>CAUYUJ010020210.1:132231-161828 GCA_963575745.1 Prorocentrum cordatum
CCCGCCCTTCCGAGGTCGGCGCCGCCCCCTTTTTCAGGCCGCGCGGGGGCGCCCCTCCGCGAGCGGTCCGGAGGCGCGCGGCCTCCTCCGGCAGGGCGCCGCGGGCTCTCAGCGGCGCGGCGCCGCGGTGCCGCCAGCTCGCCCGGGTGCTCTGCCGCTCGCGCAGGTCGCGCATCTTAGGCCACGAGTTCGGCGAGCGCCCTGCCACACCGACAGGGCGGGGCGCTCCCCAAGATTTTTGTCGTCGCCTCGTCCTCCTCCTCCTCCGCCCCGTCCCTCCTCCACGGCGCTCTCAACGTCATGGTCCTTTCCCCCGGTTTGCTTCCCCGTTGAGGGCTCTGGCCCAGAGCTTTGTCTATTTTGTTGTCGGGTGTTTAGCCCCAGGCTGGAGGGGTATGAAACAGCGGCGCCAGATCGTCCACACGTAGAACTGCGTGCGCGGAGGTGATATCGAACATGCGCGTGGCACGCACGAGTTTCAAATGTGCGTTCACGTGCGGCGCCACGGTGGGTATCCAACATGCGGCCGGTGGATTCTCCACTCGGAGAGATACGTGCGCAGGTGCGCTGGCCCCCAGGCGGCTCTCCAACGTGCGGCCGGCAGATTCATCACGCATGAAAAATTCGTGCACGGAGGGGTAACATCCAACATGCGATCGACACCCTTGCATCTGGCGAGTTGTTTCCCGTGTGAAGGCGCCCGGTGAGGGGGGTATCCGACATGCGGCCGGCGAACTCTTCACACGTAGAGTAGCGTGCGCGAAGTGATGATGTCCAACATGCGTTCGGCACGCGTGCATGTCGCAGGTGTTTCGACGCGTGCAGGCGCCCAGAGGGGGCGTCCAGCATGCGGCCAGCGAATCACACGCACACGCAGCAACCATGCACGGCGCGGGGTGCTCGCAGATGCGCCTGGCACGCGTGCCTTTGGCACGTGCCTCCACGCGCGTGGGCCCCGAGGAGGGGCATCCAGCTTGCGGCCAGCGAGCGCCCACGCTTAAAACATGCAGTCGGGGCCCTGAAGGAGGAACCCTTTTGGTTGGGGAGGGGCTCCGCGTTCCCTAAGTGTTTCACAGCTTGCCCTCAGGCTTTCCTCATGTTTTCGACCGGAAATCGAAGGTTAACTCATGGAAAAAAGGGGCCTCGTTCCTTATTTAGGGTTCCTTAGGTCAACGCCCCGACTGTACTGCGCGGGGCGGGGGGGGGTCGAACATGCGCCTGGCACGCGCGCCTTGGAGCTGTGCCTTCACGTGCGCAGGCCCCCAGGAAGAGGCTCCAGCATGCGGCGAGCGAGTTCCCACACTGAAGAATGCTCATGGGAGGTTGAACATGCGCCTGGCACGCGCGCCTTTTGGCACGTGCCTTCACGTGTGCAGGCCCCTATTCGGAAACTGGAACATATACATTTCCAGGGGCGGGCTGTTTTTCAATCCCAGGACTTTTTGAGGGTCGGGGACGACGTCGGGGTGGTGTGGTGTATACTTGTTTTTCAGCTTCCTGGGGGGAACAACGAAAAATGTGTACATCAGGGGATCCGCTGTCTTGTGCGAAGTTCAGTGCGAGGCCGGGACTTGCGTCGGTGTATAGAGTTCCGTTCTGTACTTAGGAGGGGTATCCAACTTGCGACCAGCGAGTTCCCGCACGTCAGAACATTGTGCGGAAGGGGGGAAGTCGAACACGGGCTTGGCACGCGTGTCTGCCTTCTCCTGTGCAGGCCCCCGCGGGAAGTGTTTCGTTCCGTACGCGGCCAGCGGAGTCTTCACGCGCGATTGTACGTGCACAGACCCAGACAGGTGAAGTCCTGATTTTTTCAATACGGCCTCCCCAGAAGTCCCGCCCGGCTGCCCATTACGAACTTTTGATCCTAAACCGTTTGCTGACGGTCCTGGGGCCCGACGAGGGCCCGCCAGGGGCCGAAGATAGCGAAAAAATTCCGGTCCTGATTCTGGTTCAACGCGCTCATGTCTGGGGAAGGGGCATCCGTGGGGAAAGTGTTTGGACTTCCGGGGGCCCCGTACAGTCAACCCGCATAGCAAGGACGAGCGATTCTCCAAGTACCCTTGCATCCTTCCCCTCGGGCCCATTCTTGGCCGCTTTCGCTGGCCGCGTCCCGCTCGCAAAGTGTCGGGAAGAGGGGGAAGAGGGATGATGACAGAGGGGGAAGAGCGGAAAGGAGGAAGGAGGACAGAGCATGAGAGAAGGATCAGGAGGCAGCAGGGAGTAGCGGGAGGAGGAAGAGGAGGAACATGGGGATGGAGGGAGAAGAAGGAAGAGGAGTGAGCAGGAGGAGCAGGAGGAGGCGGGGGAGGAGGAGAGGGAGGCGTGGAAAAAGCGTACGGTGAGGAACGGTTGCTTAGCGTGTCGCGCCGCCAGTTCTGGCCCACCCCACTTCGGCACGACACGCTAACCAAATCTCAATCCCGAAGCATCAACGTTCGGAGCTTTTCCGGGCCTCCCGTCCCTCGAAGCAGAGTGACACGGCATCAGCTTGCAAGGGATGGCGTGTCTCAGGGCCCGATGTAGCACACTAAGCATCCCAGACCGTAAACCAGAAAAATATTGAGACTGAGTACATATGACAGAACACCCTAACAGATCTGCACATCCTACGAAAATCATACACCATACAGCGTCATGTAGAAGACGTTACCATTGCATGGCACGACAAGGTTGTGAGTTCCTACTGGGTTGTGGGTATGAGTTCTTACCGGGCCTGCGGGTTCCTCAAGTAAGTCAACCTCTGTGTCGTCGTCATCCTCTTACTCCTACTGCGAATGCTTCTGCACCTTCTCCTTCTCCTTCTTCTTCTTCTTCTCCGCTTGGCCACCCTTGGAGGCACAAGCCATTTTTTTAGTACGCCATGTGTTGTGGTTGGCATGCCGCCTGTGCCTAGAGCATTTACAGTCTAAGAAGCAAGGTGGGTGGCACTGCGCCTCTCGCCCAGCAGGGAGGACCAGGAGACGGAGGACGAGGAGGAGGAGGAGGAGGAGATGGACTTGCAGGAGGAGGAGGAGGAGGAGGAGGAGGAGGAGGGGAAGGGGGCGACGAGGAGGAGCAGGCAGCACGAGCAGGAGCCGCGGCCAGGGCAGGCGCAGGAGCCGATGCAGGAAAACGAGCAAGAGCAGAAGCGGGAGTCACCGCAGGAGGAGGGGCCGCGACGGCAGGATGGGTGGGCCATGATGACGGAGATGGTAATGGTGATAGTGATGACGGTGATGATGGGGATGATGAAGATGATGCTGATACTGATGATGGTGATGATGATGCTGATGATGCTGACGACAACGACGATGCTGATAAATATGATGGTGATGGTGATGGTGATGATGATGATGATGATGATGGTGGTGATGATGATACTGATACTGGTGATGATGATAATGGTTATGATGATGGTGGTGATGATGGTGTTGGTGATGATGATGGTGATGATGGTGATGACGATGATGGTGATGATGGTGACGGTGAGGATGATGTCGATGGTGATAGTGTTGATGATGGTGATGATGATGATGACGGTGATGGTGATGGTGACGAATGGTGACGATGGTGACAGTTGTGATTATTATGAGGGCGTTGATGGTGATGACGGTGATGATGGTGAGGATGGTGAGGATGGTGACGGTGATTATGACGATGAGGATGACAATGACGACGATGATGACAATGATGGTGATGATGATGGGAATGATGAGGATGATAATGAGGATGAAGATGAAGATGAAGATGATGATGATGATGATGATGATGATGATGATGTTGATGATGATGATGATGATGATGATGATGATGATGATGATGATGATGGTGGTGGTGGTGGTGGTGATGATGATGTTGGTGATGATGATGCCGGTGATACTGAGAATGATGCCGATGATGATGCAGGGTCCATTTCGACCCGATTGATCCGATTCGATGTCGATTTCTGCCAATCCGATCTGATTCGAATTCTATACTCCGACGATCCAATGTGGCCCGACGCTTGCGTGGCGTTGTTATGCATCCTGGCGAAGCCGATCCGATTCGATTTCGATTCCGTGCCGATGCAGTCCGATCCGATGCGTGTGTCGATCGATCCGATTCCCCGATTTGATGCTGACTGACCCTGCGGGGGCTTTAACGATGACGATGACGAAGGGACAGCGGCAGGAAGGGACAGGAAGGGCAGGGGAAGGAGGAGGTCACTTCCTGGCTGGGCTCCCTGGACTCGGAAAATGACCTGGCGCTGCTCCGCTCTTGCTGCGGCCCGCACGCGGCAGCTTGGCAGTCTGCCTCGCCTGGCACGCCTGGGCAGCGCCTGGAGGACCCTGACTTTCGCTCCACGGCGCGCTGCTTGCTGGGCCAGGACGCCGCCCCCGCTGGGGCCACCTGCCACAACCGCGCCCGCACTGGGCAGCGCGCCGGCCATCTCTGCGGGGACCCCCTCGGCGCCAGCTCGCGCAGGGGCCGTCTCCAAGTCGCCGCTGCGAGCGGATCCACGCCGACTGCGGCTACCGCGTCGTGCGGCAGACGCCTGTGCCGGCCTGGGACCGCTGGCGCTGGCACTGGGCGGGCTGTGGCGCGGGCGGCGCGGCGGCGGCGCGCCTGGCGGCTGGGACGGCCTGCACCCACTGCGGCGCTGCTGGCTTGACAGCGCAGCGGGAGGAGGCAATCCTTGACCTCCAGATCCAGCGGGTCTTCCTCGACGTCACGGTGCGTTACGGCGTGCCGGGCGACGTGAAGGGTCTCCGGGCCGCCGCCGCACGGGACGGCGCAGTCGCCCAGGCCGCAGAGGCGGACAAGCACCAGCGGTATCCCGCCAGGCGCGCGCCCTGGCGGATGGCGCCGCTGGCTCGGGAGACGAGCGGTCGTCATGGCCCGGCTGCCCTGCGCCACCAGCGGTGCCTCGCGCGCGACCAGGCGCAGCTGCTGGCCGTGAACGACGCCGCCGCGGCCGCGGCCGCGGCCAGCGCCCTCGCCCGGCGCTGGGGAGCGGCCACAGCGCGCCAGCTGCGGACCGCGGTGGGCGCGGAAGCTGCCCAGCAGAGCGCCCGCGTGGCCCTGGCCGCCGGCCTGGCCGGCTGAGCGGTATCCGGCACGTCGTGGCGCTCTACACAATCGTCGCGGAGCTCGCCCTGATCAGGGTTACAGAGCGGGCGCGCGTCGACAGACCGGCGCGCCGCCTGCAGGAGGAAGAGCGGGATGAGGAGGAGGAGGAGGAGGAGGAGGAGGAGGAGCAGGAAGAGGAGGAGGAGGGGGGGAGGAGGGTTTTAGACATCAGTAGTATCATCGCCGTGAGCCCGCAGCGATCACCGCTCGCGAGGCCAAGCCGCGTGCAGGGAAGCGAGAGGGAAAGAGAGCGAGTGGTGCGCGGAAAAAGGCGCCCGCCCGCCGGGCTCTCACGCCTCTGGCCCCTCAGCTGCCGTTCGGCGAAGGCTGGAAGGAGGGAAATGGGGCCTGGGAGGACCGGGAGCAGGTGGAGGAGGAGGAGGCAGGCACACCGGCTGGTGCAGCATCTTATCATCGTATATTCATCCTGTTCGTACCCGTCTCTCTCTCTCTCTCTCTCTATTCCTGTTACCTCCTGGTTTTCTTTGGCGCCCCGTGCGCTGGCCAGGTGGAGGGGGGTCGAAGGCAGCACCCATCGCGGATCACAGGAAGCCCGCGTTCCTGGTTCTTGAGGAAGTAAGCTGGGCCGCAGCTCTTGGAGGGAACCAAAGGTCCGCAGTCCTGAGGAGCAGAAGGAAGGAGGGGGGGCACAGTAGGAGGAGCAGAGTAGGAGGAGCAAAGTAAGCAAGAGGACGTTTTCACCACATATGATATTGAAGCTTACACATTGCAAGAGCTTCACGGATGGAGGGTACCTTGTTCTCGTCCAAGCACCCCGCATATTCGTTTTACAGTTTTGCACGAGCTTCTTGGATGGAGGGCGGGCGGTTTTCAAAATGTGGTTCTCGCATTAGCGCCGCGCACACTCGTCTTGAGAAATTGGAATTGTGTCAATGACTCGTACGGTTGACGTCCCAGACATGGTGTTGTGGCACGATGTAGGCGCGTCAGGGCGCAACAGTTACGTTCTTCGCGGTGTTGAAGTCTCAGGAATAGCGTTCTGGCACTATTCAGGCTCGTGGAGGCGCAACAGTAACATTGGTTCGCGGCGTTGGGGCTTGCATCCTCCTCCTCTCTCCCTCGCGAAGGGACGGTGCTTGACCACAGCGTTGGCGTTACTGTCCGGTCCCAAGGACCCTGGGGTCGAGTTGCACAGTTCTTTCGTATCAAAATATTTGGCTCTGTGGAAGGCCGACTGCAGCATTCATCACCGATCATGGCTCATGGATCCGAATATTTTCCCATCGTTATCGCCCCCCTCATTTCCCCTCCTCCGCCTTCTCCTGGTCCTTCTGCTCATCCCGCTCGTTGAGCTTCAATTCCTGCTGCTGCTGTTCGTCCTCGCCGTCCTCTGTCATCATCATGATCATCATCATCATCATCATCATCATCATCAGCAGCAGCAGCAGCAGAAGCAGCAGCAGCAGCAGCAGCAGCAGCAGCAGCATCTGCATCTGCATCAGCATCAGCATCAGCATCAGCATCAGCATCAGCATCACCACCATCACCATCACCACCACCACCATCACCATCACGATTGCCATCATCAGCATCATCAGCATCATCAGCATCATCCTCATCCTCATCATCAGCAGCATCATCAGCATCATCAGCATCGGTATCATAATCGACATCATCATCAGCAGCAGCAGCATCAGCATCAGCATCATAATCATCCTTTTCCTCCTGCTCCTCCTCCTCCTGCTCATCCGCCACTTCCCCTTCCTCATCCTCCTCCTCCTCCTCCTCCTCCTCCTCCTCTTCCTCCTCTCCTCTTACTCCTCCTCCTTCTCCTCCTCTTCCTTCTCCCTCTCCTCCTCCTCCTTCCTCCTCTTCCTCCTCCTCTCCTCCTCCTCCTCCTCCTCCTCCTCCTCCCTCCCCTCCTCCCTCCTCCTCCTCCCTCCTCCTCCTCCTCCCTCCAGCTCCTCCCAACATGATTGAAACCGCGTATAACTCCTCCCTCCTCCTCCTCCTCCTCCTCCTCCTCCTCCTCCTCCTCCTCCTCCTCCTCCTCCTCCTCCTCCTCCTCTTATGTACGCAGCTCCCCTGTTCCGATTGCGCATAATACGACGGGGTCGTTTTTGGAGTTCCAGGTCGGCTGTGACACGCGTCCGCGGATAGAGGAAAAAACGACGCAAGTGGAGGGAATCGGAGAAAGGGACAGGACGCCAGATGTGGCGCGAGCGCACATAGCTTGCCTGCGCCCCTCTCCCCCTCCTCATCATCCCCCTCTCGTTGCATCCTCCGTCACCATCCCTCCTCCTCCCCCCTCGTGCTCTTCCGCCTCCTCCTCCACCTCTTCCTCCTCATCATCATCCCCGTGCCAAAGGTGAGCACGGCCCCAGCATTGAATAATCGGGGAGGACGCACGGGGCGGCCTGTAAGGAGATACGCAGTCTCCGATGAGCACCTCCTTTGAGCTCGCTGGGGTTCCGCCACCGGGGCGACGCAGGCCAGGGGTGCTGTTCGGGCTGTTCCTTTGGCCCGAAGGAGCCCCCCAGAACGAGGTTGGGTTGGACGAACCCCTACAAGGGGATCGCGTTACCCCCCGACTGTTGTTGGGAGCTCCACTGGGTCATCCCAAGCCAGGGGGTGTTCGGGCTCGGCCCGAAGGAACCCCCCAAGATGGGCCTTCCTCCGCGCCAGGGATCTCAGAGCGATCCTGGTCTCTCTTTTTTTTCGGTGCTGTGGTGCACCACCAGGACGCCAGAGCAAGGGGGGTGGTTCGGGCTTGGCCTGAATGACCCCCCAAGCGGGGCCTTACCGCCCCGCGGGGCTGTTCGGGCTTTCCCCTTGGCCCGATTAAGCTCGCCTGAACTCCTTTCTGGTGCTGTGGTGCGCCACCAGGGCGCCAGAGCAAGGGGGGTGGTTCGGGCTTGGCCTGAAGGACCCCTCAAACGGGGCCTTACCGCCCCACGGGGCTGTTCGGGCTTTCCCCTTGGCCCGAATAAGCTCACATAACCTCCTGTTTGGTGCTGTGGTGCGCCACCAGGGCGCCAGAGCAAGGGGGGTGCACGGTCTTGGCCCGAAAGCACCCCCCAAAATGGGGCCTTACCGCATCGCAGGGCTGTTCGAGCTTTCCCCTTGGCCCGAATAAGCTCCCCTAACCTCCTTTCTGGTGATGTGGTGCGCGGAGCGGTTGCTCACTACGTGTGTTCGGCACGTGTGTTCGGTGAACAAGAAGTGCACGCGTACCCGGCAAGGGCGTGCGGCATACGTGCTTTGCCCGTGTGCTCCCGTCTATTGCCCACACACATGCGTAGGTACGTATGCTGGTGTGGTTTCGCGTTTGGGCGCACACGCGTGGAATACGATGCCGCCCCCGCGCACCCCGACCACGGCCAGCACACCGAGCACAGTGGCGCACGACTGCACACTCCCAGTGGATGCGGTTGGGGGGGGGCGGTGGTAGAAGACGCTCGTCCAATCTCTTTCGCTTTTGTTTGCGCTCCACATTCTTGTGGGGTTGCACGATGATTTGGTGAGGGTTCATTGCACCACCGTCAATCCCGCCGCCGCCTTTACGACAGTTGTCCGTTTCATCTGTGAGGTCCCTTCGCCTGCATTCCCAGCGGCGTGCGGGAACTGGGGCACAGGACGGAAGGCCCCCGTGTCATCCCTTGTCATTTTGCTACTGCCTGCTCTCGCTGTGCTACCAGTGCCGCCTTGGATTCCCGGGCGGGCGGCAGGCCGACCAGAAAAGGGGCTCAAGCTTGTACCGACCGGTTTGGGGAATGCAAGCAGCTCTATGTCGATGTGCACGGATGGTTGTTGTCATTTGGGGGAGGTACCCCGCATCAGAGGCGCAACAAATCAGAACCCATGCGGCCGAGTGCAAACATGTACGGTCCGCCATGGAGCCGGTTGGGATTTCCCATCGGCCGCGATTCGACGTTGCTTTCCAGGGGACGCCCTATCGTGCACTTGCGTCGTTCCGGAGTCCCCGGGGCACAGAAGGTGCCATTCTGGGCGTCTCACACGAAACGATGCTCCAGAGCGGCCAGCTGGCTTGGCCGTTGTGCTGGCCCCAGGAATCGTTCTGGGCCAACTCGTGGCCCCCCCTGGCTGCATCCCCCTCAGAGCGCGGGAGCATCGTTCTTCGATTTGCCCCCCGCGTCCTGGGGCCCTGTGTGTCTTGTGTCCTAGGGAACTGGGGCGGCCCTCGAACCACACACGGTGTGGGGAGTGAGCCTACACCCCGTCTGGTCTGGAAATCTTGCCTGTGTTAGCGCCCCGGCTGTAGCTGTGCTTCCGTGGCCTTCCTGTCACCCCTAACCGCCTTCAGTCCTTCTCCTCATGGTCGCGCCCGTAATGCCTGCGCACCTTTTGCGTCTGCAATTGAATGCTGCGCGGGACGCCCGTACTTGTACGCAGCCGGGGACTGTTGCGGCTGTTGTATGTTGTTTCTCTCGTCGGGCCCAGCCTGGCCTCTGATTGGGGTTGGTTCTGGCACACAAAATCATCGGCATCGTCTTACCGTTGGCGCCGCCCTGTTTCTTCTCCGCGCCCCCAGCCGCACTCACCGCATTGGCGCGTCGAGTCCTCGGCGGTGTTCCCGCGGCGCGAGATCCCTCCGCATCTCCCCGGGGGGCCCTGTGTTTTTGGACCGGTCCCTATTTCGCTCACCCGAGCACCCTCCGCCACCATCACCGTCCTCCCGCTTGCGTCCCCGCTAGTCCTTTTCCCTCTCCCAGCTCTCCCCTGGCATCTCCTTCCCCGCCTTTCACTCGCTCTCCCCCCCCGCTCTTCTCCCTTTTGCCTTCCCTCTCTCCCTCCCTCGCTCTGCCCGTCCTGATATACAGAAGATGGTTGTTGCGGTTGGCCGTTTTGCGCGCGTTGAGGGTCCCTTGTTCCTACTGTCGTGGGATAGCAGATGGGCAGGCTCGCCCCCACAGCGGATAGGCCGGTAGAGCAAAAATCCGAGGTCGGCCTTTCAACGGGTCGAGGAGCCAGATCGCACCCAAATTCGTAACGCAACGAATATGTCACGAAGTCCGGTGCCGCGCCCGAGGGGGTATTCTTCAACAGTGGAGCCCCAATCCGCTCGATCAGAGCGGGGGTGACTCCTCAAATCCCCGTCGAAGGATTTGGCACCCTATCCCAAGTTTTTGCCGAAAATATATGTGGGGTGGAATACGTCTTCGCGGCCGCTGGCCAAGAAAAAACGGGTACATTGACCCCTCTGGTGTCAGCAGGTGGCCGATAGTTTTCGGCAGCACCTCCGATTTTGAAGATGTGGCTTGCGGCCGTCCAATCACTAGACTCTGTATCTCTCGCAGTCGCACAGTCTCCAGTATTTCCTTGATGGCCGCCTCATCCTTAAAGATGGGTTCAGGTATCCTTTAAGCCTATAGCGCGGTTTGTGATCCTCATCATCATCATCACCATCAGCATAACCAGCCATGGCAACAATTTCACGATCATCGTCACCATCATCATGTTTTTGTTCCGTCTCCTCCTCATCCCCCTCCTCCTCCTACTCCTCCTCTTCCCATCATCACTCTGTTCCACCTCCTCCTCGTCTTCATCATCAGCATCATCATCATCGTCATCACCACCACCACCACCACCATCATCGGCACCAGCATTCTCATCCTCATCATCATCACCACCATCAGCAGCCGCATCATCCTTATCAGCATCAGCAGCATCATCATCAGCATCATCATCGTTCTGTGCCTCCTGCTCATCCTCCTGCTCACCCGCCATGTCCCCGTCCTTCTCCTCCCCCTCTTCCACCTTTTGCGCATCATCCTTTTTCCCCTCCTCCCCTTCACCCTCATCATCTTCATCCGCACTATCATTATCAGCATCGCCATCACCATCTCCACCATCATCATATCATCATCGTCATCATCTCGGCATCAGCATCACCATCATCATCATCATCATCATCAGCAGCAGCAGCAGCAGCATCCACCTGCTCATCCTCCTGCTCATCCTTCTCCTCCTGCTCCTCCTCCTCCTCCTCCTCCTCCTCCTCCTCCTCCTCCTCCTCCTCCTCCTACCCCCTCTTTCGTCGCCACTCTCCTCGCTTTTCCTCTTCGCCCTCTTCCTCTTCACCCTCCCGTCTTCGCGCCCATGGCGGGCGCAGGCTTGCCAGAGCTGGCCCGACCCTGGACACGAGGTCTGACCAGAAACGGCCGCAGATGCTGACGACGGTCACGCCCACGACCGCCACGACCACGGCCACATACCACCTCGACGGCGACGGCGACGACGGCGAACGCGCCCACGACGACGACGGCGAACGGTAATGATGATAGCGGCGGCGACAGCAATGACGACGACGACAACAAACACGACGACGACGACGACGACGACGACGACGACGACGACGACGACGACGACGACGACGACGGCGACGACGACGACTGCGAGGGTGGCGACGACGATGACGGCAGCGACGACGACGTTAACGTCGACGACGACAAAGACGACAAAGACGACAAAGACGACAACGACGACGACGACAACGGCGACGACAACGACGACGGCGGAGGCGGCGGCGGCGTCCAGGACCTGGTGAGGGAGAGGCTGCTGCGCTTCGAGCAGCAGGTCCGCGCCGACCTCTCTGCCATGGCCGCCGCGCCAGCAGGCTGCGCCGAACCTTTCCTCCTCCCCCATCCTCCTCCTCCCTGCCCCCCTCCTCCTCCTCATCCTTGCCCCCCTCCTCCTTCCCCCCCCTCTTCCGCCTCCCCCTTCCTCGCATAATCTTCATCATCATTAGTCCTCGCTCCTTATCCTTCCTATCTACCCCCCCCCCCGGTCCCCCCCCTGTCATTCGAGGAGGAGAAGTGCAGTACCCCCGCCCCTGCTTCTCCTCCTCCTGACTTCCTACTCTGCCTTCTCCTCCTTCTATGACTAGTCCTGGCTGGTATATGCTCCCACTCTGCCGCCCAGCTGGCCGATAGCCGCCTCAGCTGGGAGCCACATTCTAACTGTAGGAAACCAAAGAAAGTTCACAATTTGTTTGTCATGGACATTCCGTTCCACTCCTCCTCACTCCTCCTCCTCCTCCTCCTCCTCCTCCTCCTCCTCCTCCTCCTTCCTCCTCCTCCTCCTCCTCCTCCTCCTCCTCCTCCTCCTCCTCCTCCTCCTCCTCCTCCTCCTCCTCCTCCTCCTCCTCCTCCTCCTCCTCCTCCTCTTCACTCCCTCCCCCTCCTCCTGTTTCACGCCCCCGCTGCTGCGCGGTGCGGTGACAAGACAGGGCTCTCGGGTGCGGACGTGCTCCGAGGAGAAAAAATGCTCAGCATGGACATCACATCGCCCACGTCTCGACACGCGCGGCAGGAATAGGATAGGGGTGAACATCCCGCGCGACAGGCCGAAACACCGCTCTCGTCTCGCTCCAGCGCCGAGCGGAGGAGGAGGAGGAGGAGGAGGAAGAGGGTGAGGAGGGGGAGGAGGAGGAGGAGGAGACGGAGGAGGAGGAGGAGGAGGAGGAGGAGGAGGAGGAGGAGGAGGAGGAGGAGTCGAGCTCCCGCCGGGGCGCGGGGCACACTTGTCTCGCACGCAGCTCCGTCGACGCGCGAGTGGGCGAAAACGTAGGGCTCGCCTCGCGCAGCGCGAGCCTCGCCCGAAAGTAGCAATCCCCCCTCGGCGCGACATACATATACACATGTATATATATATATATACATATGTATATATATATATATATACATATGGATGTGTTTAGTCATGTATTCGTTCATTTATTTATTGATTTATTTATGTATGTATTGATTCATGTATGCATGTGTTCATGTATGTATGTGTGTATGTATTTAGTTATTTAGTTATTTATGTATTTGTTTGTTTATTTAGTTATTCATGTATTTATGTATTTGTTTATGTATCTATGTATGTATTTATTTATTTATGTATTTATGTATTTATTTATTGATTGACTGGTTGATTTATTTATGTATGTATGTATTTATGTATTTGTTTATTTATGTATGTGTTTATTTATTTATGTATTTATTTATGTGGTTATGTATGTATTGATGTATGTATGTATGTATGTAGTTGATTATGTATGTACTTGTTGGTTTACTTATTTAATTAAGTATATGTTTATGTATTTATATATGTATGTATTCATGTAGTTAGTTGTTTATGTGTGCATTTATGTATTTATGTATGTGTGTATTTATGTATATGTATGTATGTGTTTGGTTATGTATGTGTGTGTTCGCTTATGTATGAATGCGTGTATGTATGTATTGATGTGGTTTATCTATGTGTTTAGTCATGTATATATGTATTTATTCATTATACATTCATGTATGCAGTTGCTTATTCATTTCTGTATTTAGTTTTTTATTTATGTATGCATTCATTTAGTTATTGATGTATGTGCTTATGTATTTGTTTGTTCATTTATTTGTTTATATCACTCGCCAAGGCTGGGGGGCCCGCGCGAGCGGGCGACTTGCCGCCCCCGCCCGAGCTTCGTGCGCCTGTCGCTCAGGGGTGGCGTTCCCGCGCTGGCGCGGCGCACCGCTCGCCCGCCGAGCGGCGCGAAGGCGGCGGCGGCAGAGCGGGGCCGCGCGAGGGCGGGCGAAGTGGCCCCACCCTCAAGCGCCGCGCAGCCTGCGCTTGGCATCGCTCGGACATGCGCATTTTTCCTTCGGCGAGGACCCTCGAGGAGCATCCTGGATCATTCGGCGAGAAAGCCACGCACGAGACCGCAAAAGAACACAGGGAGTGGACGTCCGAGCGATGGCGAGTGCGGGCGACAGCGCCAGTGCTGTGTCGGCGCGGCGGCTGCTCCGCCTCCGCCGCGCCCCTCGGCAGTGCTGCCCGCGTCCCGCACACTGCGCGGCCCGCGCAGTGTTCCCTTCGCCGCGCCGTCGAGCGAAGGGGGCCGCGCGCAGCCGCCCTCCGCTTGCTGGGTGGGAGCATGTTCCGACCCCCGCAGCACGTCGTGCCACAATTGATTCTTGGGTGCGGGCAGGGTGGGAGTGGGCGGGGCCCTCTGACTCGGTCATCCTGGCCAATTTGAGCCCCCCCTCCTCCTCCCTCCTCCTCCTCCTCCGCCTCCTCCTCCTTCTCCTCCCCCTCCTCCTCCTCCTCCTCCTCCTCTTCCTCCTCCTCCGCCTCCTCCTCCTCCTCCGCCTCCTCCTCCTCATCCTCGCCCTCTTCCTCTTCACCCTCCAGCCTCTGCGCCCACGCCCGCGCTTGCTCCACGCACCCCCGACGAGGGGGAGGAGGAGGAGATCGAGGACGGGGGGGACGAGGAGGAAATCGAGGACGGGGGGGAGGAGGAGGGAATCGAGGACGGGGGGGAGGAGGAGGAAATCGAGGACGAGGACCCTCCTCCTCCTCCCCTCCAAGGCAGCGCCGACGACCAGTGGCGCACGGGCCGCTCCTGGGGCTCGGGCCGGCCCCCCTCGTCGGGAGCCGGCGTGCCGAGAGGGCACGGCGGCCCGCCCCGCCAGGCGGGGTCTGGGGGGGTCTCTGCTTCTCTTCGGGCTCCTGCTCCTCCTCCTCCTCCTCCTCCTCCTCCTCCTCCTCCTCCTCCTCCTCCTCCTGCTCCTCCTCTCCACCTGCTCCTCCTCCTGCTCTTCCCTCCTCCTCCTCCTCCTCCTCCTCCTCCTCCTCCTCCTCCTCCTCCTCCTCCTCCTGCTCCTCCTCCTGCTCTTCCTCCTCCTCTTCCTCCTTCTCCTCCTCAGCAGCAGCAGCAGCATCAGCATCAGCATCATCACCATCACAATCAGAATCATCATCATTATTATCAGCATCATCATCATCATCAACAACAGCATCAGTATCACCATCATCAGCATCATCAACAGCATCATCAACATCATCATCATCATCATCATCATCATCATCATCATAATCATCATCCTTATCATCATCATCATCATCATCATCATCATCATCATCATCATCATCATAGTCATAATCATAATCATAATCATCATCATCATCATCATCATCATCATCATCATCATCATCATCATCATCATCATCATCATCATTATCATTATCAGCATCATCATCAGTAGCAGCAGCAGCATCATCATCATCGTCAGCAGCAGCATCAGCATCATCAGCAGCACCAGCATCCTCATCATCATCAGCATCAACAGTAACATCATCAGCCGAATCACAACAACCACCATCACCATCACCAGCACCATCATTGTTATCATCGTCATCATCATCAGCCTCAGCATCAGCATTGTCATCATAACCACAGCCACCATCACCGCCACCATCACCGTCATCATCGTCACCATCATCGTCGTCGTCGTCATCACCACCATTGCCATTATCATCTTCGTCATAACTACCATCATCATCATCATCATCATCATCATCATCATCATCATCATGGCCATCATCCTCATCATCATCATCATCATCATGCCCATCACTATCATCATCACCGTCATCATCAGCATCATCGTCTTCGTCGTCATCATCATCACCAGCATTACCGTCAGTACTTCATCATCGACAGCACCATCAGCAACATCATCGTCATCGCCATCATCATCAGCATCATCATCGTCATCAACAGTATCAGCATCAGTACCATCATCATCAGCATCATCATCATCACCGTCACCTTTACCATCATCATCATCATCATCATCATCATCATCATCATCATCACCATCGTCGTCGCCGTCGTCGTCGCCATTATCACCATCGTTCTCGTCGGCGTCAGCGTCATCGTCATCATCACCATCACCACCACTCTTTATCATTATCACCCTCATCAGAGAGCATCCTTCCCTCCTCCTCCCCCCCCACTCCTCCTCCTCATCCTCCTCCTCTGTCTCCCCTCCTGCAGCCTCCGCCTCTTGCTTGCTCTCTCTCTCTCTCTCTCCCGCCCCCCTTCTTCTGCTCCCCTTCCTCCCTCTCCTCCCCTCCCCTCCTCCTCCGCCCCCCTCCTCCTCATGCGCCAGCCATGCAGTGCCCAGCTATTGATGGTCAAAGAGAAAGGAAAGGAACTATCATCATTTGCAAGCTGTGGCAAAAGTACGCGCACATGCACGCCGCGATTGCAGAGGAAGTACAAGAAGTTGACGTTCAAGGGCGGCAAGTCGACGAAAGGAGAGTCCACGGCCTTCGGCAAGGGCAAGAGACAGTAAGACTCGAAGGGCACAGGCAAAAAAAAAATGAACGGACCGGGCAGAGGCGGCACACGTGGCAAAGGCGGAGGAAAGTACATAGATTCAGCGAGCTCTCACTTGCCAAATTGTGGGAGCCCTTGGATGGCGTAGACGACACAATAGTTACACAACTTGAGGATTTTAGTACGGTGTTGAAAGCAGCATACGTATACGATCAGTCGAATCGGTTCGTTCGGAGCCCGTCGGTGAATGAATTCCTCTGGCATGTAATCATCTTCGTCTCGTGCTTCGCCAGGAAGCACATGCTCTGCGAAAACATATGATCCCAAGCAGGCCCCCATCGCACGGGCCTCAGAATATCTTGCCAACAAGAAGGTCGCGGTGTTCTTCTGACAGCACCAGGAGCTATATGCATGGAGGAAGACGTGTATTTCTAAAGCGGCTGTCTCTGGCTATCTAAACACAGATCTCCCATCTGAGTTGAGCAGTTCGCTGCGTATTATGGCACGGCAGCCATCTTCTCTATGTGACAGAGTGGTCAGCCGATGCCGCTGGACTCCCAACTACTACAACAACGTTCACGCGTACATGTATGTAGCGACCTGGTTGCTGAAAATTGTTCCCGTCGTGACCGTCCCAACCGCCAAACACGGAGGATATTGTTAATAGATAAATCGTTGTCTTGCTTTTGGTGGACGAGTCCTTGGAAAAAAGCCATGCGACGGAGGGGTGATGCACATGCTTGAGTTTTTTTACATTCAGTTTAAGAGATGCCATGTGTTCGATGATTCAAAGCTGTCGAAGCCGTCCGTACAAGGTACTCTGGTTCCGAAAAGTGTGCACGTATCTCGCTTGATGTTCTCCCTCAAGACACACAGCCAGCAGGACAAGTTCGTCTGAGGGTTCTCCATAGGTGCGTTGGCTAGGGCCTGGCAAACGTGGTGAAAGTACACAGCTGTTTTCTCCGTGATCTTATCCGACGGTCGCACCAGTCGGTATTTGACAGCACAGTCGGGGTGTTGGCAGCATTTGGGAATCTATAGCGCAGCAGCGTCTGCATCATTGCGATCGGGTCACACGACTCGATCAGCAAGCAGGTCGCCGCAGCTCTGTGGGACCCAGTCTCAAATCAATATATGTCAGCATGCACCTTTTTCCCGACCGCGCCTGGCAGGTGACAAGTGGCACCGGCATGGGCTTCCCGTGCGAAGGCGATTTGGCCGACATCATCCTCGCGGAGCTGGTCGAAGTTGCATTCCACCGAAATTTCGACCGCCTCGGCCTTCTGTTTTGAAGCCGTTTTCGAGACGGCACGTTGTTCTTGTGTAGAGTGCGTCAGAATATGCTTTATGCGAGAGCGCTGCTGGGAATTATACAAGCTTCCCATGGCTGAGATCTGGATGGACCCCATAAATTTCCTCGATGTATGTTTGAGGCCAACGGCGCTGGGTTGCATCTCTCCAGGAGATCCGCGCATCCCCAGAGTGTGTACAGAGCGTGGCCGGTCGGCCAGATCGATCGGCTTCGGAGGCGTTCCTCAACCTCCGAGTGTTTCCAGGTGCTCAGGAAAGCCAAAAGCATCTATATCAGCCTGTGCGGCATTGCGGTTCAGAACGCAGCTCCTTTCTCACCAGTCGCACGCAGTGTTTTTTCGAACGGGAGAGTGGTCGACAAACGATATAGAGCAAGCTGCCATTTACCCCCTGACGGATGGAGGCCATGTCGCAGGCCTCTTGGATAGGTTCTGGCACGCTTGGGGCATAGGCTTTCGAGATTTCGGAGGCCATGTGCAATTCGAGGTATCATGGACCAACAATCGCCCGAATCGCGACCAGCTCGTACGTGCGTGGCAAGGCCGATGCTAATTTACTAATTCAGTAATTCTAATATGTTGGTGGCGACTGGGAAGGTTGGTGGGAGCACCATCACGTCAACGTTTAGGACGAAAGTCCAGCTGGCACAGCCGAGGTAGTTTAGGCGAGTGTGAAGAATGTCTTATTCTCATGTGTTGGCTTGTTTTGATCGATGCACGTCCGTAGCCATTACGGCTTAGTTTATGCCAATTTGTTGGGCGTTCATGGGACTTTAGGTTGTCCCAGGAAACTCAGTTCCCAAAAACAATCAAAGTGAAGCGCATCGAGCTTCAACGTTGCTTAATACAACTTTCCGGAGATCTTTGCAGCAGTTGTTTCCCAGCAGCAGCGGGAGTGAATATTTTTGCAGGGCCGCGGATAACAAAAATTCATGCAGGCATTCGCGGGGGTTTTTCTTGTTGTTCTTCGGGTTCCGTCTTGTCCTCCTACTCCTCCTCCTCTTCCTCCTCCTCCCCATCCGCATCATCATCAGCATCAGCAGCATCATCACTGCGCCAACACAATCACCGTCATCATCATCATCATCATCATCATCAGCAGCAGCATCATCATCATCATCACCAGCATCATCCCCTTCACCATCATCGCCATACCATCACAAATTCCATCAACAGTAGCAACATCACCATAATCATCACCATCAGCATGATAAGCAACAGCACCATCGCTGTTGTCATCGCAATCGTCATCAAAACCATCGTCGTCGCCATCATCGTCATGAGCAGCATCATCGGCATCATCAGCATCATCGGCATCATCATCATCATCAGCATCATCATCAACATCATCATCATCATCATCGCCATCATCATCATCATCATCACCATCATCATTATCAGCAGCATCATCACCACAATCACCATCAGCATCACCGTCATCATAATTATAATCATAATCAGCACCATCACCATCGTCATCATCATCGTCATCAGCATCATCATCATCACCGCCATCACCATCTCCGTTATCATCATCGTAATCATAATCGGCATCATCATCACCTTCGTCAGAAATGATACGTTCCTCCCCTTCCTCCTCTTCCTCCTACCCCTCCTCCTCCTCCTCCTCCTCCTCCTCCTCCTCCTCCTCCTCCTCCTCCTCCTCCTCCTCCTCCTTTCCATCCTCCGCACTTTTCTCTCCATCACCCCGCTCTCCTCCTTTTCTCCCCCTCCCTCCCCCTTCCCCCCCTCCTCATCCTCTGCCCCCTCCCCCCCGCCCCCCATCCCCCTCGTCCCCCATCCTCCTCCTTCCCCTCTTCCTTCCCCTCCTTCCTCCCTTCCCTCGCCCCCCCCCCCTCCACCACCCGCCCACCCCCTTTCTCCGCCCCTGCGCGGCGCAGGACGCCAGGGGGCGACGAGCCCACGCGTGCCGCGGACGCCGCAGAGGCGGCCGTCAGGGACGCCGTCCGACGCTCCCCCCACCCAACCCCTTCCGCATCCCCACAATTAAAAACCAATAAAATCCCCAACCCAGGAGGAGGAGAGAGGGGGGGCTGAGGCGGAGAGAGGAAGGAGCAAGGAGGCGGAGGGGGGGCGGAGAGGAGGAGGAGGAGGCGAGGCGGAGGAGGCGAGGCGGAGGAGAGAAGGCGGAGGAGGAGGAGGAGGAGGAGGCGGAGGAGGAGGAGGACTCTGGAGGCCTCTCCTGGGGCCCCCCCGTGGGCGGGTGCGCGGCGGCCCGACGCGCGCCCGGGCCGCACGCAGAGCCCGCAATCGGCCGCGCCAGGCCGCGCTCGAGCGAGGCGCATGGCGGAGGCGCATGGCCGCCTTTGAGGGGTTTATCGAACGGAGGAGGAGGAGGAGGGAGGAGGAGGAGGAGGAGGAGGAGGAGGAGGAGATTTTGGGAGGAGGGAACAGGGGAGGAGGAGGAGGAGGAGAGGAAGCGTGAGGAAGGAGTCGGGAGTGTAGGGGAGGAGGTTGCCCCGTGCTGCCTCTCCCGCGCTGTGTCTGGCCTGCGCGGGGGGGAGCGGGCGGGCCGTGGGGCCTTCGCCGACCGACGCCTCGACCGCTCGCTCCCGCGGCTTGGCCGAGGAGAAGGTGGAGGGGACGGTGGCTCGAGCAGTGGCCGAGGGTCAGAGGGCGCCTTCCTCTGCAGGGCCACCAGAGAAAGGACGTCCGGGTGGTCAGACGCATCGCCGGTGGAGCCGACGAAGACGTGCAGAGTCCAACCTTTCGCTCGTGTCCACGGTCTCGGCTCGACGCCGGGCGTGGTGCATCAGTTTCAGCTTGGCCGAACAGGCTGGCTGCGCCTTTTGACGTCCGCCTGGGGGGTTCTGCGGACCTGACCCCCTCAGCCCTGTTCAAACGCTGACGCATGCTCCTACACCGCCTTCTCCACGACCAGGTGAGCGCATACTCTGTGCCCTTGCGGGCCTTGTTCGTTTCTGGCCCCGTTGCCCTCTGTTTCCCAGCTGCGCACACATAGGTCTAAGTCGTCGGCCGCCGCTCCTGAGTCGGTACCGTCTTCACTCCGCCGGCGTTTAACCGTCCAGACGCTACGATCCCAGTCGATTTAAGCTTGACGAAATTCAAAAAGAGAAGGCGACGAGAGGAATGTAACAAGCTAGGTGCGCCTGCGCCAAATCCATCCCTCCCATCCCTTCTCACTGCGCTGATGTGTCTTCTATCTGCCGACGCGTGCCACAGCGGACTTGGAACACAAACGAGGGCCCCATCGTGTTGAGCGCAAGATGCGCCCAAGAGTAAACCAAAGCTGCACCAATGATGCTGCAATACGTCCCTGCAACATGTCTGACTTCAAAAGAAGGCCAGCCCCAGTCAAAGGCAAGCACCCTATGGGCTGTCATTCAGTCGAAAGCCCCGCTTTGATATGGGATTGGCCCGCATCTCCCTAGCGAGTAATGTGGAATGCGAAAGGGTATGGTCACGCAGTTCAGCGAGGTGTCCAGTGAGTTTTCGTTTTGAAAAGAGCAGCCCATCTGTGCAACTCTTGCACAAGTTCGCACTTCTGCTCTTGAGCGCCGAGGAAGTACCACTCGAAATCCCCGTTTGGAAAAGGAGCCGCCTTCCATCCGTACCTCTACTACACATGCTCAAGCATCTGGCCTTCATATTGCACGCATTATGAAGCGAAAGCCCCATTTGAAAAAAAACTGACATCCATCCATGTAGCCGCTGTAAGTTGTTATAGCCAATGCGCGCGGTGCTCAGGCGACAGAAACATGTTGCAAGTCAACCTTTTCCAACCGAGAAACGGCTGAGAAGTTTCATGACGAATGCGCGCCTTGCTCGGGCGAGATGCCCATTCTGAAGATCACCCTCCATCCCTGAAGCTGTTGCGAGGTTGTAAGACGAATGTGCGCGGCGCTAACGCAAGAGCTACACTGTGCAAGCGTACCCCCCGTCCATCACTTTAGTTCTGATGACTTCCACGCGACACGTAAAGAAATCCCTGGCAAAACGTCCAGCCCGCCCTACGTGCACGTCTGGGTGTGTGATCAGGGTTAGTTACTTATGCGCCAAGCAGTGCTTGCAGATGGTTCCTTATTTTTTCTAAGGTAACTGAGCCTGAGTGCCGGTCCGGCCGGCTCGTCGACGTCCGTCGCCGCCCGTCGTTGCCGTTGATTGAGCCGTGCTGGCCCGGCCAGCTTGTCGCCGCCCGTCGCCGCGTTGATTCGCATGGTTTCGCATTGCTTGGCAGTGTTTTGCCAGACATAGACTGTGCCATTTCGATTCTCCTTTCTAAAAAGAGAATAAACTCTACCCCCTCCTCCTCCCGGCGTTATCGCCCCCCCTTTCGGGCATGTAAATCACATGTGATTTTGACCACATGTCCATCCCAAATATGAAATCACAATGTCCCAGGCCAACCGGTATCCCCCCCCCTGAGGTGCCCTTGTAAAAAACACTATGCGGTGACATTTTTGGTTCTAACATGACACTTTTTCGCGAATCCCTTGCAAAACATGGGACGAAGTGCGCGTCGTCGCGCGCGCATGCCGAAATCCTTCAAAAATCCTTCGGTCCCGGAAGGATTTCGCAATCGAGTTTCCAAAAAACATACAACAACACAGGGTTTCGTAACACTGATTCGCCAAAAAAGCTTACGCGCGAGCTCTTGCGAAATCTTAAGAAAACCATTGGTTTTTCAAGATTTTCACAACATGCTACCAAACGGGCGTCGCGCGCGCGCATGTCGAAATCTGTCGAACGCCCTTGCGCGTGTGCCGTCGCGAGAATCCTCTGCAAAAAATGGGACGAAGTGCAGACGCGCGCGTCGTCGCGCGCGTACGCCGAAATCCTTCAAAACCCATCGGTTTCGGAAGGATTTCAAAATCGCGCGTCCAAAAAACCTACAAAAACCAAGGTTTCGCAACACGGATTTTCAACAAAGCGTGCGCGCGCGCTCTTGCGGCGTCGTCGTCGTCGTCGTCGTCGTCGTCGTCCTCCCTCCTCCCGCGTCGCCGTCGTCGTCGCCTACGTCGTCCTGTGTCATTCCTCGTGTTCGTCGTCGTCGTCCTCTTTGGCGTCATGGTGGTTTCCGTCGTCGTTGTCGCCGTGGTCGTCCTTCCTCCTCCTCCCTCGTCGTCGTCGTCGTCCGTCGTCGGCGTCTCGTCGTCGTCCCTCCTATTTCGTCGCCGTCGTCGTCGTCGTCGTGTGTCGTCGTCGTCTTCCCTCCTCCCTCGTCGTTGTCGTCGTCGGCGTCGCCGTCCTTCCTCCTTCTTCGTCGTTCGCGTCGTCGCCGTCCTCCCTCCTCCCTCGTTGTCGTCGTTGTCGTCGTTGTCGCCGTCGTCGTCCTCCCTCCTCCCTCGTCGTCGTCTTCGTTGGCGACGTCGTCGTCGTCGTCGGCGTCGGCGTCGTCGTCTTCGTCGTCGTCGACGTCGGCGTCGTCGTCGTCGCCGCCGTCGTCGTCGTCGTCGTCGTCGTCGGCCGTCTTGCTTCTCCGGCGTTCTTGGGGCGCTCATGAGACGCCCCCGAGGGCTCCAAGACGACCCCAGAGCGATGTATGTGCTCGGTCCCGCATGGGTTTTGCAAACCAAGTTGCGGGTGGGTGGGTGGGATGATTGCGCGAGCAGTGGAGTTGACAACTTCAAGTTCGGCAAGTGATTGATTCCACCACCTAGATCGCACACCTAGATTTGCGCCGCATTTATTGCAAAAAGCTACTGTTTGGGATCCTTGCTGGTTAGCATAAGGATAGGGTTGGATGGGGGTGGAAAGAACAGGGCAGAGAGGATCAGAGCTGGAGAAGAGGGAGGGCAGGCGGATGGGGGGGAGGGGAGGAGAGGGAAGGGAGGCGGGGGGAGGGAAGGGAGGGGGGGGCGGAACGGGAGGGGAGAGGAGGGAAAAGGGGGGGAGGGGGGGAGGGGGAGGGGAGGGAGGGGAGGGGAGGGGAGGGAGGGAGGGAGAGGGAGGAGGAGGAGGAGGAGGAGCAGCAGACGGAGCCCGTAGCAACGTTGGCTCGAGCTCCGGGGCGCACGTCGCAGGGATGTCGCTCCTGCCCGCGCGCCCGCCGCGACGGCCCAGCAGGGCATCGCTCTGGCGGGTCCGGCAGTGCTGGCGCCCAGCGCGCTCGGCGGCGGCGGCGGCGAGGCCTCCACGGCCGACGCGCTGGAGCACGCGGGCAGCCGGCGTCGGCGTCGTCGTCGTCGCCGTGGTCGACCCTCGTGCCGCGGGCGGCGCGACGGCGCACGGAGACGGCGTGGGCGAGGAGGGCGCCTCGGAGCTCGTCCGGGGGGCCGAGGAGCGCAAAAAAACCAAAGGATTGCAAAAAAAACAAGGATTGCAAAAAAAACGAAGGATTGCAAAAAAACCTTGGGTTGGGTTGGGTTTTTGGGTTTTTTTGCAATCCTTCGTTTGGGTTTTTTTGCAATCCTTCGTTCAAGAGGGGGGGGCTGAACGTGTCCTCCGCCGCAAGCTCGGCTTCGGCGCCGACGGTTCGCTTGGGCGGTGGCAGCCTCGACAGTCGGCTTCGAGCGGTGTCCAGGCGCTGCACCGCCGAGCTCTGGCGGCAGAGCGGCCGGCAGCATCGCATGTTGGAGGTGCCGACGGCGGGCCGGTGCAACGCACAGCGCTTTGCGCTGCGAGTCTGAGCTGCGAGCAGGCCGTCCGGGGCTCGGTGCGAGGCGCTGGTGACGGCGAGCCGGCAGGGCGCGCCCGAGCCGCCCACGGTGGCGCTGGCTGGCTGGTGTGCCGCCTGCCCCAGAGGCGCTCGGCCGGCGCCTGGACGGAGCCCTGCGGGCGATCAGTAGCAAAAGGAGGAGCGAGGGGGCGGCGGACACGTGGGGACGCCCTTCCTGTCCCTCCCCCCTCCCCCTGCTCCTTCATTATTATCTTTTCTTCTTAAGCAGCGCCCCACGCGTCGGTAGGGCCGGCGAGGCGTTTCGCTTGAGACGTCCTCACCGCTGGCTCCCCTGAAGTTTGTGAAGTCTGCAGCGGCTTCAAGGATGGAGTTGGTGATCGTTTTCAAAATGGAGCCCACGCATTAGCGCTGCGCACATTCGTTTCAGGAGTATGGCAACAGCTTCACGGATGCATGGTAGTTTTCCCAAACGCTGTTCTCGCCCTAGCGCCGCGTGCATTCGTTTTCAAATGTTGTCGCAGTGTCGCAGATGGAACAAGGGTGGTTTTCAAAGCAGGGTTATCGCCTGAGCTCTGCGCACATTCGTTTCGAAAGCTTGCAGCAGCTTCAAGGATCGAGGACGGCTATTGTTCGAAATGGGTGCTTTCATTTGGTACCGCGCACATCCGTCTTACAAGTGTGATGCACCTACACGGATGCAGGGTGGTTAGTTTCCAAAGACAGGTGTTGGTTTGAGATCCCGCGTTTTACGAAAATGTCCAGCAATGCAAGCTTGTATACGATATTCACAGGCGGGGCGGCCTTTTCCTCAAAAGGGGAATCTTGTGGGACACCCCGCTGGACCGTGTGAGCATCCGGTTTCGCAGTCCTCGATGCTCGCTGGAAGGACGCGGGCCAGCCCCTTCGCAAAACGAGGCGATCGCCACCATGGCAGGCCCAGATGTCGGGCGCCTGTCTGTGAAGGAGGCGTTCCTTGAGGGCGGAATGACGGCCCGTTGGGATGAGGAGGAGGAGGAGGAGGAGGAGGAGGAGGGGGGGGGAGGAGGAGAGGCGGAGGAGTTGGAAGGATGGGCGTGGGACGGGAGGGTGTGCTGCAACATCGTCGACGCATTTTGGGCTTACTCGGGTCATCCGTGTTCTGCCGAGCCCTGGGGCCCACTCCAGGGGCCGCGGCGTCAGCTTTGGTCATCCTTTTCCTCCTCCTCCTCCTCCTCCTCCTCCTCCTCCTCCTCCTCCTCCCTCCTGCCTTCTCCTCCTCCTCCTCCTCCTCCTCCTCCTCCTCCTCCTCCTCCTCCTCCTCCTCCTCTCCTCCCTCCTCCTCGTGGGTCCCCACCCCCGTCACCAAGGAGGAACCCCGGTCGTGGGGGTTATGGTCCCGTGTCCCTAACGCAACATGATGAACTAGAATATGCCAGAAGAATTGCATGCAAGTTACAACAGAACAGACCTGGAGCAGCATGCAAGGGCGGCCAGGCGGAGGGAAGGGAAAATGCGGGGGGAAGGGAAGAGGCAGGGGGCGGGGGGCGGTCGTCGGATCGCTTCCTCCTCCTCCTTCTTCCCGTCTCCCCCCATGTGCTCAGTTTTTGCGAAGGCCTTACGGCCGGCGCCGCCGACCCTGAACGACGACGACGACGACAACGAAGACGACGACGACAGCAAGGACGGTTTGGCCTCTTGGGGCCATCTTGGGGATCTTTTGGACCTCTTGGGTGCCTTATGGGGGGTTCTTGGGTGCCTTTCGGGGCCTATTGTGGTCCTCTTGGAGCAGAAGGCGCGAAATATCGGTTGGTGTTCCCCCTCTGTGGAGCTTCTTGGGTCCTCTTGGGGCCGTCTTGGGCCGTCTTGGGGATCTTTGGGGGCGTCCTGGGCCACTTTGGAGGCCCCTGGGGCCAGCCTGGGGCGATCTGGGGACTTATTGGGCCGTCTCGGAGCGTCAGTGACCCGAAAAGGAGAGAACACGAAAAACATACATAGCAAAAGAAACGCGAGGGGAATCAATGAGTTCGGCCTCAAAGTTGCCGAAACAACATCAAATGGGGCCAACAAGATCAAATGGGGCCATCAATTGCGGGAGAAGCACTGGCGGTGCGCCCGCCTTGTCGTCCCTGGTTCTTGTTCGGGCCCGTCCCGTCCAGGCGCACCCTCAAGCCTGAGTCCGCGGACAATATGTATACACCATACCGCGTTGGCACCTCTCATGGCGCCGTCTGTTCTCGACCCAGGACTGGTACTGTGCAGAGTTGTCCGACCTCCAGAGACGAACAAACTATGCACCCTTACCGCGTTGGAACGGGGCCTTAACGGAGCCCAGACTGGCTGCTCCACTTTCTTCGATGCGTGGGCCCCGGAGATTTGGACCACTTCCTTGGGGCCAGCGTTTCGTCCCGAGTCCTTTGTGACGGTCCCGAGGCCCGGCGAGGGCCTCTTGGAGGCCGAAAACATCACAGAGCAGCCCGCTCCAATTTTTGTTGGAGCGTCTTCTTCTTCGACGCTCAAACAAAAATCATAGCCAGTGCGCAGTATCCGAAAACAGGGTTTTTAACCCACTGCGGTTTCCAAGGTCGATCGCGTGCCCGTCCAGTGCGGGCTACGATACGTCTCAGGCAGAGCGAGCCAGACCATCTCGCGCGCAACATCTTCGAGCTTCGCATTACGAGAATGGCTCAAGCGGAAAGGGCCGGACCACCTCGCGAGCGACATCTTGGAGCTCAGTATTGGAAGGATGTCTCAAACGAAACGGGCTGGACAACCTCTCGCACACGTTCTGACAAGTCCACGTTATACTCGCTTCCCGTTAGGTCCTCTCTTGCAACTTCTTTCCTTCTCCCTCCTCCTCCTCCTCCTCCTCCTCCTCCTCCTCCCCCTCCTCCTGCCTGATTCCTCATCCACATCCTCCTCCTCCTTCTCCCTTCCATCTCCTCCTCCTTCTCCTCCTCCTCCTCCTCCTCCTCCTCCACCTCCTCTTCATCCCGAAAGGCATCTCGGAGCCCAGAGTTGCGAGGATGTCTCCAGCGTAACGGGCTGGACCACCTCGCGCGCGGCATTTCAGACCTCAGAGTTGCGACGATGTCTCGGGCGAAACGTGGTGCGAGGAAGTCTCAGGCGAAACGGGCCAGACCACCTCGAGCGCGGCGTCTCAGAGCTCCGAGTTGCGGGGGCCTCCTGGGGCCTCCTGGGACCTCCTGGTGACCTCCTGGGGCTTCCTCCTGGGCCTCCTGTGGCCTCCTGACCCCACCTGGGGCTTCCTGAAGCCTCTTGGGGCTCCCAGGGGGGGATATCTAACATGTGGCCGTCGGGGCCCCCCAAAATGGGGGGGGGGCACAAGAGCAGGAAAAGTCAACGAATCGACACCGGATTTGTATTAACTTGACACGTTCTGATAGGGGGCCTCCTGGGGCCTCCTGGGAGCCTCCTGGGAATCTCCTGCGGACCCCTGGGGCCTGTCCTGGGCGTCCTGCGGCTTCCTGAAGCTCTCTGGGGCCTCCTGGGGCTCCCAGGGTCCCAGGGGGGATATGTAACATGTGGTCTTCTGGGCCCCAGGCTGGATGGACTTCACCCACCACTATGCGCGGGCATCTGGGAGGCTCAAAGTTGCGAGAATGTCTTGTGCGAAACGGGGCCCGGACCACCTTGCGCCACAGAAGGCAATCTCAGGAGCTCAGAATTGCGGAGGATGTCTCATCTCTCAGAGCGAAACGGGCTGGACCACATCGGCGCGCAGCATCATCCGAGGTCAGAGTTGCGAGAATGTCTCAGGCGAAATGGGCTAGACCACCTCTTGCGCGGCAGCTCAGAGCTCAGAGTTTCGAGGATGTCTCAGGCGAAACGGGCCAGACCACCTCGCGCGCGGCATCTCAGAGCTCAGAGTTTCGAGGGCGTCTCAGACGAAACGGGCCCGACCACCTCTCGCGCGGCATCTCGGAATGCACAAGTGTGAGGATGTTTTAAGTGAAACGGGCCAGACCACCTCGTGGGCGGCATCTCGGGGCTCAGAGTCTGGAGGATGTCTCAAGCGAAACGAGCCGGACCACCTCTCGCGCGGCATCTGGGAGCTCAGAGTTTGGAGGATGTCTCAGGCGAAACAGGCCGGACCACCTCTTGCGCGGCATCTGGGAGCTCAGAGTTTGGAAGATGTCTCAGGCGAAATGGGCTGGACCACCTCTTGCGCGGCAGCTCAGAGCCCAGAGTTTCGAGGATGTCTCAGGCGAAATGGGCTGGACCACCTCTTGCGCGGCATCTCAGAGTTCAGAGTTGCGAGGATGTCTCAGGCGAAACGCGCCAGACCACCTCGCGCACGGCATCTCAGAGCTCAGAGTTTGGAGGATGTCTCAAGCGAAACGGGCCTGACCACCTCTCGCGCGGCATCTGGGAGCTCAGAGTCTGGAGGATGTCTCAGGCGAAACGGGCCGGACCACCTCTCGCGCGGCATCTGGGAGCTCAGAGTTTGGAGGATGTCTCTCTCAGGCGAAACGGACCCGACCACCTCTTGCGCGGCATCTGGGAACTCAGAGTTTCGAGGGCGTCTCACGCGAAACGCCCAATCCTGGACAACTCAGAAACGAGAGTTGCGAGGAGGTCTCAGGCGACACGGCCCGGACCACCGAATTTCTGTTGAGGACGTCTCTGCTCTGCATTCCGCTTCGGCCGGAGTCAGCCCCCATCACAACAGCACCCCGTTCAGCAAGCTGTTTGGGGAAATAAGGAGAGGAGTAGGAGTAGTAGGAGTAGGAGTAGAAGTAGAAGTAGGAGGAGGAGGAAGGAGGAGGAGGAGGAAGAGGAAGAGGAGGAGGCGGAGGAGGAGGAGGAGGAGGAGGGGGAGGAGGAAGAGGAAGAGGAGGAGGAAGGAGAGGGAAGGCGTCCTTAGGACAACGCCCTCGCCTGGCGCTGGCTGGTGGGCCCCACTCACTGGCCCCGTGCCGCGGCCCGAGCCTGGCCTTGAAGCCCTCGGCCTCGTCCCCCCCCCCCCCACGCCCCCTCCCACCCCCGGCACGCGCCTCTCTCCTCTCCTCCTCCATCGTCGCCTTCCTCCTCCTCCTCCTCGTCCTCCTCCTCCTCCTCCTCATCATCATCCTCCTCCTCCTTATCCTCATCCTCATCCTCCTCATCATCAGCATCAGCAGGATCATCACCGTCCTCCTCCTCACTGTCATCCCCATAAGATTCCTCTTCCCCTTCCCCTTCGTCTTCCTCTTCCTCTTCCTCCTCCTCCTCCGCCTCCTCTTCTTCCTCCTTCTCCTTCCTCCTCCTACTCCTATCCTTATTCCTTATTAGAATATACTCCTACTCCCCCCTCAGGCCGGCCATTAGGGGCCGCATCCGGGCGGTCCCATCCTAACCTGTAAAAAACAATACAAAATCAACATGTTGCTTATTTTTTCCTCTCGACATGGACGTCCTGTCGTCCACGGCGATAATCCATTGCAAAAAATACCACAAAGAGCACACGCGCGCGTTCATGTCAGAATCCTACCGAACACCGTGTGTTTGCAAGCATTTCAACATAAAATCATCAAAAAAC
>CAUYUJ010020211.1:0-16430 GCA_963575745.1 Prorocentrum cordatum
AGTAATAAGACGAATCAGGCGAATCAGACGAATAAGACGAAACACAATACTACGAGGAATACCAATAATACTAAGAAGACGATTAAGAATAAAGAAGAAGATGAATATTGATAAACATATTAAGAACATTAATACGAAACAATAATACTAATACTAATCATACTATGAGTAATAATAGTAAGAGTAATAATGCTAAGAAGAATAAGAATAATAATACGCATGCTAAGAATAATAAGAATATGACGAATCATACTAGTACTATTAAGAGAATAATACACATACGAATAAGCATACTAATAATAATACTACGAATGATTTACTAATAATACTAATACGAATAAGAATACTAATATTAATAATAATAGTAACACTACTAGTAATAATAACGATGATGATGATACTAAGAATAGTTTCAATATTAGTAATAAAATAATATTAAGAAGGCGATTACTAATAATAATAATGCTATTACTAATAACAATATTACTAATAACAATAATAAGAATAATACTACTAATGATAATAATACTGATACTAATACTAATACTACTACTGCTACTAATATTAATAATCATAATAGTAATACTACTAGTAATAATAACGATGATGATGATACTAAGAATAGTTTCACTATTATTTCTAAAATAATATTAAGAAGACGATTACTAATAATAATACTATTACTAATAACAATATTAATAATAACAATATTAAGAATAATACTACTAATGGTACTAATACTAATACTAATACTAATACTACTACTGATACTACTAATAATAATAGTAATAATAATAAGAGGAATAATACGAATACTACGACTAATAATAATAATGCTAAGAATAATAATATGAATAAGAAGAAGAATATTATTAATAAGAAGACGAATAAGAATAATAAAAAGAAAAAGAGGAGGAGGAGGAGGAGGAGGAGGAGGAGGAGGAGGAGGAGGAGGAGGAGGAGAGGTGGAGGTGGAGGTGGAGGTGGAGGAGGAGGAGGAGGAGAGGTGGAGGTGGAGGAGGACGAGGAAGAGGGGGACGAGTAGGGTGAGGAATGCCCTTCCCTCGCGCCCTGCTCCCCGCCTCCGCCCCCCTTCGCCCTGCGCCTGGAAGCCCCCCCCCCCCTTCGCCTGCTGCCCAGGACGGCGTGGTGGCCCTATGGGACGCCGCCGCCCCAGCCTTTCGGCCCCCGGCCGGCACGACGCGGCGCCCGCGGGGCCACGGCCCCCGAGCCAAGACACGGCGAAACACTGATGAGCAATGTCCTGGTTTAGGGGGGGCCATCGCTGATTGGTGCCCCGACCTCCTCGCGTTGTGAACATCACGACGGGAGGTTTTTCGGTATTTTCGGCCTCGGGGGGCCCTTCCTGGGCCTCTGGACCGTCAGAGAACGACTCAGGATGACAAGCCGGTCCCAGGGAAAGGGTCCAGACCTCTGGGGGTCGACGTTGTGACAATAATCACGACGTCGGAGGTCTGGGTAAGCAGGACCGACTACCACGCGGTTTTATTCAGTGATACTTGATCATTGAGTAGCACTGATTGGCCGCGGGACGCATTTCTCGATCCCCCCGGTTATCCGTCGCACCAAAAATAGTAAAGCTCATGATCTATGATAAAGCATCTGGGAGTGCCGTAATATACGTAGCGTTACGGCTCGAGTCTGTTCTCATGGTCCCCTGGGCCTACCAGCTGGCCGCGTCCAAGGCCTCAGACCTCGGCATCTTGTGGGCCCTCGGCTCCAAACAGTGCCTGCCGTGCCCCGATCGTTCTGTCACGTGCCCGTCGGTCACTTGCGCGACCCCAGCAATCAACATGACCTGCCCGACCTTCGCGTGCTCTACCATCCCTGCGACAGGCAAAGGCCCTTCGAATTGGACTGGATTGCTCGGCTTCGTGGTGGGCCTCGTCGCGGGCTTCGGAGTGTTGACTTGTCTGGGCTGGTCAGTCGTTGCAGTTCCTGCGTGTTCCTCAAGACCTCTGAGTCTACGGGCGACGAGAACCGCGAGCTAGCCCTGAAGCCGCTGACGATCATCCGCCAGCGTCATGGCGGCTCCCGGTGACGTGGTGCTGGTGAGGTATGACTTGCCTGGCCCTGCGATCTGGCACGAGCGCCTATTACTCGCAGCAGATTTGCAGCCAGGCTGTTTTGCGGTTCTCACGCCCGATAGTGACATCATTGTGGCACACCCTCGTGCAGACAACGACGACTCTGCGTGTCTATCGGTTTCGGGCAACACCGGCGGCGGCGGAGATGGTCCAGCGCGTTCGAGATGGTGCGTTGCAGGCAGGAGTTGGAACACCATCGGCCCCGGTGGTGAGGGCAGCGGGCGCGTCCGCAGCGCGGGCGGCGGCGGGACTGCCGCCCTTGGGGCCTGCGGCCCCCCCTGCTGGGGCGCTGGTGGCACTGGCTCCCCTGCTCGGGGCTCGCTTCGGTCCTGCCGCGCCGCCGCCTGCGGCCGCCGCGGGCGCAGGCGTCCCGGGCGCTGCCGCGGCCGCCGCCGCTGCTCCTGGCACTGGCCCCAGGCGTGGAGCCGCCGCCGGGTGCGTCCCCGCTGGTGTGGATGGCCGCCGAGGACACCGCGGACGTCTCCAAGGGGACTCCGATCGCGGTGCTGCCGGACGCGGCGCTCATCAGTGGAGGTCGCGGCATCATCCCGTGGGGCAACAGCCCGTTGTTCGTGAGACGTATGCCCGAGGCCGACTTCTACAGACTCGTGCATGACGACTTGAGGGTGCTGCCAGTGGTCACGGACGCGTCGGGCGAGCAGGACATCAGCTTCGCGGAGGCCGTCCCAGCCACGGACCCCGCGCTTCCCCGCGGAGGCATCGGCCTAGACGGGCCCGTGATCACGTTCTGGCAGCTGAAGCAAATCAGGGACGACGACATGAATCCCGACCATCGTCATGAGAGATGGGTGAGGTCTGGACGCGTACCTGAAGGTGATAGGTCGGTGTATGAACATCAGGTTCTGTGCAGGATACTGGACGCGTCCGCCACCCGCGACCAACTCAATCTGCCTGCCACGAAGTGGGCTGAGCTCGTGTGTCGACGCATGAGCCTCATCTAGGAGGCCCATCGGGCTGCCCCATCCAATCCATATTATTCTGCGGGTGACCTGCTCATGGGATGGGGCTTGCAGGCGGCAGGCGGCGGCGCCAACCCTGCGCTGGCGCAGTATGTGGCTGGTCAGCTCAAGGACCAGGCGGCGATCACCAAAGAGCGCAGGAATGCCCGCGAGGAGCAGCAATCCCGGGGCCGCAGACGGGGGCGTGGCCGCGGCCCCTGGCCCCGCGGGCGAGGAGGGATGAACCCCCTCCCTCCTCCTGGTTAGCCTGGCCGGCTCCCAGGAGGCCGCGCAGGCCAGCGGGGCGGTGAAGTGTTACAGCCTCAGCTTCGCCAGCCACGCGCCCCTGAAGTTCTCGGACCCTCCTGTGCTCACCGATATGGTCAAGCTGTTTTTGGGGAACGGCCTCGCGACCTGTTCACTCTGCCTCTTGTCGATGCTGCGCAGGGTGTCCCTGAGCAAGTTTTGTCTTCTGGTCGGGCCCTCCGTAGGCGAGAGAGGCGTGCGCGTGGGGCGACGACGTTGCGCAGTGCCCTTAATGAGTTGTACGGCGCCTGCTCGGTCCCAACCTCGTGAGGTACTGAGTAGGGCGCTGAGTAAGCTTGCTTCTGTGCGTGGCGGCGGAAAACGTGCACCTTTGCGCCGTGATGCCTTTCGTTGGTTCTTGCGCGCAGACTTCTCCTACGCTTCGGAGGAGGTTGCGAGTCGCGTCCGTCCTTTTCGCTCTGCCCCCGCGTCACTTCCTCAGTCGGGTACAACAGGCCCCCCTTCCCCGATGATTTCCTTGACCACGAGGGGCGACAGGTCTTGATCGAGGGGGTCGAGACATCATCTCATATCATCCTTTTACTTCGATGAGGTCTCACGGGCGGGTCCTACTGCATACGAAGGTTTTGTGAAATACTTGTAGTGCGCGGGTGTCGTTGAGTTTTCTCGTGGCCCTGATGATTATTTCGCTCCGTTTTTTGTCGGCAAGAATTGTGCCGCCCTTCGTGTGGCCATGGGCCGCAGAGGTCCCGGCCGGAGATTCAGGGCGCCACCTCGGATGGGGATTGCCGCTAGAGCTGTCCTCTCTCGCGCGCAAGTTCCCGTTGGGCAGGTGCTGTGCTGTGCGATGTCAGATGTCAGCAACTTTCTCTAGTGGCTCGTGCAGCCGCTCTGGCCGCTCTGGCCGCGGAAGTTTTTTGGCCTGCCACCAATTCGCGCCGCCAAGGCCGTTTCATGGGGTGCTCTTTTTGGAGGTATCTTCTCAGGGCGATCTTCTTGACGTGCCTGTCCTGTAATGCGTGTATTCCAACGGGGTTGGTCCTGGGCGTTCTGGTTCGCTCAATGGTCTCATGCGTATCAGGTGCTCTGGGGTGCGCGTCTGGGCTCCGATCGGCTCCTGGATGATCTTGCCTTTGACTTATCTAGCAAGGTCCCCGTGGCGCCCCCTACTGCGACAACGTAGTAGTCATGGGTGCAGACAAGGACTCCGTGAGAGTGCAGTTTCTGGCGGTAGAAGACGCGTGGGCTTCCAGATTCGCGAGGGGGCTAAGGCCGCCGCCTTCGTCGAGTCCGCGGGCTACTTGGTCGACGGTAAACGATCCCCTCTCGGCTCGAGAGGGCCGTCGCAGCTGTCGCTCATTTCAGGGGAAGGCCGCGCGTCGCCGGTTGGTAGATCAGCGAGGCACCAGGCTACGTCGCGCCGGCTTTCCCGATTCATTCGCTCTTCTCGCTGCCCATTGCCAGTTCATGCGCGAGAACTGGGGCCGCGAGAGACGTCGCTGGCAGTCTGCAGCTCGTGAGTGTGAGTGGATTTCAGTGCTGCTGCCGCTTGCTTGGGCGGACCTCAGGCTGCCGTGGTCTGCGCAGGTAGAAGCTGCAGATGCATCGCTGTCTGGTTAGGCCGCTGGTAAGTCTCTCTGGGATATTTCGGATGTGATCGACGCTGGTGGTGCTGAGGAAAAGTTCCGTTGTCGTTGTGCCGTGCCGTCTGCCGCGCCGCGCCGCGCCGCCTAGGGGGCGCTCGACCCGTTCCAGGACCTCGAGGCGGTCGCCCGTTTCGAGCCCTGGCCTACGAGCATCATGTCCTTTCCAACGAGATCCCCGATGGCCTCCTGCAGGACTCCACTTGGAAGACCAGCTGTGCCTCGCCCTTCGTTTTCAAGGAGGGCATTGGAGATCTGGAGTCAAGGGCCCAGATCCACGTCCACTTGGCTGCACCTCGAGCTCGCGTTCTGAGAGCGGCGCCCGTGGGCCCGTCGAGGCCGGCTGCTGTTGCCAGGCGCGCGCGCGGGGGGCCGAGGAGAGGGTGCGTCTCGCCCGAGGTGCCCCCGTTGAGGAGTCTCGCGCTCGTGTCAGGCGCGAGCTGGTTTGCTCGATCTGCATCCGCGCGTCGGAGTTGGCCAGCTCGCGCGGGGACTTTCCTGGGGGCCGGCGCCGTCTCGGTGCGAGCGCGCGCCGCGCGGGTCAAGAAGATGGCCGACTTCGAGCACTGAGCGCTGGCAGGGGGCCTGGCGCTGACGTCGGCAAAGCTCGTGGACTGCGCCATGGTGGATTCTCTGAACCAGCTGTGGATCGAGGGGGCGGGCGTCGGCGAGGCGGCGGGCGCGCGCGCCGCCCGTGTCGTGCCCCCCCCCGTCCTTCTCGAAGAAGGGCCCCGACGAGCTGGTCCGCGCCGTGAAGGCGATGCAGGTTTTCAACGGCCTGGATCCGGGTCGCGCGCGCCCGCCGCTGCCCCTCGCCTTCGCGGCCCTCGTCGCTGAGGAGCTCATCGGCATGAACTCAGCATGGCCGTGGCCGTCCTGGTGAAGATCTCGGCGTATTCGAGGCCGATCGAGCTCCTGTCACTGCGAGTCACAGACGCGCTGGTGCCGACCCTGGGCAGCCCGCGCTGCGCCATCCACCTTCGCCGCGCGGAACGGGGCCAGCCCTGCAGAGTTGGTCTGTGCGACGTGGCGCTGGCTCGTCGACTCTCCCGCTCCTAGGACGTGTTCGGGGCGGGCGCGGGGTCGCGGCTGCGGGGCCAGCTATGTTCGACTTCGGCTGCCGGAGCTTCAGCGAGAGCTTCGAGACAACGAGCAGAAAGAACAGCAGGCCTGGCCAGCATCATGCCCGACCTCTACCAGCTGCAGCGCGGCGGCACCTCGCACGACATCTTGAACCGTCCGCGCGCGAAGGCAGAGGTGGGGGGCAGGGGGTGCTGGGGGGGCGACCGGCCCGTCCGCCGCAACGAGGCTCGCGGGGTGCTCCAGCGGCAGGAGAAGCTCGTCTCAGAGGAGACACAGGACCGAGCCGCCGCTTGTCTGGTCCATGTCGAGGCCAGGCTCCGATCAGGCATGCCGCCGTCAGCCCGCTCCGCGCTCTCTTCAGATATCAGAAGTTCGTCGAGCTCTTCAGTGGGGGTGGGGGGGGAGGGGCGGGCTTCTCGCTCGAGGGTTTCAAGCGGAAGCTTGGGGCGTGAAGGGCGGGCCTTGCGCCGACGCCCTGCCGCCCCGCCGCTGGCGCAGGTTCGCGCGGGCCGTGGCCCGGGGCCTCTGAGGGGTGATCAGAAGCAGCGCTGGGTCTTCCCAGATCTCTCGTTCGGGTCACGGAAGAGTTCAGCTTGGCAACGGGCTCTGGGCCACCGCCTTCCGGGCCGCCTGTCAGGTCGCTTCCCTGGGGGGCTCGGTGGTGCTCGAGAGCCCGTTCTCCTTTGGAGTGTGGCTCATGAAGCACGTGAGGTGCCCCGCGCGCAATCTGGGGCTCGCCTTTTCGAAGCTCACTAGTGTCAGTATTGCGCCCGGTGGAAAACCTACATGCCTCCATCTCACCAACTGTGACTCTGTAATCTTCGATGCCGTTGCTCAGGGACGGGGAGGGGGGGGGCGCTGTTCTGCTGCTGGGCACAGACGCATGCAGCTAATTGGAAAGGATGTCGATGGACACTTTCGCATTCGAAGGGCTATGTCCTATCCTTCCCCCTGTCATTCTTGATCTCGTTGCCTGGCCGCAAATTCAACTGAGCGGTATATGCTAAGCCGTGGGCCCCAATTCTTAGGTGGTTAATTTGATCACTCTCTAATGTGTTGCACTTCGTAGAGCACGTGTGATTATGGGCGTGGGCGCGATTTCATAGATCGCTCAACGTATCACGCTCCCGCGACTCGTCGCCACAGGACTGTTGATGCCTACTGTTTCGCTTGTGCATGCCCGGGCGGAGAGCTCAGCAATCGCGTCCGCTACGCAGCAGACATATCTTACATATCCTGAGGCTTTGCCGTTGCGCGTCCTGGCGCGGGCGCGCGCGGGATCATTGTAGAGTTCACGAGACATGATAGGGGATTTGGGAGCGCCGCGCTATGACATTAAGGCTTAAGACTCCCGCCCGCTCACCGCCCTCGACCCTGTCGAACAGAGTTGATTTCTTGTTGTTTTCGCAGCTGTTCTTTCAGAACTCTCGCTCGAGCGGGGGGCGGGCCGGTCCCGCTGAGTGTGATTTCGTAGATCGCTCAACATGTCACGATCCCGCACATCGTCGCCACAGGATTGTTAATGTTTATTGTTACGCCCGTGCATGCCCAGGCGGAGAGCTCAGCAATCATGCGCGGTGTGCTGCTGTCTGTCAGTCTGTCTGTCCGCTTGCCTGCCTGCTTGCTTGCCTGCCTGCTTGCCTGTCTGTCTGTCCTTCTGTCAGTCTGTCAGTCTGTCAGTCTGTCAGTCTGTCAGTCTGTCTGTCTGTCTGTCTGTCTGTCTCTGTCTGTCTCTGCCTGCCTGCCTGTGTGTCTGTCTGCCTCTCTTTCTGCCCGCATGCCTGCCTGTCTGTCTGTCTGCCTGTCTGTTAGTCTGTCTCTATCTGCCTGTCTGCCTGTCTGCCTGTGTGTCTGTCTGTCTACCTGCCTGCTTGCCTGCCTGCCTGTCTGTCTGTTTTTGCCTGCCTGTCTGTATGCCTGTCTGCGTGTGTGCCTGCCTTTGTGTCTGTTTGCCTGCCCGCCTGCCTGCCTCTCTGTCTGTCAGTCTGCCTGTCCGTCTGCGTGCCTGCCTGCCCGCCTGCCTGTCCGCCTGTCCGTCCGTCCGTCCTCCTCGCTCTTCGAGCCTCGGCCCCCCCCTCGGTGCCCAGCCCCCGACGTCGTGATTTTTCCACGACGACGTGGACCCCTTGGAGACCTCGACCCCTCCCCGCCCCTGACCTTCCAGAGTGCAAGCAACATAGCACTTCGGACCTATAGCTCTATCTGGACCGCCTCAGACCTCGACAGAGATTAGGACGGCGATGTCGTGGTGTTAGTTTTTAGCCCTCCTGGAGAGTCAGGGCCAACGGGGCCGTTATTGTTTCCTGAATTGTCTTGGGCGGCCCACGGTAAGGAGGGACAAACCACAGGCACAAACAGTCGCCGATTCCCAGGAAAGTATGGGAACATATGGGAGGTGCGGCGGAGGAGACGAATATCAAGAATGTGTGAGAATGTCAAAGGGGAGTGCTGGGATTTGTGTATTTTATTTGTGTGCCGCTGGGCCGTTTCTCCACAAGGCCTGGCGAGAGCCCCCCAGAGAGGCCGAACACGGTCGCGCGCCCCCCTCTGACGCACTCTTCTCAAGACGCGAGGCGGTAATGGGAGCGCTCCTCTCGGGAGGGATGAAAAACATTTCGGAGGAGGGAAAGGTACCCATACTCCTACCTTTAAGTCGGGCCTGTCCCTCTACAGGGGGGAAATTCAAAAATAATACAAAAATAGTCTGGGGAGTATTATTTGAGCATTTTTTGTCAATTTTGGCGCATGTTTTGAGTATTTTCATTTTTCGTCGAAAATCCCCCTGTAGGGGACACGCCCGACTTAATGCACCCCTCCCCTCGTTTCCCGATTTTTCGGCCTCCTGGGAGGCCCTCGTCGCCACCGCTGAATTCGCCCCGAGGTCCTGGTCAGAACGCGCCCTGGGAGAGGTCCGAGGAGTAGCGGTATCGGTACCTCTGGGTTCCGCCAGTATCGACAACACGCGCGTCGTCGTGCAAGCTCTCCCTTGCGCGTGTCGTGCAGGAGACTCGGTGTCTCGTCAGCAGCAGCAGCAGCAGCAGCAGCAGCAGCAGCAGCAGCAGCAGCAGCAGCAGCAGCAGCAGCGCGCCGGCGGGTCCACCCGACCGGCGTGTCCGCTGGGCTCGAGGCTCCTCTCCGAGTCCCCCCCCCCCTCCCCGAGCCACCCCGAGCGTCAAAGAAGGCGGCCGCACGGCCCACGGGCCGTCGCTGGACAGGCGCGGAGGGAGGAGGCCCTCGCCCCGCCGCCGCCGACCTCCCAGGTGGCCCTCCTGGGCCCGAGCGCGCAAGAGGTGCGCCGGGCGCGCCATCACGGGGGGGGGGGCGATCGATAGTAAGAGAGGGGGGTGGGGAAGAAGGGTGTCCTTTCTCGGGCCCCAAGGGGCCCCCTCCGGGGGGCTCTGCAGCCCTCGCGGCCCCCCCCCTCATTGTATCGCTCCCCCCCCCCCTGCACGTCGCGCCCACGGCCCGGCATCCCCGGGCACCTGGCGACGCCAGAAAACGGGGTCGTCTGCGCCGACCTTGGCGCGTAAGATCTCCGCGTAAGCTCGCGCGTGAGCGCCCTCGCCTCACATGTGGCGTGCCGCGCGGGCGGTCCGCGTATGAGCTGCGGGGTAGGGTCACTGTTTCATCTCGCGTAAGGCCCGTTTTCGGTCGTCGCGCATCTGGCGACGGGTCGTCTCTCCGCTGCGCCGCCGCCGGCCTCCCAGGGTTGCGCGCTCCCAGGCCCGAGCGCCCCAGGTGCGGCATCCCCCCCTCTGGCAGCGGGGGGCCTTCTCTCCGCTGCGCCGGTCGCCCGAGAACGTCCCCCGACTTCCCTCCCGACCCCCCAGGGGGCCGGCCTCTCGCCCCAGAGCCTCCTATTTTTCTTCTTCTTCTTCTTCTCCTCCTCCTCCTCCTCCTCCTCCTTTTCTTCTTCTCCTCCTCCTCCTCCTCCTCCTCCTTCCCTCCTCCTCCTCCTCCTCCTCCTCCTCCTCCTCCTCCTCCTCCTCCTCCTCCTCCTCCTCCTCCTCCTCCCCCCCCATCCCCATCCCCATGCCCCCTCCCCCCTCCCCCTCCCCCTCCCCCTCCTCCACTTTGTCTGACGGCCGCGGGGCCCGGGAAAGGTTTGCCCTCACCCGTTGCAGGTGGGCTCTCGCGTGGGCGAGGAATAACAAATTCGCAGGGCGACGAGATCTAGATACATCCACCGCCGCTGGCCAGGTCCCTGGTTTGGCCAGGGAGGCCTATGCACCGCTCATGGGCCCAGGATGGGCCTGGCCAGCAGCAGTGGATATATATATATATATATATATATATATATATTCCTCTTCCTATATTTTTATAAACCCGGGCGGGGGGAAAACCCGTCCCCCCCCCCCCCCAAAACCGGACTCCCGGGATCTGGGGCTTTGGGACCCTTCGGACGGGCCTCGAAGCGGCCACCGGGCCTCGCAGGGCGCTTTGCCAAGCCTTCCCAGCACACCTAGGGCGATCAGGGGGGTCATCGGAGACGTCCCAGAGACCCCCAAGACAGCACAAGAGCGCTCCAAGAGTGACCGACGTGACCTCAAGATGGCCCAAGAGGCCTCCAGGACGGCCCCAAAGAGGCCTCCAAGAGAGCACTCCCAAGAAGGCCCCCCGAGGCAAAAATCATTGATTTTCTGTTGGTTTTTGGTGAATTTTGGGGTTCTCCTCTTTTCGGCTTTCCGACGCTCCAAGACGGCGATCTTCTGGGCGTCCGAAGCCGCCTGGGAGGCTCCCAAATCGCCCATCCGAAAGGGCTTCCAGGCAGTCCAAGAGAGCCCTAAAACGGCACAACACGGGTCCGAGATGGCCCTCAGAGAGCCCCATGGCGGCCCAAGATGACCCAAAGACACCCTCCGAAGAATTCCGAATCGTGATTCGGTCGTTCAGGGAGACCGCGGTTGGAGGCAGGGTGGCCCGAGGAAGCCCCCGGAGGCCCTCAGAATACGCCCAGGAGGCCTCCAGAAGGCCTTAAGAAAGCCCGAAACAACTTTTGTGAGGCCCCTAGAGGCTCTCCAAGGAGGAACCTCCGCAAAAAAGAGCTGAGGAGGACGGGGAGAATGCGCAGGGTATGGCGAAAATAAGGAAGAAGAAGCATGGAGGAAGGATAACGAATAACATTATTATAGCGGCGATGCCGGAAAAGGCAACCAGGAGTTATCGCTAAAAATTATCGGTGTGATTTTCCTGCTATTCCGCCTGAATACCAAACTTGAAGGACCAAGGTGCATGGCGCGAAGCGCCACTGTAGCCTGGTATGTATCTATCTATCTATCTATCTATCTATCTATATATCTATCTATCTATCGATCTATCTATCTATCTATCCATATATCTTGCTATCTATATGCGCACAAGACTGCAGTGGCGCTTCGCGCCATGCACCTTGGTCCTTGAAGTTTGGTATGCAGGCGAACTAGCAGGAAGGTCAAGCCGACAATTTAGCGATAACTTCTTGTTGCCTTTTCCGGCATCGCCTCTATAATAATGTTTTTCTTTATCCTTCCTCCATGTTTCTTTTTCTTTATTTCCGCCATACCCTGGGCATTCTCCCCATCCTCCTCAGCTCTTTTTTGCGGAGGCTCCTCCTTGGAGAGCCTCTGGGGGCCTCACAAAAGTTGTTTCGGGCTTTCTTAAGGCCTTCTGGAGGCCTCCTGGGCGTATTCTGGGGGCCTCCGGGGGCTTCCTCGGGCCACCCTGCCTCCAACCGCGGTCTCCATGAACGACGGGGTCACGATTTGGAATCCTTCGGAGGGTGTCTTTGGGCCATCTTGGGCCGCCATGGGGCTCTCTGAGGGCCATCTTGGACCCGTGTTGTGCCGTTTTGGGGCTCTCTTGGACTGCCTGAAGCCCTTTCGGATGGTTGTGGGGCGATTTTGGAGCCTCCCAGGCGGCTTCGGACGCCCAGAAGATCGCCGTCTTGGAGCGTCGGAAAGCCGACAAGAGGATAACCCCAAAATTCACAAAAAACCAACAGAAAATCAATGATTTTTGCCTCGGGGGGCTTTCTTGGGAGTGCTCTTGGAGGCCTCTTTGGGGCCGTCCTGGAGGCCTCTTGGGCCATCTTGAGGTCACGTCGGTCACTCTTGGAGCGCTCTTGCGCTGTCTTGGGGGTCTCTGGGACGTCTCCGATGACCCCCCTGATCGCCCTAGGTGTGCTGGGAAGGCTTGGCAAAACGCCCTGCGAGGCCCGGGGACCGCTTCGAGGCCCGTCCGAAGGGTTCCAAAGCCCCAGGTCCCGGGAGTCAGTTTTTTTTTTTGGGGGGGGGGGGGACGGGTTTTCCCTCCGCCCGGGCTTGTAAAAACATGGGGAGAGGAATATATCTATCTATCTATCTATCTATCTATCTATCTATCTATCTATCTATCTATCTATCTATCTATCTATCTATCTATCTATCTATCCATCCATCCATCCATCCATCCATCCATCTATCTATTTATCTATCTATCTATCTATCTATCTATATCTCTCTCTATAGATATCTCTATATATCTACATATCTATCTATCTATCTATCTATCTATCTATCTATATATCTATCTATATATCTATCTATCTATCTATCTATCTATCTATCTGTGTATCTATCCATATATCTATATATATATATCTATCTATCTATCTATCCATCTATCCATCTACCATACGTATATATATATATATATCTATCAATATATATGTCTAGCTATATAGCTATCTAGATATCTATCTCTCTCTATATATATATCTATCTATATGGATATATGTATATATATATATGCATCTATACATATATACATCTATATATATATATATATATATATATATCGAGCTCATCGCCTTAGTTGGATATTTGGGCCTGAGCTCCCCGCGTAAGGCCGCGCGCAAGCGCCCTCGCTTCCGCTGTGGCCTGCCGCGCCGGCGGCCCGCGCAAGCCACCGCGCAGGGGTCGCTGTGCCGTCTCGCGCGAGGCCCGTTTCGGATCGTCGCTCGCGTGGTTCCAGGCTTGCCTTGACGAACCAACAACACACACCCATACCCATAGGGGGGTCGGAGAGGGCTATGCGTGCGTGTTGTCGGATGGGGGTCCCCGCTCGAACGGGAGCGTTCCCCAGGGTCCGACAACCCGCACCCATAGCCATCACCAGTCCTCCTCCCAACGACCTCCCTATGGGTATGGGTGTGTGTTGTTTGTTCGTCATTCCAGGCTTGCCTGGTGCACGCGGTTGGGCACCAGTGGCACGATCGGCTCCCCTTCGCTTCTGGGGTGCCTTTTTTTCACATGGTTTGGTCGAGCGGCGGTCCTGAAGCAAGCAGTTCACCGTGGCGCTGGAGTTGCAGCATCGGACACAGAGTCCTTCGGTGCGCGAGTGCGCGCCCTGGGGGCTCTGCCTCGCAGGGCCATGCCTGCCCCGGAGCGCGAAATCGGGCCCCGGAGGCCGACGTCGAGGAGGGGTGCCGGGACTGAACAGGCCACGTCCGTCGGGAAGTCCGGGTCGTCGGAGGCTGCCGCGTGCGTGCCCGAGGAAGCCGGCACGGAGTGCCGGGCCTCCGTCCGGGCTCACTGCGCCCGGACGCGTCTTCTCCTGGCAGGGCGCGCGAGTCCACGCGGAGTGCTCGGTCTCCGTCTGGGCTCACAGTCGGGGCGCTGAAGAGGGAGCCCTTCTCGTTGGGGAGGGGCTCCGCGCGTTCCTCCATGGTTTTGCAGCTCGCCTGAGGTGTTCCTCAGGTTTTCGATGGGGAGTCGAAGTTTGACTTGTGGAGAAGTGGGGCCCCGTTCCTTATTCAGGGTTCCTTAGGGCAACGCCTCGACTGTACAGCTGGCACGAGGTGTAAGGGCAGTCCTCGTTGCGGAGGAATACCCTTCCGTTCTTCGCCGTTGGGCTCTCCACCGTGGAATCCTTCTTCGCTCTGGATGTCTCCAACGGGGCCTGGGTCTCGCGGCGAAGGGGCCCGCGTGCTCGATCCGTGCTTGTGTGACCCTGTGCAGTCCGCCCAGCTCTTCGCGGAGGAGGTTCGCTCTCGCCCCGCAGATCAAAAACAAATGCGTGACCCTGCGTCGACTGTGCTCCGTCTGGGCCTGAGCGACGTGGAAAAGACGGGGCCGTCTTCACCGACCTCCGCGCGTGAGCTGCCCGCGGGAGGTCGCGCGCGAGCGCCCTCTTCTCCAGTGCAGCAGGCTGGCGGTCCGCCGAAGCCGCGGCATAACGTGGCTATGCCGTCTCGCGCAAGGCCCCTTTCTTCGGATGCAAGTCCTGGGAGGGTCAAGCTCTGCTGAATCCGGCTTCATCCCGCTTCGTCCCGCTTCACCTGGCTTGATCCCGCTTGATCCGCGGCCTAGTCCGGCGCAGTGGCCCCCCAATGGGGGGGTCAATTCTCCGCAGTTCGGCGGCGAGCGAGGGGGGGGGGTGAGAAGGATAAGGCCTTCTCAGAAGGCGGCGGGACTTCTCAGAAGCCTTCGCGCCTTCTGCGACGTCTTCCGTGTCTTCGGGGAAGGTCCGGAAAACTTCTCAGGAGGCCAGGGGACTTCCAAGCCTTCCGAGAAGGCCTGCTCCTTCTCACTTCCCCCCCGGGCTCGCCGTCGAGTCTTGAGAGGCTCCCGAGGCCCGGCGAGGGGGAAGCTCCCGAGGCCGACTCGTCCTTCCGACGAAGGCCTCCCAGTAGCTGCCTCCTAGCCCGCCGACTTCTACATATCGATCCCCCCCGCCGCGTGCAGCCGCCCGCGCCGCTGGAAGCCGCGGCGTAGGGTCGCTTGGTCATCGCGCGCAAGACCCCAGGAGGAGTTACGGAGTTTTACGGATATTGCGACCGTGTCGGTTACGATTAGGCCTCGCCCGCTCAGGGGACCTCGGAGAGATCGCGAAGCAATACATACACGGAGCTTTCTACCTCCTGACCACGACGAAGGACGCGACGGCCAGGAAGCCCCGCACCAGGACAGAGTAGCCGTCCACCATATTGCGCGCGACACTCATGTCCCTCCAGCTGACGATGCCCAGGGGCGAGATGAGAAACCCGAAAACAGCATTGATTGAATCCACGAGAGCGCCTCTGACACCAAGCAAACAGCGAATACATAGTCCCATAAGCAAGAATAATCAATCAGATGTGCCTTGCTTGCCCTGTGGGCCTGGGCCAGGCTTAGCCGAACTACAGCCAAACACCAGTCGATGCCGTGGAGAAGAGCCCATACCTTCAGTGGCCCGAACAAAATGACTGAGCGAAAAAAGTCCACCCACCGAAACACATGGCTACTGTCGCAGGCCTAGAGGTTGACACCAACACCAATTTCGGCGGTGTGCCTCCACCGAGGGAAGCAAGATCCCGATCTTGGCGATGGTGGTAGTATTCTGGCTTCCAAGGTGACCGAAATATTACCACCAACACCGAAATCTAGGATCCCCTCTCCCCTGTGGAGGCAGCCCCCTGTCTTGGTGTTGGTGCCCATTTCCAGGCCTCCACTACTGGTTCTTGCAGTCGTCATTTGGCGTTGAAGGGAAGAATGAAGCAGACGTGGAAGGCTGCCCTTGCTGCTCCGTAACCCTGTTCAACTCGGCCAGGACATCTGACGTGAAAGCGAAAGCACCACCTTGCCGACGGTCAGACACGGCAGCAGCGGCTCCGCGCCATCTGCAGCCAGCGCCGCGCGCCGCCTGGCCCATGCGCCGCCGACGGCCGACGACACGCCAGGGCGGGGCTGTGGGGGATCCTGCGAACCCACTCCTCCTGGCCCTTCGCACCCTCCTTCAGCACGTGGTGCGCCAGGCTGTTCGGCCGCAAGTGCCACAACCTTCGGAGAACTGTGGCCAGCGTCAGGGGCACCTCCAGGGACTGCCAACTCCACCTCGCCGCTCGCCTGCACCGCCTCGCCATCCCTCCCCAGGGCAGCCTTCTCCCGCGGGAGCCCTGTTGAGGCTGCGGGTAGTTGCGAGGTCGATGCTGCTGCTGGCGACGCGCCAGCCTGCTCACCCTCAGGCGCCAGGCCTGGAGGAGGTACAGGACGGACTCCATCGGCTGTACCAGCCGGCTCGCCAGCCAACGCTTGGCGGAGCGCATTGGAGAGGCTCGTCAGGCCTTGGCCCCTGTGCCGTTCGATCTCCGTGAAGGCGCGCGTGCATACTGAGCTCGGCGCTCGGCCGCAGTGCGATTGGGCCAGCGGCGCCGCGGCGCTTGGTCCATGCCGGGGCCGGAGTGCGAGGCGGGAGGAGATGGTCGGAGCGGGAGCTCCTATGGTGCTGGCTTGGGGTTCGAGCCAGAGCCACGCTGGTCATTCAGACCCCAGGGGGAGGAGGAGGAGGAGGAGGAGGAGGAGGAGGAGGAGGAGGAGGAGGAGGAGGAGGAGGAGGAGGAGGAGGAGGAGAGGGAGGAGGAGGAGGAGGAGGAG
>CAUYUJ010020211.1:16530-19030 GCA_963575745.1 Prorocentrum cordatum
TTTCGGCACACCCCTCACACGTTCCGTGGCTCCATAGGGAGCTCCACCGAAGGCCTCAGTGCCGCCGCCCGCATGCGTCACCCCCACCCATTTCGGCACACCCCCCGCATTTATCGCACGGCAGGGTCATCACCACGGTGGCGTGCCACGGCAGGGTCATCACCACGGTGGCGTGCCAGGGGCGCACCATGCGCGAAGGCGACGGGGCGGGGGAACGGCGCTCCGGGGGCGGCCAGACCTCCGGGGCGCGAGCAGTCCGCGGCCAGACCATCTCTCGGTCCCTTGGACTCTCGCCCTGGGCCGTCGGCTGCCCGGCGCGCTGCTCCCTCGGTCGACGTCGCCCAGGCGTGATCCTGGATTGCGGCCGCCACGAGGTAGGGAACGGCAAGAAGGAGGACGACGACTGGTGGCTGGAGCTCTACGTGCTGCTCTCGCGCGCCACGCGCCACGAGGACAGCGCGCCGCGCATCGAGTTCTTCCTGGCAGGGCCGCCGCAGGGCTTGCGGAAGCAGCTGGAGCAGTTTGCGGCGCGCACGAAGCGGCGCAGGAGGGAAGCGACGGCCCTCGCCAGGGAGCTCGGCTTCACCGAGTTCATCCGCGAGGCCTGACCTGAGGAGCGTCTCCCCCGAGCCGCGCCTTCTCTCGACTGCCCGACTAATTGTTTGGCCTCGCGCCGCGGACGACCCGCGCGCGTCGCTGGGACCCTCTCGGGGCGACCAGCGCGCGTCGCGGGAACTCCGTGCTGCGGGGGGCCCGGCGCCTCGTTCGCCCGTCGTCGCTCTGCCCAGCGGTCAGAGACTTGCCCGCTCATTGCCCGCTATCAGCCAGCCAGTTAGCTAGTCAGCTCTCTCTGCTTCGCGCAGCGGACGACCCGCGCGCGTCGCTGGGACCCCGCCCGGGGCGACCAGCGCGCGTCGCGGGGACTCCGCGCTGCGCTGCGCCCGCAGCCTTGGATTTTGGAGTGCGCGGGCAAAGAGGAAGGAAAAAAAGAGCCGAAAGCGGGCGCGATCCTCGCAAGAGGCGTGCCGACATGGGCGTCGCGACGTGCGGACGCTGCCGTCGGGGTTCCCGCGGAAGCTGCCTGCGGCGGCCACGCCCAGTGTCACGTGTGTTCGGACAGGCATGCTCGACACTTACACTAGGCGTTTCCATGATCGCATTCATGCAAATATATTCACTCGCGCGCAGACCCATTCATACTCAGATTCCCTCGCGCTCTGACTCACCCGCGTTCTTTCTCTCGTAATCAGATCTATCGTATTCCTTTGCGTTGTGTACCCCGCCACATTTCGGCACACCCCTCATGCGGTTCGTGGCCCCATAGGGAGCGCCACCGAAGAAGATACTCACAATTGCGATACTCACAACTGCATATGGTTGGGTCCTTCGCCAGGATATTTTTTTTTGTTTTTGTTCTGTTAGGTTCATGGAGAGATTTATTCCCGGGCGACGACGGGCGTTACTGGGGGGGAGTGGGGGAGCTGGTGTTGTGATGTTTCGTGTCAGCGCCGTCAGGGAACACACAATTCGGACGTCAGCACGAATCGCGACGTCCTGGAGCGGGGGGGGACGACCAGGGCCTGCAGCGGCCGCTATCGCGAAACATGAAACATGCTCTCATGCATACTCGAAGGGGGGGATATGCTGGAAAAGGAGAAGGATGGCGAGGTGGAGGAGGACGATAACTAGCAAACTGAGGCTAAGCATGATGAGCACGAGGATGCTGATGATGATTCTGATGATTATGATGATGACGATGATGCTGATGATGCTGATGATGATGCTGCTGATAATTATGATTCTGATGATGCTGATGATGATGGTGCTGGTGATGATGATGACGATTGTGGTGATGATGATGGTGATCATGGTGATGATGATACTGATGATACTGGTGATGCTGAAGATGATGATGATGACGATGATGATAATGATGATGCTGCTGCTGCTGATGATGATTCTGATGGCTATGACGATGTTGACGACGACGATGATGATGGTGATTATAAGACTATGATGATGATCATGATTACGATGCTCATGGTGCTGATGATGATAATGGTGGTGGTGGTGATGGTGATGATGATGGTGATGATTCTGATGATGATGATGATGATGATGATGATGATGGTGATGATGATGATGATGATGATGATGATGATGATGACGATCATGATGATGCTGATGATGATGCTGATGATGATAATGATGATGATGTCGATGATGCTGGTGATGATAATGGTGTTGGTGGTGGTGGTGGATATGGTGATGATGATGGTGATGATGGTGGTGGTGATAGTGGTGATGAGGATGGGGATGGTGATCGTGATGGTGATGGTGATGATGCTGTTGATGACCATGATGGTCTGAGGACGGGGGTTGAGAGTAAAGACAAGGGTGATGGTGGTTGTAGTGATGGCGATGGTGGTGATGATGATGGTGTTGAGGATGTGATGATTATGACGATGATGATGGTGATGACGAAGATGGTGGTGGTGGT
>CAUYUJ010020211.1:29030-109030 GCA_963575745.1 Prorocentrum cordatum
CCCCGGGTGGGGCTCCCTGTGGGGCCACGAAGCGTGTGAGGGGTGTGCCGGCATGGATCGGCGGAGGAGGGAGGCGTCTTTGACGGGAGGGCGGAGGAGGGAGGAGAGAGCGAGCGGGGCGCGGGGCACGGTCTCTTCAGAGAGCGCACTCCACACCACAGGATGTCTGGGAAAAGCGTTCTGTCGGAGATTCGGGTGCCCCCGTGTGCGGACCGCCGTCGGTGCTCTCTCCGTCACGGCTGTTTGCGTGGAGGGGGCCGCGTGCAGCCGCGGAAAGGGCCGCGCTGCGGGGGCCGGGGCGCCGGGTGCGGACAGACCGACGACGACGACGAGGAAGACGACGATGGCGACGATGACGACGACGAGGACGAGGACGACGACGACAAAGACGACGACAACGGGGACGTCGACGACGATGACGCCCACGACGACGACGACGAGGACGACCACCACGACGATGCCGACGATGACGACGGCGGCGGCGACGACGACGACGACGACGACGACGACCACAACGACGACGACGACGGGGACGACGACAACGAGGACGACGACGAGGACGACGACGAAGACCACCACGACGACGACCACGACGACGACGAGGACGACGTCGACGACGACGACGACGACCACGACGACGAACGACGACGACCACGACGACGACGGCGACGACAAAGACGACGACGAGGACGACGACCACGACGACGACGTCGATCTTGACGACGGCCACGACCACAACGACGACGAGGACGACGACGACGACGACGACCACGACCAAGACGACGACCACGACGACGACGAGAACCACGTCGACGACGACGACTATGAGGACGCCAGCGACGACGATGACGACGACCACGACGATGACGAACACGAGAATGGCGACGACGACCACGCTGACGAGGACCACGACGACGACTACGAGTGCGACGACGACGGCGAAGACCACGACGACGACGACCATGACGACGACGACGAGGACGACGTCGACCACGACGACGACGACCACGACGACGAACGACGACGACCACGCCGACGACGAGCACCACGTCGACGACGACGACTACGAGGACGCCAGCGACGACGATGACGACGACCACGACGATGACGAACACGAGAATGGCGACGACGACCACGCTGACGAGGACCATGACGACGACTACGAGTGCGACGACGACGGCGAAGACCACGACGACGACCACGACGACGACGACGACGACGAGGACGACGTCGACCACGACGACGACGACCACGACGACGAACGACGACGACCACGACGACGACCACGACGACGATGACGGCCACGACCACGACGACGACGAGGACGACGACGACCACAACCACGACGACGTCTATATCGACGACGGCCACGACCACGACGACGACGACGACGACCACGACGACGACCACGAGGTTGAGGACGACGGCGGTGGCGTCTGCGGCTGCGGCTGCGGCGGTCGCGGCGGTGGCGACGACGACGACGCCGACGACGGTGGCGGCGCTGGCGACGACGCCGACGACGACGACGACGACGATGACGATGACTACGACATCGGCGACGACTCCGACGACGGCGACTTCGACGGCGACGGCGGCGACGACGACGACGACGGCGGCGATGGCGGCGACGACCACGACACCGACGACGATAACGCCAGCGACGGTGACGAGGAGGACGACGACGACGGAGGACGGCGGCGGCGACGACGGCGGTGGCGGTGGCCGCGGCGACGACGGCGACGACGCCGACGCCAACGACGACCCCGATGACTACAAGGACGAAGACGATCACGACGACAACGACGACGACGACTACTCTGACGACGACGACCATCAGGACGGAGACGACGATGACGACGACCACGACGACGACGCCGCTAACGACGACGACGTCGGCGGTGGCGACGTCGACGACGGCGGCTTCAGCGGCGACGACGACGACGATCATGACGACGACGACGACGACGACTACGACGAGCACGGCGATAACGACGACGATGACGACGGCGACGACGGCGACGACAACGACAGCGGCGGCGGCGTCAACGACGACGACAACGACGACTAAGACTCGGCGGGGGGGCGTTGAGCAGACGGGTCCTGCCCGAATCGATGGGTCACGAGGCCGACGAAGACGAGGACGAGGACGACGACGACGACCAGGACGATGTGGACGACGGCGACGACGACGACCACCACGACGACGACGGCGGTCACGACGACGACCACGACGACGACGAGGACGACGAGGACGACGACCACGACGATTACGACGACCACCACCACGACGACGACGATGAGGAGGACGATGACGAGGAGGACGGCGTGTGGTTGAGCAGACGGGTCCTGCGGGAAACGACGGGTCACGAAGCCTCTCCAGCCTCCTGCACGTCGGGGGAAACACACCTGGAGGTGGAGGGAACAGCACGCCCTCCCGCGCCTCCGGGGACCCAGCCCCCACCTCCACGAGGCCTTGCTCCCCCGCTTCCGCGAGGCCTGGAAAACGTGGCCCTGCTCCTCGCCGTCGCGCTTCCAGGGCCTTCTCGCGGCCCGGGAGGGCGCACCAGCAGAGAAAAACGCCTCGGGACGCGGGCGCGGCGCTGGGGCAGAGGCCCACCCCTGGGGCCCAGGTGGCCCGCGTTTTGCTAGGAAGAGGAGGAGGAGGAGGGAGGAGGAGGGTGAGGAGGAGGAGGATGAGGGCGAGGAGGAGGAGGAGGAGGGGGAGCAGGAGGAGGAAGGAGGAGGAGGACGAGGAGGAGGAGGAGGAGGAGGGGTTCGAGGACGAGGAGGAGGAGGAGGAGGGATTCGAGGAGGAGGAGGAGGGAGGAGGAGGAGGAGGAGGAGGAGGAGAAGGAGGAGGAGAAGGAGGAGGAGGAGGATCCTTTCGGCGCCGGTGTTCTCCCGGCCTCCGCAGCGGCAGGAGCCGCCCACATCCGCCGCTCCGCGCGACAAAGTCAAGTGACGATGCAGCCCGTGGCGGGCAGACTTCCAATGGAGACCCATGCAAAGAAGCACCCCGCTTGTCTCCAGGGTGTGCCCTGGTTCTCTTGGGTTTCGATGGTTTTGCTATGGAAGGCGTGACGCTCCCGCACCGAAAATCCTAGGAGTGTTTTTCTATCCATTGTTTCCTGCATTTTTCGATGCGTGTTCCCAGAGGTCCTTCCAGTGAAGACCCATGCCAAGAAGCACCCTGCTTGCCTCCAGGGGTGCCCTGGGTCTCTGGGGTCTCGATGGTTTTGCTATGGAAGGCGTGACGCTCCCGCACCGAAAATCCATGGGCGTCCTGGGGTCTCAGGCTTGGGTTCCTTGTGGGAGGTTTCTTGTGGTCGAGCTCCTGCTGGGTTGCTGGGCTCCTGCCAGCGGGAAGGTGGCCTGGACGCGGTCGGGGCCCCCTCGCCACCACGGAGCCACAAGAAGAGAGCCTTGCGCGCCGCCGCTCCGGTCCCCCGGGCAGTCTGTGCTGCCCTGCGGCAGGGGAGGAGGATGGGGAGACGCAGGCAGACGACGCGTGGCCACGCCTCCAAATCTCCGACGAAGGCATCTATACACCACCACCGTGCCAGGCCAGGGCCATCCTGGGCCCCAGGCTGGTGTATAGACCCTCTTGGCCTCGGCCAGGAGGGCGTATACACCATCCTGGGGCCCAGGATGGCCCTGCCTTGGCACGGTGGTGGTGTATAGATGCCTTTTGCGAAAAATCGGTGTGCACGGACGTCGTCGCATCGGACGGAAGCGGATCGGGTCGCCAGCGGATTCTCCCGAGTCGGGGTGAGAGCCCGTGCCGCCGCGAAGCAGCCTCGGCTGGCCCTCCGGCCGATGCCGGCGACTCGAGCCGAGCTGCGTCGCGTCGGAGTCGCGGCCCCCGCCGGTGAGTCTCGTCGCCCTGATTCGGATCATGGTAGCGTCGCGACCCTGATCGCCTCGACTCGAGGAATCGAGCCGACTCGAACCTCCCTGGGTTCGGGCGACGAAATCTATACATATCCACTGCTCCCTGACCATGCCCATCTTGAACCCAGGAGCTGTGTATGCGCCCTCCTGGCCAAGCCAGGAGGGCGTGGCGTATACACCGCTGCGGGGTTGAGGATGGGCCTGGCCTGGGAGCAGTGGATATGTATAGATTTCGTCGCCCTATGGGTGGTCACGGCGGAGGCGACATGGCCTCGCCGAGGGGCGTCCGCGGGAGGCGGCGCGAGTGCGCCGCTCTGCGTCCGGTCGTCCCTGCCACGCCGGGGCGCGCACGTCAGCCCTTTGGCCCGCTCCTCGCCCCCGCCGCGCCGCGCCGCGCGGGCGCAAAGGTCGGCCTTGGGGCCCGCTGCCGCGGGGCCCGCGGTGTGCTTCGATCAGCTTCGCGGCAGTTCGGAAGCGAGCTTTGGTTTCACATCATGGGAGCCTCGTGCAGCCTCGCAAGTCCGTCTTCAGCGCCGATTAGCGTCGAGTAGCGTTTGGGAGTCGACGGGATAGCGCCGATTTTGCGTGGATTCGCGTCGATGTAGCGTTGATTAGCGTCGATTTAGCGTCGATCAGCGTCGATCTAGTGTCGATTCGCAATGGCCAACAAAATGGTATGGGAGGCTCCCATTAGTTACTCATTAGTTGGTGTGTGTGAAGACCGCTTACCTCCTCCTTCTACCCATCTATCCTGCATCGTCTTGGCTCAAGGTATTGGGCAGCGAGCCCGAATGCTCTCGGTCTGCGAGAGGGACAAGGACGTTTTAGTCTCTCGCCTCAATCCTCTACCGACGGATTCGACGGTAGGTTCGACCCTTTGGTTCGCACCCTCCGTTCACGGTTGCCACCGAAGCTGCCGTTCTGAACCTAGCTTCGCTTTCCCAGAGCGGGCTCTCGTGGCGTGAAGGCAGCCGCTTCCGAGGACGTGCCCACGACGAGCGCTTCGATTCGGTTCGCCTCACCGGCATCGGCCAGGGCCGGCTGCAGCCAGGGGCGGCGATCCGACGTCGGTTCGGTGCGCGACGACCCGCTGGAGATCCGATCCGTCTCCGATCCCATGCGGCTCGGCCACGGGACGCTTCTCGATCTGCTCGAACGTGCCTCCTCGCGTGGAGCTTCGCTCGGCCTCCTCGTCGCTTCCGCCTCCCGCATTCGGCAGCCCTTGCGTCCAGGGCGGCGAAGCCAGCCGTGGGTGTGTTCCCCCGGTCGAGGCGTCGGCGCATCTCAGGCGGCACCTCCGATCGCTCCACCTGTGGGGCTCCCCGTCCCTTTATACGCCAGTCGACTGGGCGGGGTTGGTGGCCAGCGCCTTCAGGGGAGACCCATGCCAAGAAGCACCCTGCTTGCCTCCAGGGTGGGCCCTCGGTCTCCTGGGCTTCGATAATCTTGCAATGGAAGGCGTGACGTTCCCGCGCCGAGGGACGTCCTGGGGTCTCAGGGTTGGGCTCCTTGTGGGAGGGTTCTTGTGGACTGGCCTCCACTGCACGGCCTTCCTGGGCATTCTATTTTCCCCTTCCGGATGCCAGCTGAGCGACGCAGGAAAGAGGGGTCGTCCTCGTCGACCCTGGCGTGGCGGCCCGCGTGGGCCGCGGCGCAAGGTCGCTAGACTCAAGAGCGGAGAAGCCACCCTGGCCCCGAGAATTGGCGCTCACGAAAAGGCCCTGGGCGTCTGCTGAACAGCCCTGCCCTGCTCCGTTCCTTTCGTGGGTGCGTTTGCTACACGGCTTCGCTTGTCGGTGTGCTTCTTGAGGGTGTGCATTTTCTGATCTTTCTCTCTCTCTCTCTCTTTTTTTTTTTTCTCTTTCTCTTTCTCTCTCTCTCTCTCTCTCTCTCTCTTTATATATATATATATATGGATATATCATCTCGCGTGCGACCCGCTTCGTTCCGTTGCTCGCCTCTGCCGCGGCACGCTGCTTCCCCCCCCCGCCCTGCACCGGCCCAGCCCCCCCCCCCCCCGCGGCGTATCCGCCGCCTCGCCCCCCCGCAGCGCCGACGGCTGCGCCCGCCCTGGCGCGCGCCCGCGCGCGTGGCTCCACAGGGGGGGTCTCCGCCGCCCCCTCCCCCCCCTGCCGTGCGCGCGCGGGGCCCGCGGGCAGGCATGCCGCGCTCCGGGAATGAAGGCCGCGCGCGCTCCCCGCTCTCCGCCCGGAGGGGCCCGCGCTCGGAGCCGCCTTTGGGGGGGTCTGCGGCGGCGGAGCGCCGGGTTTCGGGCCAGCAGGAGGGGGGCGGGAGGTTGGAGGCTCTGGGTCTGGGGAGCTCGTGTGGCTGAACTCGCATTCCTTGGGGAGATTCCTCTTGACCCCCCCCCCGCGGTGACCCTTGCACTGCTCAAGGAAAGTGTTACTCCCGGGGCTCGCAATCTGGTTTTAGTGTCACTAGACTGGTCTGTGGGCCTCTAGTTTGCCAAAACAACAACAACAACAACGGCTCCCGCCTGATATTTCCTCACTGTTGATTTCAATTCGCGCTGTTGGGTGGGGCGTCCTCACAATTTGTGCAGGAATCGTGCTCTCGCGTGGGACTTCCTCACAAGTTATTCAGGCGCCGCGCCCGTGACACTCAGGAATCAAGCTCTCGCTTTGGCCTGACTTACTGCTTACTTGGGAATCACGGCTCGAGACTTCTTCGCGATTCATGCAGGACTCACGCTTCAGCAACCCGCCTGCTCGATTTGGCCGCCTGGGCCCGCCTTCCCGACCCGCCCGTTAGGGTCTACTCGCCGAATGAGCCCGTTTGGTTATTCCTCGTGTTTTCTGCTCCTACCCCTCCTGCTAATCTCTCTCGTGCTCCATCCTTCTCCCTCCGCCTTGTACCTTCCTTCCATCCTTCCTCCATTCCCCTGCCAATGGGGTTGCACGAAGTACACGTTTCAGGTAAGAAAGGTACACCCCTAAGGGGGTACGATCGAAAACGAAGAGGGCAGGCATTGAGGGTTTGGGATATACGTGTTGAGTGGCACGCGAGCAGATAAGAGCGAGCAGTCTAAACATGATTTTGATTGTTGTAGTTGTTGTTGTTGTTGTTGTTGTTGTTGTTGTTGTTGTTGTTGTTGTTGTTGTTGTGGTTGTTGTTGTTGTTGATGCTGCTGCTGCTGCTGCTGCTGTGCTGCTGCTGCTGCTGTTGTTGTTGTTGTTGTTGTTGTTGTTGTTGCTGTTGATTTTGTTGTTCTTGTTGCTGTTGTTGTTGTTGCTGTTGCTGTTGTTGTTGTAGTTCTTGTAGTTGTTGTAGTTGTTGTTATTGTAGTAGTTGTTGTCGTCGTCGTTGTCGTTGTTTTTGTTGCTGTAGTAGTAGTAGTAGTAGTAGTAGTAGTAGTTGTTGTTGTTGTTGTTTTTGTTTTTGTTTTTGTGGTTGTTGTTGTTGTTGCTGTTGTGGTTGTTGTTGTTGTTGTTGTTGTTGTTGTTGTTGTTGTTGTTGTCGTCGTTGTTGATGTTGCTGTTGTTGGGTTTTTATTTCCCACGAATAATTATTATTGGTCCTCCTGCACAGTAGCCATCGCGTTTTTCAATTCAAGTGCTCCTCCCGGGACTGGCATTTTGCTTTGCACAAGAGAAGTGTGGGGTCGCCAGACTGCGCCCCCGGACTCGGGTTCAACAGCAGCGGCTCCCACCTGATACTCGCTCACAAAAATTTACCGAGACATCGCGTTCTCGCGCGAAGCTTGTCAATGTATGCAGGAGTCGCGCGCGTGGAACTTCATCGCGATTTATTCAAACGCCGCCCGGGACTGAGGACTGTCAAAGACGGGGACCTGCGCTGCACCAGATGAGCCCCAGGAGAGGTTCGGGGACAGATTTTCAGCGGATCGGGCCTCCTTCCCCCTCCTGGCTGATTTTCTAGGGTCGCAGCCAGTTCTTACCCCCTGGCCGCCTCCAAGGTCTGCGCACGAGGACAGAAGACGGCATGCCCTGAGATCCGCACACTGCAATGTGTGCACGCCGGCGCTTTTCGGACGGGGCGAGGACGAGGATAGATCCGTTCCAGAGGGTTCCAGAACGCTCTCAGAGCGTTACTGAACTCTGAAAAGGCCTCGGCGCCCGAGGCATCCTCTAGAGCTGCCGGATCTGAGAGATATTCGATTTACAGTAAACCCGAATAACAAGGATGGGCAACCTTCCATAGGGTACCCTTGCATCCTTGCCTCCTCGGTCTATCCTTGGCTACTTTCGTTGGCCGCACCCCGCTTGAAAAGCTTCGAGATGGCCTTCCAAGGCCCTTGCATCCTTATCGTGTGTCCTTCTGATACGGGTCGACTGTATCCTCACCAGGATTCATCCTAGTCCTGGTTTCGTTTGAGATTTTTCGCCCGTGTCGGGCCCCAGGGCCCATCGCAGATCGATGCGGCCCGAAGCATATGCAGCAGAGGCGTTTTTTTTGCTCGGGCCGTTGCTTCTTCGAGATGCTGCCATTGTTTCGCAGCGCGAAATCTCGGGTCGCACGCACGCTGGTCGTATTAGGTATTATCTGGATTCCTAGATCCCAATCTGCTTCCAGCGCCTTCCTGCTTCCAGAGTCGGCACGGTCTCGATGCGTTTTGTCATTCTCTGAGTGGGCCTGGACCCAGTCCACTTTGTCCGCCTTCCTACTGCATGTTTCGGCCTACTTCTCTCGACCGACCGCAGCACCATCGTGGACCGAGTTGGAGCATCGTTTTGGGAATCGTGAGCGAGCCTCACGGCAGCGGCCCTTGCCAGCAGCTCGCGCTGGTTGCCCCCTTTGGGGCGCCCCTGCCCCGCCCCGCGGAGTCCCCTCGCGTGGCCGCTCTTGCGGGCGCCGCTCGGGCCGAACGAACGGGGGGGATAGGGAAAGGGGGGGGTACGAAGTCTGCTGCGCATGCGTGCAGCTGGTTTCGGCCCCGCCGCCGGGCCCGTCCCTCGATGCATGGGCGCCTCCCGGCGCCGACCGGCGCCGGGAAACTCAGCCACGCGAGCTGATTCTCTGCCCTACCCTCCAGAGGAGGAGGAGGAGGAGGAGGAGGAGGAGGAGGAGGAGGAGGAGGAGGAGGAGGAGGAGGAGGAGGAGGAGGAGGAGGAGTCCCCCCCTTTCGCCCCCCCCGAGCCGTCACCGCCGCCGCCCTCCCGACCGACGCGCGGCCACCTCGGCAGCCCCGCGCAGCTCTCCTGGAGGGTCGGCGCCACGGGGTACCCTCCAGGGGCCTGTGAGCCAGGATTGGGACTTCCTCGCGGCCCCTTGGGGGCTCTTGGCGGCCTCCTCGGGGCCTTCTGTGGGCATCCTTTGGCCGAGAGCTCAAAATGTATGTTCGGGTCCCCCGTCGGGACCCCTTCTTTCAACCGTCTTGAGTGTCTGTGGGGCCCCCCTCCCCCGGGCGGCGCCCCGGCCGCCGCGCGGGGCGCCGTGGGACCGGGGGGCCCCCGGGCGGTGCGGGGGGCCACGCTGCGGGGCGCGTCGTGCCCCGAGGACGTCTCGTGTGCGCGTGTGGAGTCGGGCCTGTCCCTCTGCAGGGTCATCAACAGTCAAACCATGGTCTGGGGACGTTTTTCTTGTTTTTTTGTGTGGTTGCTGCTATTTTGGTGAATTTTTCGGGTATCTTTCATTTTTCGCCCGAAACCCGCCTGTAGGGGGACACGCCCGACCTAAGTCTCGTGCGACGGGTTGGAGACTGGAACATATGCATTACCAGTGGCGGGCTGTTTTTCACTCCCAGGTTTTTTGTGGGTCGGGGACGACGTCGGGGTGGTGAGGTGTATACTTTCTTCATCCGCTTCCCGGGAGAGCGACGGAAAATGTATACACCTGTGCCCCGTATACGCCAGGATCCGCTCTCCTGTGCACATGTCAGTACAGGGTCGGGAAACGCGTCGGTGTCTAGAGCTCGGTTCCCTAACTGGGGCCTCCATGGCCCCCAAGCCGCGCGTTGACGGGCCCTGTTCAGGCCCGACGGAAATGTATAGGTAAGGAAAGGGGGGGGGGTTACGATCTGCTGGGTGCGGCTGGTTTCGGCCCCGCCGCCGCGCACACTCCTCGAAAGCTGGGCGCCTCCCGGCGCCAGGAGGCGCCAGCTGCGCGAGCTGATTCTCTACCCAGCCCCTTGCTGTCCTACCCTTCCGTGCCCCCCGAGCCGTGCGGTGAAGTTGCTCGGGATTCCGAGGTCCGCACCTTCTCGGGGCCCAGCGCTGGCCCTAGAGATCCGCGCGGGCAGTTTCCGAGTTTTCATGCCATTGCCGCCCTTTGCCTCCTCCTCCTCCTCCTCCTCCTCCTCCTCCTCCTCCTCCTCCTCCTCTCGCGGGGCAGGTCATGCCGAGGAAGGCTCCCCGCCGTGGCCGCGAAGCAGGGGGCCGCTCGAGCCTCCTCCTCCTCCTCCTGCTCCTCCTCCTCCTCCTCCTCCTCCTCCTCCTCGCTCCAGGAGCCCCTCGCTCCAGGAGCCCCTCGCTCCAGGAGCCCCTCGCTCGCGCCTCCACAGTCCTCGGGCGAGGGGCGAGGAGGAAGCCAGGGGGGGGGGGGGACATCACGAAGAGCGAGGGGGAAGGGAGGGAAGGGAGGGAAGGGAGGAAGCCAGGGGGAAGGGAGGAAGCCAGGAGGAAGCCAGGGGGGGGGGGACATCACGAAGAGCGAGGGGGAAGGGAGGGGGCAAAACGATGACGCCTCGCCTTCCGCCTCGCCCCGGCGCCCCCTCCTGCAGGCCCCCCACCCTCCCCCGCGGCACCTCGGCTGCAGGCCGCTTGGCCGCGGCCGCGCTCTGTTGTCAAGGGCGGGGTGGCCCAGCGAGTCTGCGTGTCAGTGCAGGCTCAAGGCCCCGGGGGCCGCGTGCGATCGCAGAAGGCTTTTGCTTTGCCTCTGAGCTATGGCTGCGGCCGAGCTGGTGGACACGGTCGAGAAGTGCCAGCAGGCCGTGGCCGTGCTGTGTCGGGAGGAGGAGCTCGCTATCGACCTCGAGGGCATCGCTCTCAGCCGCGAGGGGGAGCTGTGCCTGATGCAGATGTCCGGCCCCGGGGAGTCGACCCCCGTGTATTTGTTCGACATTGCGTGCTTGGGAAGGAGGCCTGGGTGGAGAGATGTGCAAACAGCGGTGAACCATCCTTCGGGATCATCGTGACTGTCCGCGTCCGCTAGGAGAGTCGGAGGGGTGGGGCAGGAGGGCGGTTGGACTTCCTGCGGGGTCAGGCGGAGTGCTCCCTGGTTTCTCTGCGTTTGCCCATAGTAGCAAGCAGTGTATTCAGGCCGCAGAGCGGGAGTAATGGGGCCCTCCCAAGGGAATACTTGTACGCAACAAGCCTACTGAAGGGTTGTTCAAGTCATGGTGCTGAGACGAGCATGCCCAGACCCTGCTGGGAGTATATGGCGTGCCAGACGCGTCAGTATGTGAGGGTTTGAGGTTGCGTGGAACTTCTTTGACCCCCCCCCACCTGGGAGTTGTAGTTCGTGCTCGTGTTGTGCTTGACGTGCGTGCGAAGCCGCGCGCGAGTTCCCCGGGTCGTCGGCGCGGGTGGCGGAATACATGTCACCCTCGCTCGTGCTGCTGCGGGCGGTGGGGCGATGGCGGGCGCCGGGCGTCGTTGGGTGTGTCGTGCTGCCATGGTTCGTCGTGGTTTCTCGTGGTTTGGGTGACATGTTCGTCGTCGGGCGTCGTTGGGTGTGTTTGGGTGACATGGTTCGTCGTGGTTTCTCGTGGTTTCTCGTGGTTTGTCGTGGTGTCGTGTGTCATCGTGTCGTCGCCGCGGTGTGTCGTGTTGCCGTGGGGTGTCGTGGCGTATCGGCGCCGTGGTGTCGTGTTGTCGCGGTGCCGCGGCGTGGTGCCGCGGTCACGTGTGGCGTCGTGGCGTCGTGCCGTCGTGGTGTCGTTGTGTTGTGGGGTCGTGATGTCGCGTGGCGTCGTCGTAAGGATAGAACGGCGACGTCTGGGCCACTGCTCCACCGTCCACACAGCTCGTTCGCGGGTGTACTAAGCTGTGCCCCCAGCCGTGCCAGCCCCGCGGCGGGCTCGTGCTCCCCGCAGAGCGGGGCATGGAGCTGCCGTGCTTGCACGGCCAAGGCTGTGCGTCATCTGCTGCAGACCGAGCGCGCAAGCGGGATAGCACCGAAGGCAGAACCCTGAGATCCGGGCGCTGCGTTCTTTTACACCAGGCGCTTTCGCCGGGTCTCGGTGGTGATTTTTCGCGATGCCGCAGCTTTTTTCGCCACGCCGGATCTCGGGGAACGCGGAAGCGGATCGCCAGGGCACGGGCGAGACGCTGCGCCGTCGCCGAGGGGACCGGTAGAGCTCGCGGAGGAGTGCGCCGTCCGTGGCCGTCGGCGCCAGTAGGTTTTCTGCGGCGTGTGCCGGTCGAGGGTGTCGCTCAGCGCACCCGGGCCGGTGGCGCGGTGGGCCCCCCGAGGTGGTGTTGCCAGGAGTGCCTCTGGCCCAGGGTGCGCCCCGGACTTCGAGGAGGCCCCCGAGGGCCTCCAGAGCAGCCCTCACGAGGCCCGGAGGGCCCCAGGGGCTCCAAAATGGATCGGAAAGCTGGGGGCACCCTGGGCCAGGGGCACCTTGAGCAACCCCCGACCCAAGGCCCCCCATGGTGACGACATCTCCAGGCGGAGTCCTTGCGGGTGCTCCCCACACAGGGGGGCGACGCCCAACGCAAATGAGCGATGCAAAAAGACGGGCCCGACTGCCTGGACATGCGCGGGTAAGCTGCCCGCGTACAGTCAACCCGCATGGTCAGGATGGGCAACCTTCCCAAGGGTACCCTTGCGTCCTTGCCCCTTCGCCCGAAAAGCATCGAAACGGCCTCCTTATGATACGGGTTGACAGTATGGTCGCGCGTAAGCGCCCTCGTTTTCAGTGTAGCGTTCCGCGCTGGCCGCCCGCGTAAGCCACCGCGTAATGTTGCTGGGGCATCTCGTGCAAGACCCGTGTCTTTCGTCGCCCAGTGCCCGAGAGAGCAGAAGCTTGCGGGCGATGTCCGTGGTGGTCCAAAGAGGCCTTGCGCTCTTTCGGTTGCAAATCATGGGAGCCTTGTGTACCCTCACAATTCCGTCTTTAGCGTCGATTAGCGTCTGGGAGTCGATGAGATAGCGCCGATGTAGCGTCGATTTTGCGTCGACTAGCGTCGATTAGCGTCGCAAAAGCCGACAAGATGGTATGGGAGGCTCCCATGAGTTGCCACCGAACGCTCTGGTCCACTATGTCAGCCAGGAAAAAAACGGGTCCCACCATGTAGACAGCGCAGCATTGCAGTGGAAGACCAAACTGTTGGAGTACAACGTCCGAGGCTGGGACTTAGCCATATCCACCGCCTGCCAGGTTTCATCAAAAGTATCGCGCGATCTGCAGGTGCGACTGGCAAGCGGCTGTCTGTGTATCTCGGTGGTGTCGTGCCGTGGGTTCGTTGTGTCGTCGTCGCCCTCTTCCGTCTATCCCCCCCTCTCTCTTGACGTCGTGGGTGGGCATCTTGAGGGCACTTGTAGCACTCTGACGGTATTGCAGTTGCAATTGCTCACCATCCACCAACACCACCCCAGCCCAACCCGAAGGCCTCAATTTGCCCTTCATTTCCAGTGGGGGGGTCGGGGAACATTGAGAAAACACGGATGGAACCCGTACCCCCCAACCCGAAATTCGGGTTTTCGGGTTGGGTTGGGGTTGTTTGGTAGGTAGTCAATTGCCTGAGTGCTCGTGGGCACTGCGTGAATCTTCCCCCGCTGTCGTGTGAAGCCCGTGCCTGAAACAGATGAGCCGCTGGGTGGGCGGTGTTCCGTCGGAGCGTTTTGTTGTCTCATGGGTCTGCGCAGCGATTGTTCGGGGCAATGGATGCCTCGGGGGTGCTTGTTTGGAGCCCCTCGATGGCTTCTTGGAGGCTCTGTGGGGGTTCCATGGGGGCTCCTGGGGGTCCTCTGTTTTTCCAGCCATCCTGTGATGTTGGGTCCTCGTTTTGAATAGCGGCGCCCCGCGTTCCGCACTCCTTCTCCCCCTCGCTCGCGTCCGGGCCTCTGCCCCAGGCCGCGGAGGAGGAGGAGGAGGAGGAGGAATATGAGGAGGAGGAGGAGGAGGAGGAGGAGGAGGAGGAGGAGGAGGAGGAGGAGGAGGAGGAGGAGGAGGAGGAGGAGGAGGAGGAGCCACACCCCTGTCGGCACACCCCCCACACGCCTCGCGGCCCCGCAGAGAGCGCTCCACCGAGGGCCCCAGCGGCAGGGTCCGCACGGCGGGCCCTGCTTCGACGGCAGCTCGTCGGAGCCTCCTATACCGTCTTGTCGGCTCTTGCGAATCGACGCTCGTCGATGCGAAATCGACGCCGACCGACGCCAAGTCGACCCTGATCCACGCCAACCGACGCTAAACCGGCGCTACTGCATCGACTGCCAGATGCTTATCGACGCCCATCGACCTCAAAGGCGGAATTCAGAGGGTACACCAGGCCCCGATGATTCTTTGCTACCGAACATGTCCGTACACCCCTCGCACGTTTCGTGGCTAAGGGGAGCTCCACCGAAGATCTCAGCGTACCTGGGGGCCGCCCTTTGCTTGTCCAGCAGAGCCTCCCGGGGCCCGCCCCCCGCGCTCGCGAGCTCACAACAAAGACGACGCGGCGCAACCGCACTACTCGGCGGCGCTCGGAAGGGGGCGGCGGATTCTTAGATGCTCGTTTTGAGGGACCTTCCTGGGGCCCACCTAGCGGATCCGTTCGACTAGTTCGACTCAAGTTCGAATCAAGTTCGACTCAGGTTTGACTCAAGTTTTACTCAGGTTCGACTCAGCTTCGGCTCAGGTTCGACTCATGATCGACTCAGGATCGACTCAGGATCGACTCAAATCGACGGACGTTCGACGCAGCATCGACGCACGAGTGGAGCGAGTGTCTCCAGGAAGGTCTCCAGAATGAGCATCCAACGTTGGCGAGGCGTCCTTCCGGGACGGCAGGGGTATCCTGCCTGTGAAATCCTCCCGCCTTCTAAGAGTCGCAGAAGAAAACACGCCATCAACATGAGCTTTTGGCGCTCCGCGCGGATCTCTTGGATCCGCGCTGGGCCCCTCGAGTGGCGCCTCCGGCGCCGCCCGTGGGTGTCCAGCGCAGGTCCAAGAAATCCGTGCGGAGCGCCGACAGTTTCTGTTTTTATGCCGCTGCTTCTTCTTCTGCAGTCGGCCCAGATTAGTAGGTCGACCCTGCCCAATCAAGGGTACCCTTGTGTCTTGTGTCTCGCGACCCGTGCCTCCTGCATTTCTGTGGCAACGTGGCCCTCGGAAGGGTCTTGTGTCCTCTCGCGTGTCCTGTCCAGTCGAGTCCGACTGTATGCTCTTCCCGAGAGCTGGCTCCACCTCCGACCACCTCCCTCTCCTGGGCCCTCCGACAGGCGTTCGACGAGGGTGGCTTGAAAGAGCTCTTGGAGTCAGAGAGCGTCACCAAAGTATCGAAGGTGCCTACGGCGAGTCACCGCCGCTCCCTGCCTTTCGCAAGCGCCTATGTGGCCAAACGTTACGGCCGGAGCTCGGCTAAGCTATCGGACTACGTGTTCCCCAAGCCGTTGTAGAAACCGTTCGGGCAACACGTGAGGAGCGTCGGAAGCCCCAAAAGGCGAGAACGCTCACATCGCTGAACAACCAAAGAAACATGAAGGATTTTGGCTTCATGGAGGTCCTCGTGGAGCCTTCTTGGGGCGTCTAAAGGGCCTCTTGGGCTGTCTTGAGGACATCTCGGGCCGTCTTGGGGCCATCTGGGCCGTCTTGGAGGCGTGCTGGGACCGTCTTGGAGGCCGTCTTGGGCCATCTGGGCCGCCTTGAAGGCATCTTGGCGGCTTTCTTGGGCCATCTTGGCGGCCTGGGGAATGTTTGTCTTGTGTTTTGACGTTGAGGTTTAGCACATCCTTCCGGGTGGCCCGCGGGTTGGACCAAAGGTCCCGCAGAAGTCAGAACAAATCATCAACGGCTACATAACATCCAGCAAGCCGTGCATAGGAGGCCACATGCGAACCCTACCCACCACCCACCGATTTCAGAGGGGATATGGGGTAGGGTTCGCATGTGGCCTCCTAGTGCACCCGTGTGGCAATCACAGGGGGCTGGCGGATCGAAGGCTCCTGGAGTCACCGCCGCCCCCTGTGTTTTTTGGAAGCGCTTGTGTGGCCAAACGTTACGGCCAGAGCTCGGCTAAGCTATCGGACTACGCGTTCCCCCGGCCGTTGTGGAAGCCCTTCGGGGAACACGTGGGGGAGAAAGAAGAAGAGGCGGAGAGGGATGAGCAATGAGAAGGATGGGGGGAGGGGGAGGAGGAGGAGGAGGAGGAGGAGGAGGAGGAGGAGGAGGAGGAGGAGGAGGAGGAGGAGGAGGAGGAGGAGGAGGAGGAGGAGGAGGGGGAGGAGAAGAAGGAGGATGAGGATGAGAAGGAGAAGGAGGAGGACGAGGACGAGGAGGAGGACGAGGGGGAGGACGAGGCGGAGGAGGAGGAGGAGGAGGAGGAGGAGGAGGAGGAGGAGGAGGAGGCCTCTCGGGAGCCTCTTGGGGCACTTCTTGGGCCTTCGCCTCTGGTGGGCTTCCTTGGGCCTCTTGCCTTTGGAGGCTCCCTGGGAGGCTCTTCGTTGGCCGTCCGAGTGCCGTCTTGGAGGCCATCGTGGGCGTCTTGGAGGTCTCCTGGGCCGTCATTGGGTCCTCTTGGGGCCGTCATTGGGGGCCTCTTGGGCCGTCAGGAAGCCATCTCGGAGGCCTCTTGGGCGTTCTTGGGGCCATCTTGGCGGCATTGGGGGCCGTCTTGAGCCGTCGGAACGCCGAAACTGAGCAAACGACCAAGTCCGTTAACAAGCTAAGGACCATCAAGGATTTGTTGCATTCTTTGGCCATCCTCGAGGTCGTCTTAGAGCTTAGAGGCCTCTCGGGACGTCTTGGGCGATCTTGAGGCCACCTTGGGCCATCTCTTGGAGGACGTCTTGGGGGCCTCTTAGGGGGGCTGTCTTGGGCCTTCGGAGGCCGTCTGGGGCCCTCCCCGGGCAGTCGTGGGTCCTTGTTGAGGCGCTTTAGGGCCGTCTTGGAGGTCTCTTGGGTGGGGGGGGGCCGACTTTTTTGGGTGGGGGGGGCCTCTTGGGCTGCCTCGGGGCCTTGGCGAGCCCTCTCGCGGGCCTCTCTGCGGCCTGCCGAGCCGTCTTGGGGCCCATCTCGGGGGCCCGTGGGCGCGTCTTTGGAGCGTCGGAGGCCCGAAACTGCGAGAGCGCCAAATTCATTGAACGATCCATGGGCGATTCAGGATTTTGGCCTCGTGGAGGTCCCTTCGGAGTTCTCTTGTGGGGTCTAGTGGGCCTCCTGGGCCGTCTGGAGGACATCTTGGGCCGTCTTGGGGCCATCTGGGCCGTCTCGGAGGCGTCTTGGGACCGTCTTGGTGGCCGTCTTGGGCCATGGGCCGCCTTGAAGGCATCTTGGCGGCTATCTTGGGCCATCTTGGCCGTCTTCGGGCGATTTGTTTTTGTACATTGAGGTCCTTTCCGGGTGGCCGGCGGTTTTGACCAAATATCCTCTAGAAGTGATTAAACAATACCGCCCACAACTATCGAACATCTGGCACGCTGTGCACCCTTGTGGCAAGCTACAGGGGGTGGCGCATCTTAGACGCCTACGGCGAATCGCCCCCTGCCTTTGGACGCGCCTGTGTGGCCGAACGTTGTTCAGAAGACGATCTTGGGAGCCTTTCACTGTCAGTCAGTCTGGCTTTCCTGCGCCTCCAGTGGTCCGCAGTCGTTGGCTGGCGCAACTGGAGGCCATAGGGGGCCACGGAGTGGCCACGGGGTGGCCACTGGAGGAGCCACTGGAGACCGCTCGAGGCTCGCGGGGGGCCACTGGTGGCCACTGGAGGAGCCACCGTGGCCACAAAGGGGATTACGAAAGGCTCCCAGGAGCGTCTTGTGAAACGTTGCGGCCAGAACGCTGTTAATGTCGGACTACGTGTTCCCCCATCCGTTGTGGGGGAGGAAAGGGAGGAGGAGATGGATGAACAAGGAGGAGGAGGAGGAGGAGGAGGAGGAGGAGGAGGACCAGTGTAAACCCAAGACTCATCAACGATATTGCAATAAACCCTCTCTACAAGTTCCCTCTCCATAGGCTCCTACACGGATTCATTTTCTCTGATGGAAATGCCCTGTTAGAAGTCAACCGTTTGGACATTTGGAATTGTGCCATAACGCCGTCCCTGGGACTTCAATGCCGCACATCACCACTACTGTTGTGTCTTGACGATCCCGAATCGTGCCAGAACACCGCTCTTGGGACTTCACCGCGAATGAACGTGACGGTGGCGCCCTGACGTTCCGACATGAAGCCACAACACCATTTCTGGGACGCTAACCATGATAATGCTTGAAGCTCTTGCAAACTCTCAAGGCGAATGTACGCGGCGCTGAGGCCAGAGCTACATCTTGAAAAGGAACCGCCCTCCATCCGTGAAACTGATGCACACTTTAAACGAATGTGCGCGGCGCTAAGGCGAGAGCCACACTTTGAAATCGGGCCGCCCTCCATCCGCGAAGCTCTTGCAAACTTTTGAAACGAGTCTGCGCTGCGCTAAGGCGAGAGCCACATTTTGAAAGCGGACCGCCCTCCATCCGTGAAGCTCTTGCACATGTCAATCTTCAGGATCATGGAAGTCTCCGGCGCAACGCCTGGCCCGCCCTTTCGGCCAGTATCGGGGTGCGACAGGGAGGAGATCTCCCTGATTAAGAGGAAAGGATGATGATGCTGATGATGATGCTGATGCTGATTCTGATGCTGATGATGATGCTGCAGCTGCTGATGATGATTATGATGATGCTGATGATGATGCTGGTGATGATCACGCTGATGATGCTGATGCTGATGCTGTTGATGATGCTGTTGCTGCTGATGATGATGCTGACGATGATGCTGACGATGATGATGCTGATGCTGTTGCTGCTGATGATGCTGTTGCTGATGATGATGAGGATTCTGCTGATGCTGATAATGCTGGCGCTGATGATGATGATGATGATGCTGCTGATGATGCTGATGCTGATGCTGCTGCTGCTGCTGATGATGATGATGATGATGATTATGCTGCTGCTGCTGCTGATTATGATGATGATGCTGCTGATGATGATGATGACGGTGACGATGACGATGACGGTGATGATGCTGCTGCTGCGGATGATGATGCTGATGCTGCTGCTGATGATGATGCTGATGATGATGCTGACGATGATGCTGACGCTGATGACGCTGATGCTGATGATGCTGATGCTGATGCTGCTGCTGCTGCTGCTGATGATGATGATGATGAGGATGAGGATGAGGATGAGGATGAGGATGAGGATGAGGATGAGGATGATGATGATGATGATGATGATGATGATGATGATGATGATGATGATGATGATGATGATGATGATGATGATGATGATGATGATGATGATGATGATGATGATGATGATGCATGATGCTGATGATGATGGATGATGATGATGATGATGATGTGATGATGCTGATGATGATGATGATGATGTGATGATGATGATGATGATGATGTGTGATGATGATGATGCTGATGATGATGATGCTGATGCTGATGATGCTGATGCTGATGCTGATGTGATGCTGATGCTGAGCTGATGTGCTGATGATGCTGAGCTGTGCTGATGATGATGAGAGGAGGAGGAGCAGGAGGAGGAGCAGGAGGAGGAGGAGGAGGAGGAGGAGGAGGAGGAGGAGGAGGAGGAGGAGGAGGAGGAGGGAGGAGGAGGAGGAGGATGGGAGGAGAAGGAGGAGGAGGAGGAGGAGGAGGAGGAGGAGACCTCTCGGGAGCCCCTTGGGGCACTCTTGGGGCCTCCCGGGAGCTTCCTGGGGGCCTCTTGAAGGCCTCTTGGGGACCTCCTTGGGGCCTCTTGGGGGCCTTCGGAGGCTCCTTGGGAGGCCCTTGGGCTGTCCGAGAGTGCTCCGGGCCTTCGGGCGCCGTTGGAGACCGTCCAGGTGGCCTCTCTGGGCCGACGCGGGGCCCCCTCAGGGGCGCTTCGGGGCCGTTTCGGAGGCCAGCCTGGGCGTCTCGGAGGTCTGCTGGGCCGTCTTGGGGTCCTCCCGGGGCGATCTCGGGGGCCTTTCTGGGCCGTCCTTGGAGCCATCTCTGAGGCCTCCTGGGCGCTCCTTGGGCCACCTTGGTGGCCTCTGGGGCCGTCTTGGGCCGTCGGGAAACTGACAAACACGGGCCTCCCTGTTGGGCCTCTTGGCTCATCTTGGGGGCATCTCGGCCCGTCTTGGAGACATCTTGGTGCCATATTGGGCTCTTTTGGGGCCATCGTAGCTGTCCTGGAGGCCATCAAGCCGTCTTGGAGGCACTCTTAGGGCCGTCTGGAGCAGAAAGGCCGATGACCCGGGAAAATCACTGGGCCCTCGTGGAGGCACGTTTTCCGGTTTTCCAATTCATTGTGGGTCCTTGTGGGTCGTTGCGCGTCCTTCGGGGTGGCTGGCGGGTTGGGCCGAAGTTTTTTGTTATCTAAATATGCTTAAACACTCATTTTCTTTGGTATGATATACATCGATGTACATATACTTTCAAGACAGATAAACAACTAGCGAACGTTTGGCACGCCGTGCACCCCTGTGGCAAGCGCAGGGGGTGGCTCATCGAAGACGCCTGCGGCGAATCATCGCCGCGCCCTGCCGTTCAGGATACGCCTGTGTGCCCAAACGCTTGGGCAAAGTTTGGCCACGCTATTGAACCATGCTTTCCCCCAGCCGTGGTGGAAGCCCTTCGGGGAACACGCGGGGGAGGAAGAGGAGGATGAGGAGACAGATGGAGGGAAAAGGAGGATGAGAAGAAGGACGAGGAGACCTTTCGGGAGCTTTTTGGGTCTTTTCTGGGGCCTCCTGGGAGCTTCCTGGCCTTTGGAGGCTCCTTGGGGACCTTTTTGGCCGTCTTACAGCGTTCCTAGCCCGTCTGACGCCGTCCTGGGTGTTTCTTTGGGCTGTTTCGGGGCCCTCTTGGGGCGCTTCGGGGCCGTCTCCACGGCCATCCTGGGCCGTCTTAGGGCCTTTCGGGAGCCGTCTTGGGACCTTCATGGGTCGTCCTGGGGGCCATCTTGGAGGCCTCTTCGGCGATCTTGGGGCAATTTTGGGTGCCTCTTGGGCCGTTTTAGGCTGTCGGAAGGCCGAAAAAGAGCAAAGAGCAAAGTCCATTGAAAACCGAAAGACAATTCATGATTTTGCCTCTTGGGGCCCTCCTGGAGGAACTCTTGGAGCCCTCTTGGGCCGTCTCGGAGGCCTCTTTGGGGCCCTTGGGGTCGTCTTAGGCCGTGTTGGAGGCTTCTTGGGCGAACTTGGAGGCATTTTGGACTCTCCTGGGCCGTCTTGTTGAAACCACATGTAGCAGAAAAAACCATGGCAACCGGGTCTGGAGCAGCTTTCCGGATGACTCGGCGCCCTGGGCCGAAGCCCCAGGAGGAGAGTCTTGAGTGCAATCAAAAACCATCGGGCGCTGAACACGCCAGGTGCCCACCATGTGAGAAACCAACAGGGGCGGCGGATCTATTCGCCTTCGTCCCAACCCGCCACCGTGCCTCTGGGTTTTGGGTGTCGGAGTCCTCCTGGATGCCTCTTGAGGCCTCCTGGAGTGCATCTCAGGAGCCCCTTGGAGGCAGCTTTGAGACCTCTTGGGGCCGTTTTGGGGCCTCTTGGGGCTTCTTTTGGGCCTCTTGGGGGTTTCCTGGGGCCTCTTGGGGTCCTCTAATTATGGTGCCTGCTGGCGGTCTCGGGGGGCCTCTTGGGCCGTCTCTGAGGCCTCTTGGGCCGTCTTGGGGCCCTCTTGGACCGTCTTGGAGTCCTCTTGGGGGCCTCTTGGACAGTCTTTTGGTCATCTTGGGGGCCTCTTGGGCTGTCTTGGAGCGGTGGAAGGCCGAAAGCGTTTGTCTTGCAAGAACCTAGGGGCAATCATTTTTACCTCTTGCGGCCCTCTTGGACGCTCTTAGGGCTCTCTTGGAGCGTCTTTGGGGCCACTCGGGCCGTCTTGAGGCCATCTTGGGCGTCTTGGAGCGACGTTTCGGCGACTCGAGGCTCTCGTGGACAGTCTTGGGGGCCTTTTTGGGCCCATTGGCCCGTTTTTTGGCTCCTCCTCGTGGCCCGACGCCGCGCGACAAGACGCGGCAAGCCTCGGGAGAGCTGCGCCACGCCCTGGGGAGATCTGAGAATTCTGGGGTCCGGGTCCTTCGGACCTCAGGGCAGAGGGCCGAGGTCTCCAAGGGGGTCTGATGTAGGTCCAACTCGTGCCTCGGGGCACGATGGCGGGTTCTACGACGTGCGCTCAGACAACGACGCCCTGCACCATCAATTCGGCATCAAGGCGAGATCGGGGCAACTCCCCATGCTGCGCGCGGCGGCCGGGCCAGGCTGCTCAGCTGTGTCTCGCGGAGGGCTTTCGGTCCGGGTGTGCGTTTCTCACTCGAGTTCGATTCTCGCGGCCCGAATCGTGACCAGGAGCTTGTCGCCGAGCTGGCCGGCAGCAGGGATGCAGAGGGGGCTTGGCCTTGCCCCAGGTGAAGCGTGCGTACGACGTCCAGGTGCTGTGGCACACGCGCTTCCAGCATCCGGACGACCGCTACCTCCAGGGCCTCAAGAAGGTGCAGGGCCTCTTCCTGCAGGAGTTTGGCGTGCTCGGCTCCGCGGAGAGCGAGAGGCTGGACGCGGGGAAGGAGGCCGGGGTGCGCCTGTTCGCTCCGGAGTTGGGGGGCGACTACCAGGTGTGGAAGCGCCGGCCGCTGCTGCCAGCCTTGGTGGAGTACGCGGCAGCAGACATCAAATTCTTGATCGGCATGCGGCGCCATTGGATGTTTGCCGACGGGGCGAAGGCCGCCAAGCTCGACGAGTTCGTTCTCTCCGTGACTGCGGCCCGCATCGATACATTCGTGAATCTGTCCGACCGCGTTGCCTTAGATCAGAGCAAGAAGAAGTTTCGCGACTTCAACCTCGATCCTTGCTTCAACGAGACTGGCGCAATCAGCGCAACGGTTCCCGTGCCTCAGGCAAGGAGGGGCCGAGTCATTGGCAAGAAGGGCGCCACTATACAGCAGATCCAGTCCAGCACGGGAACGAGAGTGATGCTGGACGATGGCTTGCCCGCAATTATTATCGGGCAGCCTGCAGATGTTCAGGCGGCGGTGCAAAAGATCAGGAATCTTATTGCCTGAGCACCCGAGCTCGCGCTATCTACTTTGAACATAAGTTCCGTCTCACACATGTCTTGATGAGTTGGCAGATCTTTTCAGAGAGATTTGTTTAGATAGATCTAAATACATCTCTCACGCCACCATGGCAGAGGAATTCTCTTGACTCCACAGCATGTGGCGTGACGCCATATCACGCTTTTGAGGGGCATGCGTCTCCGCCCTCGCTGAAGAGATTTCGCCAACATTTTGGAACGAGAGCGCATGTGTGACAACACTTCTCCTTCCTCCGTCCTTATTCTTTCTCCCCTGACAAAGCACGAGTGCGGGGATGAAATGCAGATAAGCAGGCAAGCGTACGTGCATGCATGCAGAGGGGCATGCGCAATCGCAACGGAAAGCGCGTGAGAGCATATAGATCAAGCTACAGGCGTGAAGCGCAGGCTGCGTGCATACAATCAAGCGATCTATATCCGTAAGGGCTTCGCCCCCTGCCGCCGGCCCCCTCTCTCGGAGAATGGGCCATGGAAGAGCTAAGTCATGAGGTCTTGGCGCTGTCGTGAAGCAGTATCGAAACTTCATGCGAAGCCGATTCGCAATCAGCAAAACCAACTGATCACAAGAGGGGTTACCACACCTGGCGATTGGTAAGACGTGTATGGTTTACGGGCTTGGTTACCACACCTTGCGATTAAAGGGCCGAGGGAGTTCTCGCAGTTTGGGTTACCACGCCTTGCGATGGATGTGCGTGAAGGGTGGCACCGAATTTCAGAAATGTGGCAAATCCCCTGTGTTTTTGGACCCTGACCCCGCGGATCTGCGTGAGGGGTGGCACCGAATTTCAGAAATGTGGCAAATCCCATGTGTTTTTGGACCCTGACCCCGCGGATCTGCGTGAGGGGTGGCACCGAATTTCAGAAATGTGGCAAATCCCATGTGTTTTTGGACCCTGACCCCGCGGATCTGCGTGAGGGGTGGCACCGAATTTCAGAAATGTGGCAAATCCCATGTGTTTTTGGACCCTGACCCCGCGGATCTGCGTGAGGGGTGGCACCGAATTTCAGAAATGTGGCAAATCCCATGTGTTTTTGGACCCTGACCCCGCGGATCTGCGTGAGGGGTGGCACCGAATTTCAGAAATGTGGCAAATCCCATGTGTTTTTGGACCCTGACCCCGCGGATCTGCGTGAGGGGTGGCACCGAATTTCAGAAATGTGGCAAATCCCATGTGTTTTTGGACCCTGACCCCGCGGATCTGCGTGAGGGGTGGCACCGAATTTCAGAAATGTGGCAAATCCCCTGTGTTTTTGGACCCTGACCCCGCGGATCTGCGTGAGGGGTGGCACCGAATTTCAGAAATGTGGCAAATCCCATGTGTTTTTGGACCCTGACCCCGCGGATCTGCGTGAGGGGTGGCACCGAATTTCAGAAATGTGGCAAATCCCTGTGTTTTTGGACCCTGACCCCGCGGATCTGCGTGAGGGGTGTCGATTTCGAGCCCCCCCAGCAATTCAGACAACGCGCTCAGGGGGTGCTAAAAATCCCGTTTGGGCCTCCCCCCCTCGCGCGGTCAATCAACTAGTTACAGTAACCAGCAAGAAGTCAACTAGTTACAGTAACCAGCAAGAAGCAGAACTGTAACACTGGAAACTACAAGCTACAACTGGTTCTGGAAACTGCGAACCCGTGCCTCGCAGCCTGGTGGCCCCACAAGGGGGCCGGCGGACATCAAGCTAGCAAGGCCAAATAGTAAAGGACATCCTAAGCAAATCTGTCGGTTAACCCATCGGCAAGGCAGTAGTCAAGCATGAAGGACAAGAGACGGCTGTCAGAAAGTCTTTCTCTAAGACGAGTGCGTCCACACGGAAGAGGAAGAAGGCTGCTAGTTGGAGGAAGAAGGCTTAAAGTGCGGTCAGTGCTCGGTGCGGCATGAACACCGCATGTTCTTTTCTTTAATTTGGTCTTCGGTACACCCTACAGGTTCGGAAGTATTTCTCCGAACGCCACACTACGGCCCCAACAGCACCCGAAAGACAATAGAAGGCTTCTGGGCCCAATCCCGTCCGCAGCAGCGGCCGCGCGGTCCAAACGCCCCCTCATAAAATTCTAAGTGGGCTTCAACCTCCCGGGGGGGAGCCTGGGGTGATCCAGGGAGGGTGGATGGAGCCTGGTTTGGGCGATTCTGCTTGGGACGTCCTCGAACTCTGTGCGGCTTGGCCCTTGTCTTGGCCCGGTGTGGCCGGGCTTTGCCGAGCGCCCAGCCTGAGACATCCCCAGCATTTGCTTGGTTTGGCCCCTGGATTTGCCTGGTTCGGGCCCGGCTTCGCCTGCGAAGTCCTCAACATGTGCTTGGTTTGGCCCTGGTTTGGCCTGGTTTGGGCCTCGTTTCGCGCGAGGCGTCCTCAACATTTGCGCCTGGCTTCGCTCTGGCTTCGCCCGGTCTTGGCCCCGTTCCGCTTGGCACGTCCTCACAAGTTGCCTGGTTCGGTCGGCTCCGCGAAGCCTTCACGAGGCTCGCGGAGCGAAACGTCAGCGAATGTCTGTGCGGCTGGGCACCATCCGTCGTGGTCGCCATGCGGCTTCAAGACACGGTGGGATGTGCCACGTGCTCTCCAGCACGGAATGCTTAACATTCACACACGTCGTGGGTGGTCTATGTGTGCAGGCAGAAGTGGTGGCACGGCGGCAGGAATGGCCAGTGCGGTCCACGTGTCGCACGACTTTTCGCGGCAGAATGGCGGGTGGCATGGGCGTGGACGTTCCCGGCACGCTGCGGGTCGGCATGGGCGTGCGTGGCGGCGTTTGGAGAAAACCTTCTCGAGGCTGTCGCAGTCACGACTGGCGCAGCTACCGCTGGTGCACGCACCTTTGCTAGAGCCACATCTGGTACAGTGGTCTTGCATTCAGGCTTTGTCATTCTCTTTGATGCTTTTGCGACACTCTATTCGTCGCTGTTGCGGACACCTGCAGCACCGTCTCCATCTATGGTGACCTATGGTGCAGTCATGTTGAAGGGATTTCTGGGGCAGGCAGCTGCGACTCAGCAGTAGATTCGAACGTCGTTTCTTTCATATGCGCATGCCTTTGTCTCCTCGTCCTCTCTTCTTTCCCCTTGTCGTCGTCGTTGTTCATCTCCATTCTTGTCCTCATGAACAATTTCTCCCTGTTGCACACCGAGGCCAGAAGGAAGGGCGGGTTGGGCGGTTCGCCTGAGACGTCCTGACCATTTATGAGCCTCTTGCTTAAACATTGGCAACCGTTTCACCGATGGATGGCGGGCCGCTTCCAGCATGTTGCTCTCGCCTTAGCGCCGCGCGACCTCGTCTTAATCATGTGCTAAACAAATCATCCAAGCGAAAGACCCAACCATATGCAGTTGTGGGTACCGCAATTGTGAATATCTTTTCGGTGAAGCTCCCTATGGAGCCACGGAGCGCTGCATTGGGTGGGGGGGAACGCTGTGCTGGGTGGTTGGTGTGCCAAACTGGGTTTCCGGGGCGCATGCGGACGGTCCCACGGGGGGCTTCGGTGGAGTTCCTTACGGGCCACGAAGCGCTGTATTGGGTGGGTGAAAATGCCAAATTTGGTTTCCGTGACGCATGCGGACGGTCCCACGTGGGGTTTCGGTGGAGTTCCCTACAACGCCACGAAGCGCTGTGCTGGGTGGGCGAAAATGCCAAATTGAGCTTTGGGACGCATGCGGACGGTCCCGTTGGGGGCTTAGGTGGAACATTTCTATGGGGCCACGAAGCGTTGTACTGGGTAGGTGAAAAATGCCACATTGGGTGTTTCGGGACTCATGCGGACGGTCCCGCTGGGGGCTTCGGTGGAGCTCCTGATGGGGCCACGAAGCGTTGCACTGGGTGGATGGAAATGCCACATTGGGTTTTCGGGACGCATGCGGACGGTGGCATTGGGGCGTTCGGTGGAGATCCAAATGGGGCCACGAAGCGCTGTACTGGGTGGATGAAAATGCCAATTTGGGTGTTTCGGGACGCATGCGGACGGTCCCACTGGGGGCTTCGGTGGAGCTCCCTGTGGGGCCACGAAGCGCTGTACTGGGTGTGCGGGACGCATGCGGACGGAAGCACTGGGACGTTCGGTGGGGCTTCCTATGGGTCCACGAAGCGCTGTACTGGGTGTGCGGGACGCATGCGGACGGAAGCGCTGGGACCTTCGGTGGGGTTCCCTATGTGGTCACGAAGCGCTGTACCGGGTGTGCGGGACGCATGCGGACGGCAGCGCTGGGACCTTCGGTGGGGTTCCCTATGGGGCCACGAAACGTTGTACTGGGTGTGTGGGACGCATGCGGACGGTAACGCTGGGACCTTCGGTGGGGTTCCCTATGGGGCCACGAAGCACTGCACTGGGTGGGTGAAACGCAGGGAGGAGGAGCAGGAGGGCCACGAAACGCTGTACTGGGTGTGCGGGACGCATGCGGACGGTACTACTTGGACATTCGGTGGGGTTCCCTATGGGGCCACGAAGCGCTGTATTGGGTGTGCGAAGCGCAGGGAGGAGGGGGAGGAAGGAGGAGGAGGGAGGAGGGGGATGAGGAAGTGGAGGAGGAGAACGCGGGGCGCTGTCTCTTCAAAACGACGACCCAACACCACAGGAAGGTTGGGAAATCAGAAATACAGAATGTGGCTATCGCCTCAGCGATGCGCGCATTCATTTCAATCAGTTGCAAAAGTTTCACGGGTTGAAGTGGGTTTGTATTCAATATGTGATTCTCGCCTTTGCGCCGCGCATATTCGTCTTCAAAGGTTATAGGGTTTCGCGAAGTGAGGTCGGGTGGTTTTCAACATGTGGCTCTCGCCTTAGATTTAGCGCCGCGCGCACTCGTTGTTACACTATTCAGAGTTTCATGACTTGAGGGCGGGTGGTCTTCACATTTGAATTCGTTTAACAAACATTGCGAGAGTTTCATTGTTTCTCAGGTTTAACGTACCAAGAGCAGTGTTTCGGAATGAGTCGGGATGGTCAGGGCGCAATCGTTCTGTTTAGTAGAGGTGTTGGAGTCCCAGGAATGGTGTTTCGGCACGAGTTAGGATCGTCAAGACGTAACAATATCGGTGATTCGCGGCGTTGAAGTCCCAGGAACGGCGTTCTGGCGCAGTTCAGGACTTTAAACGGTTATTTTCAACGAGGATTTTCGCTGAGTGAAACTAGGGGTCTATGGGGAGGGAGCTTTGAGGGAGGGTTTATCGTAACATCGTTAATAAGTCTTTGGTTTATAGTGGCCCTCCTCTTCCTCCTCGCCTCCTCCTCTTCCTCCCTTTTCCTCCACCCAAACTCTTGGCAACCCGCAACCAAACTCCAGGAATTTCCAGCAACTTCAACAATCTCCCAAACACCTCGGGGGCCTTCGAATGCTTCCCTTCTCTGGCCATCGCTGGCTCCCATCCTCCCTTTTCCCGGCCACATGCCGCGGCATGAAGCCATCCTTGCTTTCCCCTTTCCCACCTCTTCCCCCTACCCCCATCGTCCCATCAGAGAAAAACAGGGTGCGAGCCCCGAGAGGGGGCACTTGAATTGACAAGCGCAGTGCTCACGGGTGGGAGGGGGGATTCGCAACGATCCTTCTTCCAGAGCGAGGGTTCCATCCTTTTCAGCTTGTTCGCTCCCATCTGCTCGCGTGCCATTCAGCACGTATGGCCCCCAACCCTCGATACTCAGGAGGGGAGAAAACACACAGACACAATGAATCGTCGATTCCCAGAACATATGGGAGAATATGGGAAGTGGGGGGGAAGACAAAAACCCAGAAAAAATCACAGGACAATCTGGGGGGTCTTCTTCTCTGTGTGCATGTATTTGTGTGTCCTGGGGCCCCTTCAGATGCCCGGCCTCGCTGGCCTCCCTCCCCCTCCTCTCCCTCGCCCCCCCCCCGAGTGCCCCCCTTCGTCCCCTGGCCCCCGCTGGCTGCGCCCCTCGCCCTCCCTCCGGGGGGGGGGGGGGGGCCGTCCCCGGGGCGAGGGCACCGCTGCTGCGCCTGCTCGGCCGCCCTGGCGTTGAGTCGGGCCTGTCCCTCCACAGGAGGCATGTTTCGGGGGCGGAAGAGAGGGGGGTGATGACTAGGGGGGGGGGGATATCATGGCGTGGGCCATGATGTTTCCCCAGATTTCATGGCGCCCCTTCTTATTTCAGTACGTCCCTGGCCCGCCCGCTGGGCCGCGCACATGCCGCCGGTCATGATTTGCACCCCCCCCCTCTTGGACACCCCCCTCTTGGCCGCTCCCGAATATTCAAAAATAGTAGCAGTTATAGCTGGAGTGCAGTATCCCCAAGCAGGGTTTCTAAGCCCACTGGGGTCTCCAAAAGGTCGATTGCGTGCCCGTCCAGTGCGGGCTGGCATGGCATTTTAGAACATGATAGCATGATGTTTGCACATGATGTTTACACGATAGCTTGTGTGACGCATGCCTATCAGGAAGCTGACGCTGGAAGGTGTCGTACTCTCTCGCACCTGGTCGACGAGTAAGCTGTCGGGTCGGCACTGTGAGAGGCTCCACCGCCATGCTGTGAACTCGGAAGCAACTGTAAGAGGAAGCGGGGGAGGGCGCGGAAGCGGGGTGGCATGTCGTGATGGTTCCCCCAGGGATGATATCGAGAGGTACGCGGCGCACGTCTCAAAAGAAAATCGTGACGTCGGATGCCTGGGGAGGGCGGGAAACAGGGCGCGCATGACGGATGCTGAGGCGGCAGAAACGACGACGGCGGGGACGGGGAGGCGGAGGCAGAGGCGCAGCAGCGGGAGGCGGGAGGCGGGAGGAGGGAGGAGGGAAGAAGAGCCAGGCGGGAAGCGGGAAGAGGGAGGCGGGAGAAGGAATGAGAGAGGTTGTGATTGGAGCCCCTGTGCTACGAAACGTCTCAGGCAGAACGGGCCATATCGTCTCGCGCGCAACATTTTCGAGCTTCGCAGTGTGAGGATGGCTCAAGCGAAACGGGCCGGACCACCTCGCGAGCGACATCTTGGAGCTCAGTACTGGAAGGATGTCTCAAACGAAACGAGCCAGACAACCTCTCGCACGCGATCTGACAAGTCCACGTCACATTCGCTTCACGTTAGGTCCTCTCCTGCAACTCCCTTCCTTCTCCCTCCTCCTCCTCCTTCCACTCCTCCTGCCTGCTCCCTCATCCACATCCTCCTCCTCCTCCTTCTCCCTTCCATCTCCTCCTCCTCCTCCTCCTCCTCCTCCTCCTCCTCCTCGTCCTCCTCCTCCTCTTCATCCCGAACGGCATCTCGGAGCCCAGAATTGCGAGGATGTCTTCAGCCTAACGGGCTGGACCACCTCGCGCGCGGCATCTCGGACCCCAGAGTTGCGACGATGTCTCGGGCGAAACCTGCTGCGAGGAAGTCTCAGGCGAAACGGGCCGGACCACCTCGAGCGCGACGTCTCAGAGCTCCGAGTTGCCGGGGCCTCCTGGGGCCTCCTGTGGCCTCCTGGGGACCTCCTGGGGCTTCCTCCTGGGCCTCCTGTGGCCTCCTGGACTCCACCTGGGGCTTCCTGAAGCCTCTTGGGGCTCCCGGGTGGGATATCCAACATGTGGAAAAATCAAAGAATCGACACCGGATGTGTATTTACTTGACACGTTCTGATAGGGGGCCTCCTGGGGCCTTCTGGGAGCCTCCTGGGAATCTCCTGGGGACCCCTGGGGCCTGTCCTGGGCGTCCTGCGGCCTCCTGGAGCTCTCGGGCGCTTCCTGGGGCTCCCAGGGTCACAGGGAGGATATGTAACATGTGGTCTTCTGGGCCCCCAGGCTGGACCACCTCTTGCGCGGCATTTGGGAGCTCAGAGTTGCTAGAATTTCTTGTGCGAAATAAGCCGGGCCACCTTGCGCACGGCATCTCAGAGCTCAGAGTTGCGAGGATGTCTCAGGCGAGACGGGCCGGACCACCTCGCGCAGGGCATCTCAGAGCTCAGAGTTGCGAGGATGTCTCAGGCGAAACGGGCTGGACCACGTCGCGCGCGGCATCTCCGAGGTCAGAGTTGCGAGGAAATCTCAGGCGAAATGGGCTGGACCACCTCTGGCGCGGCAGCTCAGAGCTCAGAGTTGCGAGGATGTCTCAGGCGAAATGGGCCAGACCACCTCGCGCGCGGCATCTCAGAGCTCAGAGTTGCGAGGACGTCTCAGACGAAACGGGCTGGACCACCTCTCGCGCGGCATCTCGGATTGCAAAAGTGCGAGGATGTCTCGAGTGAAACGGGCCAGGCCACCCCTTGGGCGGCCGCTCGGGGCTCAGAGTTCGGAGGATGTCTGAAGCGAAACGGGCCGGGCCACCTCTCGCGCTGCATCAGAGAGCGCAGAGTTGCGAGGATGTCTCCGGCAAAACGGGCTGGACCACCTCGCGCACGGCATATCAGGGCTCAGAGTTTGGAGGATGTCTCAGGCGAAACGGGCCGGACCACCTCGTGCGCGGCATCTCAGAGCCTAGAGTTTCGAGGATGTCTTAGGCGAAATGGGCTGGACCACCTCTTGCGCGAAATCTCAAAACTCAGAGTTGCGAGAGTGTCTCAGGCGAAACGCGCCGGACCATCTCGCGCACGGCATCTCAGAGCTCAGTCGAGATTAGGTCGGCCTCTCCTGCTTCCCCGATGCTGGTCCTTTTCTGGGCCTCCTGGGGTAGGGCCACGGAATCTGTACATGCAATTGGGACCCATGCCAACAAACACCCTGGTTGCCTCCAGGGTGCCCTGGGTTTCTTGGGTTTCGGTGGTTTTGGCTATGGAAAGCGTGACGTTCCCACATCAAAATCAATGGGCGACATGGGGTCTCAGGGTTTTGCTTCTTGTGGAAGGTTTCTTACGATCGAGCTCCTACTGTATCCACTGCTCGAGGCCTGACCCATGCTGGGCCCAGGAGCGGTGTAGATGCATCCCTGGCCAAGCCAGGAGGGCTTACACACCGCTCCTGGGCCCAGGATGGGCCAGGATTGGGCAGCGGATACGTCTAAATCCCGTCGCCCTGCTGGGGGGTGCTCGCCGCCACGGCCAGATCGATCCGCTGCTCCAGACCGTATCTCCCCACGGCATTTCCTGAGCCTGGGTGGATCTGTGATGGCCCCAGGGCCCGAGACTGGGCGCAAATGCAAGGTATGGAACACATTGCGACTTTCGGATTTCGGGGGTCGCCGCCGTCGCCGTCGCCGTCGCCGTCGTCGCCGCCGCCTTCCTCGTCGCCGCCGTCGTCGTCGCCGCCGCCAGACCGCCGTCGTCGGCGTCGTCGTCGTCGTCGTCGTCGTCGTCGTCGTCGTCGTCGTCGCCGTCCCGCAAGCGGCCCCGCGGAGGCCGCGGCGGTGGCCGCGCGCCCGCGCCGCGCGGATGAAGCCGCCGCTGCTGGGCGCGTGGGCCCGCGTGCTGGCGGGGGCGCTGCTGGCCGCTGCGCCGGGGGCCGCGGCCACCGATGGCCCGCCTGGGCCCCCGGTGGCGGAGGGTCGGCGGCTACGGGACGTGGTGAAAACGACCACAGCCATTGCTTTTCTTTTGTTGCCGCCTTCCAGCCAGCAGAAACAATGCAGTGGCTGTGGTCATTTTCGTTGAGCTTGGTACCAGGGAAATGACCACAGCCACTGCCTCTTTTCCGGCCGGCTGGAAGGCGGCGCAAACAAGAAGCAGTGGCTGTGGTCATTTTCCCGTCCCGCAGCGGCGACGGTAAGGGCGAATAGCCCAGGGGCGGGCATTACACGTATTCGCCCGGGAGCCATTTTTCGTAGATCATCGGCGCACCTGAATACATGTATTGCTCTCCCTGGGCCATTCGCCCCTGTCGTCGCCTCTGAGACGGGGGGGAGGCACTGCAGTGGGGGCCCATGCCAAGAGGCACCCTGCTCGCCTCCAGCGTGCCCTGGGCTTCTCGGGTCTCTCGGAGACGACGATAGGGGCGAACAGCCCAGGGGGGAACAATGCATGTATTCAGGTGCGCCGATGATCTATGTCGTCGAAAAGACTCCTGGGCGAATGCGTATAATGCCCACCCCTGGGCTATTCGCCCCTATCGTCGCCGCCTTGTGGCGGATGGAGGGGAGGCGCTGCAGTGGGGGCCATGCCAAGAAACACCCTGCTCGCCTCCAGGGTGCCCTGGGTTTCTTGGGTCTCTCGGAGGCGACGATAGGGGCGAACAGCCCAGGGGGGAGCAAAACATGTATCCAGGTGCGCCGATGATCTATGTCTTCGAAAAAAAGGCTCCTGGGCGAATGCGTGTAAATGCTTGTAACGCCCGCCCCTCCGCTATTCGCCCATATCGTCGCCCCCGAATCTCGATGGTATTGCTATGGACTATGGAAAACGTGACGTTCCCACACCAGAAATCCATGGGCGTCCTGGGGTCTCAGGGTTGTGTTTCTTGTGGAAGGTTTCTTGTGGTCGGGCCCCTACTGTAGGTCTACGCCTCTTAGATGGGGTCGGAGTAGACGGGGTCGGAGGATCGCGCCGCATCGCCGACGCATCGAGGGTGCGGCTCGATGTGGGGCACGACTTTCTCCACGCCGACGTCGCCGACGCATCGCTGACGTCGCCGTTTCATCGCCAGTGCATCGGCGATGGATCGCCGATGCATCCGCGATACGTCGCGGTCCTCCGACCCCATCTGCTCGGACCCCATCTAGGAGGCCTCCAGACAGGCGCAGGGGGGGATAGGCACATGGGGGGCAACGACAGGGGGGGACGATTTTCCGACTTCGGGAGGCGTCCCAGCAGCCGCGCCTCTCCCAGGGCGTGCTGGCGGTGCCCGAATCGCCCCGAGCGGCCGCAGGAGAGCCGAGTTATGGCCCAGAAGCGACCAGGCACCTCCCTCCCTCCCTCCCCCCCTCCCTCCCTCCCTCCCTCCCTCCCCCCCTCCCCTCCCTTCCTCCCTCCCTCCCTCCCTCCCTCCCTCCCTCCCTCCCTCCCTGCCATTGATCGCCGATATGGGCCCGACAGCCCCAACCTGCCCTTGAGCGGGCGGGTTCACCGTCGGAGGCCCATCGCCGACCTATTGGCGATGCATCGTTGATTCCAGGTCGACGTTTCCCCACGTGCGCCAGTTTACCCTCATCGTTGCCCCTCAGGGGATGAGGGAGGTGGTACGGATTCTTCGGTAGCAGATCATGGGGGCCGTGCGTGCCATCGCAATTCCGTCTCTACAGTGCATTCGCGTGCGCCAGCTTCTAGTAATCGATGAGATCCCGTCGAATCAGCGTGGACTGGCGGCGATTTCGCGTCGATGAGCGTCGTTTTCTCGTCGACCATCGTCGACTAGCGTCAGGCAGCATCGATTCGCGAGAGCCAGCAAGATGCCACGGAAGGCTCCCACGAGTTGCTACTGAGCGGGGGGGGGGTAGGAGGGAGGCGGTACGGGTTCGGGCTGGTCCGTCTTGCGTCTCGCCGACGCGACGGCCTCCTGGAGCACCCCATCGCGAGACCCGGAGGGCCGTGGGGGGCGCGCCGGGGCTCCGGCGGCGCCCTTGGGGTGCTCCGCGCTCGAGGGTTGACGTGTTGAGACCGCCCCGGACTTCTCTGGAGTCGGGCGTGCCCCTCTACAGGAGGAGGTGGGAGGAGGAGGGAGGAGGAGGAGGAGGAGGAGGAGGAGGAGGAGGAGGAGGAGGAGGAGGAGGAGGAGGAGGAGGAGGAGGAGGAGGAGGAGGATGGGGAGGAGGAGCAGGAGCAGGAGCAGGAGCAGGAGCAGGAGGAGGAGGAGGAGGAGGAGGAGGAGGAGGAGGATGAGGATCGGAGGAAGAGGAGGAACGGGAGCAGGAGCAGGAGGAGCGGGAGCAGGATAACCTCTAGTAATGCTATTCAGAATCATGATCTGAATAATTGTACTGGTCGTACTATGAAGAATACTGTTAATAATACTATAACTGCTAAGTATAATCATATTGCGCATGCTGTTCGTGATAACAATACGTACCTCAAAACTGTTATTACTTTCCATAAAGATAATATCACGAGTGCTGGAAATAACATGAATAGGAATAATAACAATACGACGAAAACTAATAATATGAATGAGACGACCACTACCAACACTAATTTTGCGAATCACAGTGTTAGTAAAACGAATAATATGAATACTAAGCATACTGTTCATACTTATGTCAAGAAGAATATGAGAAGAGAAGGATGAGCAGAAGGATCAGTAGCAGGAGGAGGAGCAGGCGGAGGAGGATGAGGAAGATGATGAGCATGATGCCAATAATAAGGTTGATTATGATGACGATGCTGATGAATATGATGAGGATGATGATGCTGATGATGCTGATGCTGATGATGCTGATGACGATGATGCTGATGATGATGCTGATGACGATGCTGACGATGATGATGATGATGATGATGATGATGATGATGATGATGATGATGATGCTGATGATGATGATGATGATGATGATGACGATACTGATGCTGCTGATGATGATGATGATGCTGATGCGGATGCTGATGATGCTGATGCTGCTGATGCTGATGCTGATGATGCTGATGCTGATGCTGATGATGCTGATGCTGATGTTGATGCTGATGATGAGGATACTGATGATGATGCTGATGCTGATGGTGGCGATGATAATGCTGATGCTGATGAGGATGATGATGATGATGATGCTGATGATGATGATGATGATGATGATGATGCTGATGAATATTATGATGATGCTGCTGCTGATGATGATGCTGATTCTGATGCTGATGCTGATGCTGCTGATGATGATGCTTTTGCTGCTGCTGCTGCTGATAATGATGATGATGATGATGATGATGATGATGATGATGATGATGATGATGATGGATGATGGTGGTGGTGGAGGTGGTGGTGATGATGATGATGATGATGATGATGATGATGATGATGATGATGGTGGTGGTGGTGGTGGTGGTGGTGGTGATGGTGATGATGCTGCTGATGATGATGAGGACGATGCTGAGACGGAGGAGGAGGAGGAGGAGGAGGAGGAGGAGGAGGAGGAGGAGGAGGAGCATGAAAATGATCAGGATGTGGAGGAAGGAGGAGGAGAAGGAGTAGCAGGATGAAAAGGAGGAGGAGGAGGAGCAGGAGGAGGAACAGGGGTTCGAGGACGACGACGACGACGACGACGACGACGACGACGCGGCGACGGCGACAAGGACGACGAGAGCGACGAGGGTGTCGAGGCCCCGCGCCCGCCGCCGCGCTTCAGGCGCCCAGCCAAGGCCCGCGGACTTCTTTACAGACGACGCGGAGCGCATGGATGAGCTGCCCGCTCCGCAGTCGCGGCTCCGCCCGGCCGCGGCGCCGTCGCCGAGGCTTCTCGACGAGAAATCGAACGACACCACCCCACCTACGACCCTCCATGTTGCGCTGCGGCCCATTGGACGCTGTAGCTTACACCGCGCAGAAGCCCACGCCAGATTTCCTGGTCTACGCTCTGCCCCGTGGGGCCGCAGGGATGGGGTGGTGCCGCTCGTTTTGTGGCCCGAGGGATCGAGCCTTCCAGCAGAGGTTCGCCACGAAGCAACGTCGGGGGTTGCCAGAGGTGTGCTTGGCCTGCCCCCGCCCTGAGGTCCAGGCGCTGCAGGTTCTTGTTCGAACTGGGCGTTTCTGCCTCGTGTCGGGCCCCGGGGCGCTCACGGACCGACCCGGCCCGAAGCACGCCGCAGGGAGCCGGGGTCCAGTGCCCCCCAGGCCCCAGGCGTGACTTTTCGCGAGGGTGCGATTGTTTCGCAGCGTCGGATCTCAGGGGAGGTGCCTCCCGCCCAGGGTTACGGGGCCCAGGCATCTACACCACCAGCACCTCCCTCACCCCCTCCCTTCTACCAGCACAGAGGAGAGGACGAGGAGGGCAGAGGAGGGAGGAGGGTAGACGACGTGGTGGTGGTGTATATTCTTGGGGCCCGCCAAGGTGCCCCCAGCTTTCCGCGCCGCTCTGGAGCTCCTGCGGCCCTCTGCGTCTCGTGGGGCGCGCTCGGGAGGCCGCTCGGGCCTCCCTGGAAATCACATGGTGGCACCCTGGGCCAGGGACGCCTCTGGCAACATCCAACCTCTTCCTCCTCCTCTTCCTCCTCCTCCTCCTGCCCCTCCTCCTGCTCCTCCTCCTTCTCCTCCTGCTCCTCCTCCTCCTCCTCCTGCTCCTCCTCCTCTTCCTCCTCCTCCTCCTCCTCCTCCTCCTCTGGATCCTGCGCCCAAGGTCTTGCCGCCGTGCCCGGGCCCTCCACAAGGGCCCTGGCCTGCCAAACAGCACGGCTCGGGGTGGAAGGCTGGTCCCGAGGAGCAGCCCTAGGATTCAGGACCCTCCTCCTCCTCCTCCTCCTCCTCCTCCTCTTCCTCCCCTCCTCCTCCTCCTCCTCCTCCTCCTCCTGCTCCTCCTCCTCCCTACTCCCTACTCCCCCTCCCCGTGCCACAGGTGTCGCTGTGGCGTCACTCAGGTGGTTCTTCCCGCTCCCCGCCCCTTAAACGAGCTCTCCAAGGATGGGGATGTTCAAAACACCACCCCCCTGCCTCCTCCGTCTTCCGTCCCTTTCGTCGCCCGTCCCTCTTTCCTCGCCAGCCTCCTCCTCTTCTTTCTCGCGGGGCTCCTTCCGAGCATGCTCCGCGCCACGCTGCTCAACTTTCTTCCGGCACGGCGCACTGCCAGGGAGGAGGCTATCCGCAGCGCCTCCCCTCGGGCCGCTGTCCTATGCTGTCCTATGCTGTCCTCTTCTGTCCTGATGGCTGGGATCGCGGTTCGGTTGCTTTCGGTGCCCGTTTGAATCGGCTTGGTTCATGTCGATTGCAGCCATCGTTTTGGATGCAATTCCTGTGATGTCAAATTCTGATTTTGCCCTGGTCCGAAGTCTGGCTAAATCCGGCTTAATCCCGCTTGCTCCGGCTTAATCCGGCTAATCCCACAAAATCCGCGGCCTAATCCAGCGTAGCAGCCCCCCGATGGGGCTTAATTCTCTTTAATCCTTCGACGAAGATCTCCCAGTAGTTGCCTCCTAACATCGTGTCTGGGTCTGGGACCTTCATCAGTCGCGTTTCTGCGTTGAATGCGGGTTGACCTCGACAACTGATCCCTGTCATCTCGCTAAGCCTTGCCTTCCAAAGCGCAGTCGTAAAGGCCATGAGAACCTCCAGCGGATTGCGCAGGGCAAGCTTCCATGCTACGTGGCCCCTGAGGCTACGAATTCTGCTGTGGGATGCTGTCCCATCGGGCCTTCTTTCCGAGTCAACCAGGACTGCACGTGGTGCCGATGGGCCATTCTCACGGTCGTGTCCTGCCCTTCCTTCAGGACCCGCTCCACTTCTGCCAAGAGACCGCTTTCTGATCCCCTGGCGATACTGGTCGTGACCGGGGTGGGGGGGGGAGGTCGGGAGGGGGCCAGCCACGTCACGATTCACGCCGGCGCCGTCTGTGAATGCGCAGGGATCGCAGGGTGTACAGTGGAGGCCCATGCCAAGAAACACCCTGCTCGCCTCCAGGGTGCCCTGGGTGTCCAGGGTCTCGAGGGTTCTGCTGTGGAAGGCGTGGCGCTCCCGCACCAAAAGTCAATGGGCGCCCTGGGCTCTCAGGGCTGGGTTTCCGGCGGATCATGTTTTCTTGTGGTCGGGCCTCCACTGTAGTGCACAGGCGGCGCTGGTGCGACTCGTCATACGTGACGAGGGGGGCGAGGAGGAGGGGGACGAGGAGGAGGGGGACGAGGAGGAGGGGGACGAGGAGGAGGAGGGGGACGAGGAGGAGGAGGAGGAGGAGGAGGAGGAGGAGGAGGAGGAGGAGGAGGAGGCGAAGGAGGGGAGCCCGGGGAGGATGGGAGGGAGGTGCGAGGGTCGTGGGCGAGCACACACATCCTCACCCGCGGCCCCGCGGGCCGACCCCGCGGACACGGGGCGTCGTTTCGGGGGTGCCCCGGCCGCGGAGCGCGTCCGTGCGGCCGCGCAGCCGCGGCAGCGCGCCCCGGCCTCCAGGCCGCGGAGGGCGCGGGTGTGGGCCTGCTCGCCGCTCGCGAGAGGGGGGGGGGCTGGTCGCGGGCGTGCTCGCGGTTCGCGAGGCTCGGTGGCGCGCCCTGGGGGGCGGGCGAGGAGGAGCAGGGTGGGGCGTCGAAAGGGGGGCGCGATGAGAGGGCTGCAGGAGAGGGGCAGAGGAGGCCTCGAGTCACCGAGCGCGTGCCACTGCTCGCAGGGTGCCTGCTCGCAGAGGTCCGAAAAGCACATGTCTGCTCTGATGTGATGTATCGCAGATCCCCTCCGCGGGGGATCCTGGCCCTTGGCGAGGAGTCACTTTTGCGAGCAGTGTTGCGCGCTCGCCCATTGAGGGCCCGAAGAGAGCACGCTCGAGCAGGCCTTCTCTCAGAAGGGGCGCCGGCGCTCCGCGGAGGCCCTCTCCGGCCCTCCGAGAGAAGTGCTCCGCTGCGCCTTCGGGGAGGGCCCGGGGAGCTTCTCCCAGCACTCCGGCCCGCCGGGCCCTCTTGAGGCGGCCCGCCCGCCCCTCTGCCTCTCCCCCCCCCCGGCTCGTCGGACGGGGCAAGGACTAAGTCGGGCGCGTCCCTCTACAGGAGGAATATACCAAAACAGCCAAGAAATGGTCAGGGGACGATTTTTTTGGAGCATGTTTGAACCATTTTCGAGTATGTCTGTATATCTTTTCATTTTCGTCCCAAATCCGCCTGTAGGGGGACATGCCCGACCTAAGGCAAGGACGAGGATACATCCGTTCCAGAGCGTTCCAGAACGCTCTCAGAGCGTTCCGGAGCGCTCGGAGAAGGCCGCGGCGCCCGAGACATCCTCCGGAGCCGCCGGATCTCGGAGATTCTGGATTTATTTTCACCTAGGTTTATCCTCGTCCTGCGACTAGGGGATCGACTACAGAATTGGTTTACCCCAAGATTAATTGACTCGTCGAATCGATGAAAATGCGCACAACGTTTAGAGATCTACGAGCCTCATGCGCATTTGTGCCTGTAGGTTCGACGAGAAAGTCACTTCTGGGGTGAGTCGATTCTGCAGTCGACCCCCTGCTCGAGTCCTGGCTTCGTCTGAGCTCGCCGCCGAAGCACGGGCTCCGCGGCCGACGGAGTCACGGCGGTCTTGCAGGGCCGCACCCTGCGGGGTGTCGCCCGTCCTTCTCTCTCTCTCGGTGGGGGCGGGGGCGCGGCGCCCGCGGGGGGCGGACCGGGGCGCCCCGGGCAGCGGCAGCGGCGACACTCCAGGCCTCCCAGACGGGCCGGCTGCGCGCAGGGGTGGCTCGGTGGCCACAGGTGAGCCCCACGCCTAACCCCCACGATGTTTCTGAGGGGGTGTTGGGGGTTCCCTTCGATCGGGAGCTCCCGAGCGGAGTGAACTCCACCCCCCCCTCAGAAGTCATGGGGGGTGGGGGTAGGGCTCACATGTTCGGGTATGGCCAGGACCCCAGGTAAGGGGACCCCGTTAGTGGTAGGGCCCCGGAGCCCCTAAAGTGGCCAGAATCACTAGACCAGGTCTGCCGTAACCTGTTTTTTTCGGATGACGGCAGTTCCAGTTAGTGGAACGGGGCGGGGGGGGGGCGTCCCCCCGTACATGTCACTAAACCAGGTCCATTTAGACCTGGTTCTGCCAACGCCCGACATGTGGACGCCTAGTGGCCTCTCGCGGGGGCGGCTTGCGGTGCGGGCGCGCTGGGGTCTCCAAGTGGTCGAAAGCGATGCGATGGCAGCGTCCTGCGCGCCCGGGGCTGTAGCCCTCCCTTGCGCCCCGCGAGCGCCGCGCACCAAAGGCTCTTCTTGCCTGGGGTGATGGGCCAATTATCCACCACCGCTATCAGATCTAGGACGGGGGAGAAAGGAGGATGAGGAGGTCTTCCTCCTCTTCCTCCTCCTCCTCGCAGGCACGGCGCGTCGTTGGCAGAAGGCGCTTCGCGCGCACCCGGCGCGAGCGCGGGGGAGCAAACCTCCCCCCCTTTTCCCACTCCGGGGTCCCGCCGGGACACACGATACAGGACTTCATCGAAACCCTCTGAACCCCACCTCCTCCTTCGCCTCCATCCTCCCTCTTTTCGCCGTCGGGCAGGGCGGCCCAGGAGCACCGCCGAGCTGTTTTTCCGGGCGCATCGTGCTCCAAGCCTCTCGTGGCCCCCACAGGGGGGCCCCCAGACGGCGCTGAGGCTCTCGACGTCCTCTAATGCCGAGTCGACCCGATCCGATTCTTCCCCGCTCTCGCCCCCTGCCGGTGGAGGACGTCCACGGACGCGTGCCACCCGAAGTGCGTCTGGCGCTGCCACAACGAGACGTGCGACACCTCCTGCCGGCCGTGTCTCTGCCCGAAGCCGAAGCGGTCGTGCCACGGGTTGGGGGGGAGTGCAGGGGAACGGTCTTTATCAGGAGGGAAAGAGACACACACACAATTAATCGTCGATTTCCCAGAAAATATGGGAAAATATGGGAAATGGGGGGGAAGACAAAAACCCAGAAAATATGGGAAAATATATGGGAATCCTTTTATTTGTGTGTATTTATTCGTGTGTCCCAGGGCCCCTTCACCTTAGCATCTTCATGGCGTCTGACGCTTTGGGCGCTTCATGGATGCGCTTGTGCAGCGCGAGCGAGGTGTCACGGGGTGGGTGCGTGGAGCAGGGTGTGCCGAGGCGCCCCGGCGATCCGGGAACGAGCCGGGAGGATCAGGAGGAGAAGGAGGAGGAGGAGGGGGACGATGAGGCAGAGGAGCAGGATGAAGGGGGGGTGAGGGACGTGGATGCTGCTGATGATGATGGTGATGCTGGTGATGATGATGATGATGATGATGATGATGATGATGATGATGATGATGACGATGCTGATGATGATGATGATGATGATGATGATTATGATGATGATGATGATGATGACGGTGACGATGATCATGGTGATGTTGATGATGATGCTGATGCTGCTGATGATGGCGATGATGATAATTCTGATGATGGTGACACTGATAATGATGACGATGCCGATGACGACAATAATGGTAGTGATGCTGCTGATGATATGATGGTTATGACGATGCTTATGCTGATGGTGTTGCTGATGCTGATTATGATGCGGTTTTTGATGATGATGCTGATGATGCTGATGGTGATGATGATGATGATGACGATGATCTTGATGCTGATGGTATTGACGGTGATGAAGACGATGCCGATAACGATGACGATAACGATGATAATACCAATGACGATGACGATGATGATGATGGCGATGTTGATGACGATGATGACGATGATGATGCTGATGCTGCCGGTGATGATGATTCTGATGGTGATGCTGCTGATGATTATGCTGAGGATGTTCCTGCTGATGGTGATGATGACGATCATGATGATACTGTTGATGATGATGCGGATGCCGATGATGCTGATGATGCTGATGATGCTGCTTCTGATGATGATGCTGACGATGATGCTCATGATGGTGGTGGTGGTGGTGGCGGTGACGATGATCATCATCATGGTGGTGCTGATGATGATGATGATGATGATGATGATGATGATGATTATACTGATGATGCTGATGATGATTGTGATGCTGATGCTGCTTATGCTGCTGCTGACGTTGATGTTGTTGATGATGCAGATTCTGATGTTGATGATGATTTACTGCTGCTGCCGATGATGCTGATCATGATGGTGATGATGATGCTGATGACGATCATGATGTTGGTGATGATGGTGATGGTGGTGACGCGGAGGAGGATGATACGGAGGAGTGGGAATTAGAGGGAGAGCAGGAGCAGGAGGAGAGGAGTGCGAAGAGGAGGATGAGGAGGATGAGGAGGAGGTGGAGGAGGAGGAAGAGGAGGAAGAGGAGGAGGAGGAGGGGGTGTAGGAACGTGTTCATTATCGTTTTCCTGTAGCCGAGGTCGTGTGTTGGCCTCTTCTGATGCTAGGGTCCAGGGGGCGGGTACCCTTTTCTTTCCAATCGCAACTGCACCGGTTACTTGCATATTGTCGTGCAGCTGCACCAAGCGGGCGCAGTGGGTCCCAGTGAAGGGATGCTCTTCCGACCGTCCATGGGCAATCGTGGCAATGCCTGGTGAGCGTTTTTTTACGCGGCGTTTCTACATTGGACGGAAGGGGGGGGGAGGGGGGGGTCTGGCTCCGGACCTCTGCTTGTTGCTTCTGTTTGCAACAGTGCGCCCCTTGGGGGAGATCACACCTGCTCGAAACAGGCGCAAGAAACAGCCAAGATCTACTCCATGGTGGGGGGGAGAGTGATTGGGGGCCCGCGCCGATCGGCAAAACAGTAAATGAGAAAACGATCACCTACGTCTCCGACACTGGCCCGCCGTATGTGCTGTCCGTGGGGCTCACAGTCGCCGTTCCCTGCTGCAGGTCGAAGGGTCGAGTTGAGCTCTGGACGCGTCGCGTGTCACCACCAGCCCATCCAGGATCGGTCCGTGTCGCTGGCGCGGCGCCAGATATGTATGATAAGAAAATCGCCGTCGCTTGGCGACTCCCTGTCCCGCGGGCGGACGCAGAGGCCGCGGTTTTCCGAGCCGTCGCGATGGCGGTGCGTCTCGCGCTGGGGGCAAGCTCGCTGCAGGCAATCGGCTGGGCATTCTCTCATCTCTCCTGCTTCCCTTGTGATCTCTCTCTCTCTCTTTCGCCCTCTCTCCCCCCTCTCTCTCATTGTTTTTTTGTTTTTTTTTTTTTTCTCTCTCTCTCTCTCTCTCTCTCACTCGCCCTCTGTATCTTCATGTGCCCTCGCTGTTAGAGTTCATAACTTATCTGGTCTTCATTTTTGTCGTAGCACCTCCTTTTGTATCTATCATTGCCTACCAGCAGTGCAGCCTATCACAGACAATGTCAGTTCTGTAATTCCCATGCCATGCACAGTTTAGCTGCCTCTTTTGGTGCGAGTTGTCAAGGGTCTTACGCAGACGTGCATTCGCCAAGAGTCGTGCCAGCGTTCCGCCTGGGGTCCAGGAGCCTCGTGGATGCAGATGGGTGTCTGCCGGAACGCCTCTCAGAGGCCTCGTGGAGGGCACTTAGGGGGCATCTGAGCGGCTTTTGGGGGGCCTCTTAGCGGCCTCTCGGGTGCCTCTGGGAAGTCTCCTGGGGGCGCCTCGGGGGGTCACTGGGGGGGCTCCTGGGGCCATCGCGGCGGGAGCGACTCGAGATGTCAGCCTGCATTGCCTCTCTTGGGGCCCTCCTGGGCCCTCTGGAGGGGCCCCTGGGGCGTCCTGGGCTCTCGTTGGCCTTCTCGGGGCTGTATTGGGCCCTCCCGGGGGCCTCACGGGCCGACCCGGGACGGGGGGCCCCTTGGGCCGCAGTGGATGCCGTCAGGACGAAAAGGCGCGGGCGCGGGCGCGGGCGCGTGTGTCACCACCCACCAAACCACCCCAACCCAACCCGATGGCTTAGATTTACCCTCGATTTCCAGTGGGGGGGGTCGGGAAACATCGAAAAAACACATGTGGAACCCTTACCCCCCGCAACCCGAAATTCGGGTCTTCGGGTTGGGTTGGGGTGGTCTGGTAGGTAGTCAGTGCGTGCGTGTGCGTGTGTGTGTGTGTGTGTGTGTGTGTGTGTGTGTGTGTGTGTGTGTGTGTGTGTGCGTGCGTGCGTGTGTGTGTGCTTGTTCCTTCCCGCCCGTGCCGGGCCTTCCCCCTCGTCTCCCTTGCACTGCGGATTGCGGCTCAATTCGCCTCTGTCCGCCCTACACATGCCCTGTTCGCCAGCGCAGTCACCATGCCCAGCCGCCGACGCAAAAAACACATGTGTGCGTGTTTCAAAGGGGAGTGGGACCATTCTTGCCTTTTGTCGTCCTCTCGGCGGCCCCCTGGGAGCACTCTTGGGCCGTCTTGGGGGCCTCGTAGGCCGTCTTGAAGCCATCATGGATCGTCGCGGGGCTTCCCTGGGCCGTCTCGACGCTCTCCTGGATTGTCTCGGCGCTCGTGGAGCCAGCTTGGGCATGCTGGAGGCCACGGAGTGTAGATTTGGAGGCGCTGGAGGCCCTACAGTGGAGGCTCATGCCAAGAAATACCCTGCTTGCCTCCAGGGTGCCCTGGGTTTCTTGGGTTTCGATGGTTTGCGATGGAAGGCGTGACGTCCCGACACCAAAAATCAGTGGACGTCCTTGGGTCTCAGGGTTGGGTTTCCTGTGGAAAGTTTCTTGTGGATTGGCCTCCACTGTAGGGGTGCGCCGGGGAGCTCGTGCCCCCCTCCTCCCTCTAGCGCGACTTGGAGCTCCAGGGGAGGGGAGAGGAGGAGGGGGCCAGCCGATCATTTCACACGCCTGTGCACCTCCAGCAAGCTGGGGTCGGCGGATTCGTTCATATATCTTCTTTACTATCTCTTCTGCAGTATCTACCTTTTCTTTATTTCTTTATATAAATATATATGTGTGCATATCTACACATATGTATAAATATGTATTCCTCTTCCTATATTTTTATATGCCCGGGCGGGGGGAAAACCTGTCCCCCCCCTAAAACCGGACTCCCGGGATCTGGGGCTTTGGGACCCTCCAGACGGGCCTCGAAGCGGCCACCGGGCCTCACATGGCGTTTTGCCAAGCCTTCCCAGCACACCTAGGGCGATCAGGGGGGTCATCGGAGACGTCCCAGAGACCCCCAAGACAGCGCAAGAGCGCTCCAAGAGTGACCGACGTGACCTCAAGATGGCCCAAGAGGCCTCCAGGACGGCCCCAAAGATGCCTCCAAGAGCACTCCCAAGAAGGCCCCCCGAGGCAAAACTCGTTGATTTTCCATGGGTTTTTGGTGAATTTTAGGGTTCTCCTCTTTTCGGGTTCCCGACGCTCCAAGACGGCGGTCTTCTGGGCGTCCGAAGCCGCCTGGGAGGCTCCAAAGTCGCCCCACAACCATCCCCAAGGGCTTCCAGGCAGTCCAAGAGAGCCCCAAACCGGCACAACACGGGTCCAAGATGGCCCTCAGAGAGCCCCATGGCGCCTAGAGGCTCTCCAAGGAGGAGCCTCCGCAAAAAAGAGCTGAGGAGGATGGGGAGAACGCGCAGGGCATGGCGAACATGAGAAAAAAAAAGCATGGAGGAAGGATAACGAATAACATTATTATAGCGGCGATGCCAGAAAAGGCAACCAGGAGTTATCGCTAAATTGTCGGCTTGACCTTCCTGCTCTTCCGCCTGCATACCAAACTTCAAGGACCAAGGTGCATGGCGCGAAGCGCCACTGCAGTCTTGTATATATATATATATATATATGTCTGTCTCTCTCTCTCTCTCTCTGTGGCACCAGACCTCTCTGCACGTTCCGGGGGCAGAAAACAGCGAGTGCATGCCCGTCCCGAACTTTTGCGAGACGCTGGAGGTCTGGAGGCCTGGGGTCTTGGTGAGTTGCTGCTCCGCTGTCGAGGAAGCCCGATGACTGTGACGAAGATGTTGCGGGGTCTTGGTCATGGTCCATGCCAGCCGTCGCCGATTCGCGAGGACGATACACGAATTGACGCCGACCACGATTGGCGATGACCAACCTTGAAATCCGACGCTGCGACAACAACTTCAACATCACAAACAGTGACAATCCCGAGCCCCAGACCCCATCTTTCTGCGACACGTTTCGAGCCAGATCGATCTGTGAGGGTGCCGGGGCCCGAAACCGGGCGAAAATGTCCGGCGTGAACACACGCAGCGCCCAGAGGAAGATCGACACCCAGGTTTCGGAGGATGCGCAAACGAGGGGCGTAAATGGGGGCGCAGGGAGGGCTGCAGAGAGGAGCCCTTGAGGGCTCCTAAAGGGGCCCTTGAGGGCCCCAGAGGGGGCCAGTCGGGCCCGAGAAGGGCACCTCCCCCCCTCCAAGTATCGCCCCCCATTTACGCCGCGCCCAAACGCTCCCGCGCTCCGTCTTGGTCGTGCTCCTGGCTCTCTCTCCCTCCGCCCTCCGCTGCTTCCGCCGCCGTCTTGCTCGCGCCGCCCTGCCCCGCACCCCCCCTCTCCCCCCGCGACCGCTCGCGCGGCAGACGCGCGCGGACGGTTTTGGGGGAGCCCGGCCCGGCGGAGGCAGTGCCAGGCGCCGAAGTGCGTGACGTCCTGCAAGAAGATACGGCGGGGCGTGGGATTAAGTCGGGCCTGTCCCTCTACGGGAGGGATGTTCAGAAATAGTCAACAAAAAGGTGGGGGACGATTTTTCGAGTATTTTTGCATGCTTGTTTGAATCTGTTGTTGAATATTCTTGAGTTTTCCTCCAACATCGGCCTGTATAGAGGGACATGCCCGACCGAAGCTTGGGAACGTGGGTGTCGAAGACTGGGGCCTGAGCGCGGGTGTCGAAGATCAGGACCAAGAGAGACGGCCGGGGGAACGTCTCTGTCCTGGGGCCCGGGGGAGTGGATGCCGACAATGATTCGAGACATCGATCTGCGCGCGGGAGAAATGGCGCTACGTTTAAGTCGGGCCTGTCCCTCTACAGGGGGGATATTCAAGAATAGTCAAAAAATAGTCGGGGAACTATTTTGAGTATTTTTTTGACCATTTTGGAACATTTTTTGGGTGTTTTTGGTGTTTCGTCGAGAATCCCCCTGTAAGGGGACACGCCCGACTTAGCGCTGCGTCCTGGGGCTGGGCCGCAGAGCTCCTCGCCCCCCCCCGCGGCAGTGCCCCGAGGCGCACCCGGCCCCTGCCAAAAACGCGAGGCGGCAATGCGTATGTCAGGAGGGCGAAAAACACCCAGACGCAATTAATTGTAGATTTCCCAGAAAATATGGGAAGACATGGGAAGTGGGGGGGAAGAGAAAAAGCCAGAAAATATGGAAAAATATAGGGAATCCTGTTATTTGTGTGTATTTATTTGTGTGTCTCAGGGCCCCTTCATAAACGCGAGGCGGCCATGCATATCAGCGGGAGGGCTCCGTGCACAGAACAGAAGAATGCACGGCGGGGCTGGGGCCGCTGGGGGGCCCGAGAGCTGGGCGTCGCAGTGGTTTCTCACGCCCAGCGTGTTCGCCCGGTTCCTGGCCCAGGGGCCACCTCAGCTCGATGCGGCTTGCAGAATGCCGCGGGAAGAGGGGGTCTGGGGCTCGGGTCGTGTTTTTTTCGCGATGTTGCGATTTTTCGGCAACGTCGGACCTCAGGGGGGGAGGGCTCCTCCTCGGTGGTTTCAGCGTTGGCCGTGCCCCTCCCCGCCCGCACCCCTCCCGTCGCCCGTTACAGGTGGGCTCCTGGGGGATCGCGGGGCGGGGGTTGGGCGCCCTTCGGGGACACGGCCTGCGGATTACCCCTCGAGCCCTCAAGAGCCCTCTGCAATGCCCCGGGGCTCTGGTCGTCGTGGTGTGCGGGGTGCCTTGGCCCAGGAAGAGGCCGAGGCCCCGCTCGTCAATTTTGTGGTGAGGTCAGGCGAGCTTCGTCTGGCTGACCTCCTGAGGCCCATGAATGAATGGTCAAGGGGGGGGGGGGCGGTACCGCGCAGGGGTGGGCATTGCCGCGTGTTCTCTGGGGGAGCCTCGTCGAGCTCCGGAGGGGAGTCGAGAGGTCTGGGTTGGGCGGCGTTGCGGGGGGCGGTCACTGGGTGGGGGTGCACGTTTTGTACGCGCCGGGGGCCCTTGAAGAGCCCCCCTGGGGCCAGAAATGGACACGAAAGGTGCCCAGCCCTTCGCCCCCCCGTGTACACCTTAGGCGATGCTTAAGAAAATCCAAGTTTTCGGCCAGAGTCTCGATTATTCTTAATGTTTCAATGTAAATCCTAAGGTTTGAATGGAAATTTTGGGTTTTTGTTTAAGTTCTGAGACTATGAATTTCTTAACCCATGATTTCTTAAGCATTTCGCAGGGTGTACAGTCAACCCGCATGATCAGGACGGGCAGCCTTCCCACGGGTACCCTTGCATCCTTGCCTCCTCGGTCCATCCTTGGCCACTTTCGCTGGCCGCGCCCCGCTCGAGAAGCCTCGAAATGGCCCTCCAAGGCCCTTGCATCCTTGTCGCGCATCCTCCGTGGGGACCCACACAGTGGGGACCCATGCCAAGAAACACCCTGCTTGCCTCCATGGTGCCCTGGGTTTCTTGAGCTTCGATGGCTCTGCTGTCCCATCCACGATCTCATCATACACCTCCCCATGTCTGCTCGTTTCCTCCGAAATCCATGAATCATGCTGCATGGGACCCGCTCCGTTGTCAGAGCCATCCGCGCCGTCGTCTGGGCGAGACTCGCGGCGCCGGGAAGGTTTCGAGAAGGGGGTGGGAGATATAATGCATGGCTGGGTGCTGGCGGGGGAGAGGGAGAAATACATATATATATATATATATTCTATATATATATATAGAGAGAGAGAGAGAGAGAGAGAGGTGAGGGGGATGGAGAAGGAAGAGAGGGATACATCGAGAAAGAGAGAGAGAGAGAGGGATAGAGAGAGAGAGAGGGAGCGGGAGATATCGAGAGAGCGAGAGAGAGAGAGAGAGAGAGAGAGAGATAGAGAGAGAGAGAGACAACAAGAAATAACGAACGAGGAGGAGGAGGAGGGAGAGGCGGAGGAGGGTGAGGATGAGGAGGATGAGGAGGAGGAAGAGGAGAACGAGGAGGAGGAGGAGGACGACGAGAGAAAGAGAAAGGGCGAGAGAGAGAGAGAGAGAGCGACGGATATATATATATATACAAGACTGCAGTGGCGCTTCGCGCCATGCACCTTGGTCCTTGTGCAGGCGGAATAGCAGGAGGGTCAAGCCGACAATTTAGCGATAACTCCTGGTTACCTTTTCTGGCATCGCCGCTATGATAATGTTATTCGTTATCCTTCCTCCATGTTTCTTTTTCCTTATTTTCGCCATGTCCTGCGCATTCTCCCCATCCTCCTCAGCTCTTTTTTGCGGAGGCTCCTCCTTGGAGAGCCTCTAGGGGCCTCACAGAAGTTGTTTCAGGCTTTCTTAAGGCGTTCTGGAGACCTCCTGGGCGTATTCTGGGGGCCTCCGGGGGCTTCCTCGGGCCACCCTGCCTCCAACCGCGGTCTCCCTGAACGACCGAATCACGATTTGGAATTCTTCGGAGGGTGTCTTTGGGCCATCTTGGGCCGCCATGGGGCTCTCTGAGGGCCATCTTGGAACCGTGTTGTGCCGTTTTGGGGCTCTCTCGGACTGCCTGGAAACCCTTTCGGATGGTTGTGGGGCGATTGTGGAGCCTCCCCGGCGGCTTCGGACGCCCAGAAGACCGCCGTCTTGCAGCGTCGGGAAGCCGAAAAGAGGAGAACCCTAAAAATTACCAAAAACCAATAGAAAATCAATGATTTTTGATCGCCCCTAAATCGTGCAGCGGTTTGGGGGGCAGGAAAATCTCCAGGAGGACTCGAGTGGTCTCCTCGCTTCCTGGCCTTGGTGGCCTCAGTGGCAGCGCGCTGGTTCACTGCCTGGCAGTGCCCCCGTGGCGCGGCGGATCGTTGTGCTTACAGCCGGTGGCCGCGTGCGGCTGGTGGATTTGGGCGCGGGGATGCTACGCCACTTGCTCATCTCCTTCCTCCAGGCCCGAGTGCGCGAGGATGACCGCGCCCTCTGGCGGTGGCAGTGGTACCCCTGTGCGGGTCGTCGGGTGCTGGCGCGCCTGCCCGTGCTCTTGGGCGCTCGGGTGCGGCTCGTGCTCCGCGTCGCCACTGCCCCTCCCCGTCGCCTTCCTGGCTCCCGTCCGTGCATTCTGGCGCTCGGGGCGCTGCTGGTGCTCCTCGTCGCAACGGCCCCTCGTCGCCACGGGCCCTCCTCGTCGCCACCGCCTCCCGGGGCCACTGCCGCTCCTGGGTTCTCGTTCCCACTCAGCCACCTGCGCGGCGCAGGCTGCTTTGAAACCCACCCACTGCCACCCTGTTGGTTTTCTTGGCGCTGGAGCGGGTTCGGCGTCCCTGCCAGGCGGGGCCACTGGAGAAGTCCAGTCGGGCCCTGCCTTGCGGCGCCGGGTGTCTCTCCGCCCAACGCGGGCGCGGGGACGCCGACCCGCGCGTTCTGGGCGTAGCCGCACGCAGAGATTTTCCCTCGGGGGGCCTTCTTGGGAGTGCTCTTGGAGGCCTTTTTGGGGCCGCCCTGGAGGCCTATTGGGCCATCTTGGGGTCACGTCGGTCACTCTTGGAGCGCTCTTGTGCTGTCTTGGGGGTCTCTGGGACGTCTCCGATGACCCCCCTGATCGCCCTAGGTGTTCTGGGAAGGCTTGGCAAAGCGCCATGTGAGGCCCAGGGGCCGCTTCGAGGCCCGTCTGGAGGGCCCCAAAGCCCCATATCCCGGGAGTCATTTTTTTTCTGGGGGGGGGATGGGTTTTCCCCCCGCCCGGGCTTATATTCATATAGGAAGAGGAATCTACATATATATATATATATATATATATATACATATAAAGATATCGATATATCGAGATATCGAGAGAGAGAGAGAGAGACAGAGGAAGAACGAGAGAGAGTTCGTGGGAAGCGTGGAAGAGGAGGAAGTGGATGAAAGAGAGAGAGGGATAAAAGGAGGGACACACATACATATATATATAGAGAGAGAGAGAGAGAGAGAGAAAGAGAGATATATATATAGAGAGAGAGAGAGAGAGAGACGGATAGAGAGAGAGAGAGAGAGAAAATCGAGAGAGAGAGAGAGAGAGAGAGAGACAGAGAGAGAGAGAGAGAGAGTGCGTGAGAGAGGAGGGGATGATCAGGAGCAGGGACGGGAGATGAAAAAGGGGAGGGAGAGGAAGGAGAGGAAGAAAAATAGGTGGAGGACTGGGAGCATGCGTGTGATACATTCAAAAAGGAATAGGAAGGAGGAATCATGCTGACACGGGAGCCAGGCTGACCAGGTGACACCGACGAGGTCTCCCAAAGATGCAACACAACCAAAAGTTTGGCAGTATAGTCGCCCACTGGCCCCCCTCGGACCATGTTTCCAGAGACAGCCAAGACCCTGAGTCCCTACACGTGTAAGGCTGCTCGCCGTTGTCTGGCAATCTTGCCAGGTCAAACGCTGCAATGGAAAAGTGCAGCAACTTTGATCGTCGATTCGTCTGTTTTCGTCGCCCTCGGCTTTTCGTCGTCTTTGGCCTCCAGAGGCTGTTTTCGGCCCTATGGGGCCATCAGTAACGGACCCAGGATGAAAAACTCCCGCAGGAAAGTCCAACCGAAAAATTCTTGGACACGATCTCCAGAAGATGCACTACTTTTCAAGGGCGGTACAGTAGATTCGGGTGCAACTCCTGGGAGGTCAAATTCTGACTTTGCCCTGGTTCGAAATCCGGCTTAATCCGATTTAATCTCGCTTCATCCGGCCTAATCCCGCCTAATCCGCCTAAGCAGCCCCCCAATGGGGCTTAATTTTCCTGAATCCTTTCAACGAAGATCTCGCAGTATCGGACGGGGTCAGGACGAGGGTAAATCCGTTCCAGAGTGTCCCGGAACGCTCAGAGCGTTCCGGAACGCTCTGGCAAGGCCGCGGCGCCCGATACCTCCTCTAGAGCCGCCAGATCTCAGAGATTCTCGATCTATCCTCGCCCGAATGTATCCTCGCCCTTCGAGTAGGGGATCGATTACACAATTGATTTACAGCAGAATTTTCGTGTCGGGTAATGCGCATCATGTCCGTAGATCTACGAACAGTGTACGCATTGTTTTTCGCAGATCCGACTAGAAAATCAAGCTTAGGGTACATGAGTTCTGTAGTCGATCCCCTGCTCGAGTCCTAGCTTCGCTTCGTCTCGGGAGTAAGGCTCCTCCCCTGACCTTCCAGGAGAGCTAAACATTAACACCAGGACATCGACCTCCTGATTTCTGTCCAGGTCAGAGGCAGTCCAGATAGGTCTATAGGTCTGGAGTGCTACCTTTTAGCACTCTTCGGGCGAAGAGGACTATACACATGCCCCGACCCTGGCAAGGCCCGTCCTTGACCCAGGATCGGTGCACATGCCTTCCTGGCCGAGGCAGCGGGCGGATGCAATGATCCTGGGCTCAGGATGGGCCTGGTCAGAATCGGTGTCTGTGTACAGTTCTTCTTCCTCCTGACTCGTTTCGAGGGCAATTCGTCTCAGCCGCCATCTGGTTTCCTGCAGGCATCACTCGGGAGGAAAGGGCGATGACGGTCCTGCGGCAGGGTTGCCTGCCGACTCCCCGGCACGAGTCGGACAATGATCAGGTGTGTGTGCGTCGTCTCCCTTTCGCCTCTTCCTCCCTCCTCTCCAAAATAGCGCTGGAAAAAACATAGTTCTTCCTCCTCCTATCGGGGGAGCGTAAGACCCGGGTTTGCCAGGACTCGGGTTCGCCATCGTTTTTTGACGACCGCGCCTCGGATTTTGACGAGGAGGAGATTCTTGGGATGTCTGCAGCGGGAGGCCTCGTCAAAATGCAGGCTCGGCCTCGTCATTTTGTTGACGACCTCGTCGGGGATTTCCGAGTCCCCCGTGCCCGGGTCTTACGTCTCCCCGATCCTAGTGACCCTGGAAGGTCGAGGTCACTCGGCGGAGGAGCGCCGTGGTGCCGTGCCGCATGGCCGCCCGGGCACGGCAGGCCCCGGGAGGAGGAGGAGGAGGAGGAGGAGGAGGAGGAGGAGGAGGAGGAGGGAGGGAGGAGGAGGAGGAGGAGGGAGGAGGAGGAGGAGGAGGAGGAAGGAGGAGGAGGAGGAGGAGAGGAGCGCCCGTGGTGCCGTGCCGCACGGCCGCCCGGGCACGGCAGGCCGGAAGAGGGGGGCCTCGGGCGCGCGGGCAGGATGTCCACGTGCCGGGAGGCGGGCCCCTCGCCGCCTCTTTGCCCTCCGCCTCCTGCTCCCTCCTCCCTCCTCCTCCCTCCCTCCTCGCGCCCCCTCCTCCTCCTCCTCCTCCTCCCTGCCCTCCTCCTCCTCCTCCCTCCTCCTCTCCTCCTCTTCCTCCTCCTGCCTCTCCTCCTTTCCGCCCTCCTTGTCCCACCTCCTCCTCCTCCTCCTCCTCCCACCTCCTCCCCTCCTCCTCCCTCCTTTCTCCTCCTCCTCCTCCTCCTTCCACCTCCTCCTCCTCCTCCTCCTCCCACCTCCTGCCACCTCCTTCTACTCCTTCTGTCCTCTTCTCCTCCTCCTCCTCCGTAGCCATTTTGGCTCAAGACTGATGCTTTCGCGGGCTGAGCCCGCATTGGCAGAACTGGATACCGCTAGTCCGCGGCAGCAATCAATTCTCACGGAGGTCCCTCGGTCGAGGGGTTCGCTAGCCTCCACTCACGTTCACTCATGGCCCCTGATGGCTGGCGCAGCGGTGGTGGGAAGACCCGTGCCCGCACTGCAGGTACCGCTGGAACTTCAAGAACAACCACTGGTGCTTCCAGTGCACGGGGGCTCTGGTGGCGCAGCCTGATGGTTCGAAGCGCCCGCTTGGGCAGTGGGCTTTTGGTCCGCCTCAGATCTCGGACTCGCCGTTCCACGCTCAGCCTGCTGGGTCTCCCTTCGCCGGCCCGACGCCGTCGCAGGCGGCAGCGGCAGCCGCCACGGGCTCAGGCAAGGGGCGTGGCAAGAAAGGCGCTCCTCCGCCGCCGCGTGGGAAGGCCAAGGCTAAGGCCGCCGCCTCCGCGGGCCATGTCGACAGGCGTCCGTGGGTCCACCACCAGGGCTGGTACCTGTACGGCGGCGCAGCGGATCCGCCCGAGCCAGCCGATCCGATGGCGGCCCTTCGGGCCAAGCTTGGCGACGACGGCACCGAGGAGCTGGCAGCTGTGGAGGCGCTCCTCGCCAAGAAGGAAGCCCCGCCTCCTGCTGCACCGCGGCAGCCGCTCCTTGAGGAGGACGTCTCAGCCAAGGGGTTGGCGTACCGTCGGGCCAAGTCCTGGCTCGAGCGCTACTCTCTCAAGGTCTTGGAGGGTGAGGCCTGGCTGCAAGAGGCGCGTGCTGCTGAAGACCTTGCGGTCACGGCGGCTGTCGAGGCCAAGCGCTCGTGGGAGGAGGCCTGTGCGAAGCAGCTTCCTCAGCCAGCGGCGGCGCCACCCGCTGCTGCAGGCGCATCGTCGCTCAACTTGTCCACGCTCCTTGGCGAAGACAACGAGGTCGAAGGGCTCACCATCGTCGACGGTCTGATGTTCAGCACGGAAGGCCTCGACCTCGACCCTGCGGACCTTCGCGAGTGGGAGCGCGTCAAGACCAACCTTGCGGCTGGCATCAAGGCCGAGATCTCCAAGGCGCGCGGCTCTTCAGCGGAGCAGCTCGCCACTCTGCGAGCGGAGGCCAAGCAGGTGTCCTTGCGGATGCAAGCGAAGCGCAGGCGTGGCGATAGCGCTGGTGATGGCGCTGGCGCTGGTGCTTCTGCTCAGCCTGGTGGGGCGGCCGCCGCAGGCTCTGAGGGCGACGACGGCGGCGCTCCTACAACCGGTGCCGCTGACGGGCCTGAAGAGATTCGAGCTGCTGCCAGGCGCACCGCCAAGGAGTCCTTTGACGCTACCCGAGCAGCGCAGCAGGGACTTTAGCAGGCCCACCTACCTTGGCTTGCCGTCGCCCTTCTACGGTGACATCTTCATGAGCGCTGCGGAGGAGCTCGTCTTCGATCCGCAGTCGTACCAAGCCAGCCCCTACGAGGTCACGCTGTACGAAGGGTGCTCAGCGCCGCAGTATGGCGACATCTTCCTCGCTGAGGCGGAGGAGGCTCACTTCCTCCCCGTCTCTCAGCCCTTGTCGGGCATTCTTCAGCTTAAGGATCAGGATCCCCAGCGTCGAGCTGCGATTTACCATCGTGCAATGCTTGAGCGGAGCCTCCGCTCCTTCACTGCCGGATGGACCCCTGATGTTAGCTCGGCTAACGAGGCTTCGGACGAGGCCCACTGGAAGGGGCATTGCGTTCCCTTCGTCTCGACGTAGTTGTCTCATCCTGCGCTTAGTCCGCTTGTTTCAGAAGCAGCTGCTGCAGCAGGCCATGGGAATCCTGCCATTGCAGCTCTTGATATGGCCAGGCGCATCTGTGAGCGCGCTTGGCGCGCTCGGCGCAGCCAGCGAGCTCGCTATTTGCAGATGCTGCGGGACTTGGAGCCCGAAGATTACGATCCGTGGCAGGAGGAGCTGCTGCGGCAAGCGATTGCGTTCAGGGGAGCTCAGGGGACCCTCGACACACGGGCGCCGCAGCGGCGCGTGCAGGGTGGCTTCCAGGTGGTGCTTCCCTTCTGCGGGCGTCCCCACCTTGCTGCGCCGTCAGAGCCTGCTTCTTGCATCTCCTGCACGGAGCCGCCCAGTGCGCGAGTGCAGATGCCTTCTCAGCACAGCCAGGCGGTGCCGTCCCCTGCCGCTGAGTTGACGACTGCTTGGGCTTCGTCGACACTCTCCTGCACGGACGAGGGTGCACCCCCCGTGTGGATGCCCGACCGAGACAGCCAGGCGGCCTGCGCCCCTGCCGTCGGTCGGACGACTGGCTGCGCGAGCCCTTCGGCAAGTTCGTGGCCTTCTTCGTCTTTGGGCGAGGGGCGCAGGGATCCAGCCCCTGATCGTCAGAGCCCCTCGCCCACAGGAGCTGCGGCTACTGGCAGTTCAGCTTCAGCTTCCGCGCCCCGTTCGGGTTCGGCCAGTCTTGCGAGGATTACCACCGGTGGCTTCGATTACCACGAGTGGGTCTCAGGAGGCGTCTACAGGATGCTCTTCCAGCACGGGGGGGATTTCCACGGGTGCTTCGATTGCTCCATCCTCGACTCAGATGGCATCGGTGCCTGAGATTGTGGGTCTTGCGCCTGGCTGGGACGACGCAAGCCACGCCCCTTTCGATGACCTGGACCACATGTTGGATGCGGAAGCGGCAGATTTTATCGACGCCGTGCCCACAGTTACTGAGGGTGCCGAGGGGCAGCAGCCTGCTGCTCCTCTTCCTGGCGTGCCTGCACCTGGCGGCCCTGGGATCCACCGAAATCGGCATAATCCAGGTTTGGCGACATCCGCGCCTTTCGGGAATGTCGCGAAACTGGGATTCGGAGGTTTTGGTGCACCTGGCGCCCCTGGCCGCCCTGCAGACCCCCTCCGCCCGTCTGCTTCAGATCGGCCCCCATGGGTTAATGGAGGGGAACGTCTCAGGAGCGTGCCCGCAGCTGCTGAGGACTCTAAGTTGTTGGAGGATGCTGCCCCAGTTCCACAGCTCCCAGTGCTGCATAAGCTTTCTGGGCGGCCTGATCTGGTGGCTCCTCTTGCTGCAGGTGATGGTTCATTTTCTTTTCTGTATGGTAATATTCCAGAATGGGGTCCACAGGCTCGCAAGTTTCCTAACACCACCTCGTTCGCCATGGTGTGCTTCGTGGAGATGCACGCGTTACAGTCCAGGTTTGCCGACGGCGTTGACCAGACCTTTGATGCTGACGGGTGGAAGACGGCTGACACGGGCAGCAAGGCGACAGGCAATGGGGGTTCCTCTGGCGGCGAGCTTATTGCTATCCGCAAGCGCCTGGCCTCCACCAGCTTCCAAGGTATTCGCCAGTCTGCAGTCAGGCACGGCAAGGCTGATCCACGCCGAGGGTTTGCACCCATGGTCCTGCACCTCAGCAGCGGCAATGTCGTCATCGTGGCCATTTATCCCTGGCCTGGACTAGCTACTTCAGGCCACAGCCAGTCTATTTTGATCAGCTTGGGGGCTTTTCTGTCGGCGTTAGCCGACCCCTGGATTGTTGTTGGCGACTGGAACCTGGAACCTACAGCATTTCTGCGTTCAGGATGGCCTTCGAAGTTGCAGGGCGAGATTTTGTATCCTGACGTGAAGGTCACCTGCGACAAGGCGGCTCAAGGTACATTGATCGACTATGGCTGGGTCAAGCAAGGCACCACATATCGCTTTCGCATGCGAGGTTTTGCGTCAGTTCCGTGGAAGACGCACATCGCCTTGCAGGTCGACGTCCTTGGGTCCAGACAGAGGTGGTGGCATCGGCGCCTCGTCACGGCACCAGCCTTCCCGAAAGTTAGCCGTCCCAAAAAGCAAGCGGTCCCAAGCAGTAAAACCTCCATTAAGAAACAGGAAGCGCTTGCACAACGTCGGGCGAAGCTCCCAGAAGACCTTCAAGCTGAATTTGATCTGCTTCACAAGCCGGCTACGGCCACGGCAGCAGAGGCTAACTCAGTCTCGTTTTATCTTCCCGAAGAGGTTTGGCCCTCAGGCACAATTGCTGTTCCATCGCTCGGGGAGATCAGCCGACGCACGCTGAAGCAGCACTTCCTTGGGAACATTAATGCACCGGGCTCGTCGCAGCTCGCCAGCAGGTACAACACCTGGGTCACCAAGATGGAGATGGCCTTCAGCGTCCACCATCAGCAGGAGGACTTCGAGCCTCTGCGTGGAGCAGGCCCCCTGCTCAAGTGGCAGCTGTCGCAGGCTGCTCCAGGCCGCGCTCATCTCTCTGACCCAGTGGGTGAGCAGTGGGGCATTGTGCACACGCTGGTATTACGGACGGTGTCGTTGGCCAAGCATGGGCGTGACCCCAAGCAGCTGTCCGATTGCTTTCAGCAGCTTCAGCGGCATGTTGCTCATTTTCAGGAGGGGCGTGATCGCTGGCTTTGTTGGTCGGCCACTATACCCTCGGCCAATCATGACGAACTCGACGACTGGTCACATTTGACGGAAAGGCTTGCTCATCGCGCGCAGGCTCGCTCTCTCACAAAGGGCAAGCACCAGTTCACCAAATGGGCCCTTGAGCAGTGGCGTCAACATCCTGGACGTCTTCATGCGATGGCTCGTGACCCCCAGCCCGTGGTGCATGAGAGTTTTCGTCGTGGGCAGGTTATCTCGGAACCTTAGGAGTTCATGGGCGACAAGCGGGAGGCCTGGCGATCCTTGTGGACTGACGCTGTTGACGACGCTGAGGCCATCACCCATATGCTGCAGCAGTTGCATCGCGAGTCTCTGCAAGACCCCTTGCCTCCTTTGGAGTTGGCGTCTTTGGAGCGTGTGGTGGCCAAGCTTCCTGCTAAGGCCTCAGGTGTCGATGCTCTTACGCCTCTTGATCTTCAAAGGGCCCCTCCCCAAGGCCGGGTGGAATTCTTGAAATTGCTTGACCTAGTTGAGCAGGAAGGAGTCTGGCCAGCGCAGCTGCTTAGCACAATTTGCGCTCCCCTTCCCAAACCCAAAGGATGGGGAAAAGGGTCATTGGGCTCTTAGCTGAACCCGCTAAGATCTGGAGCCGCCTGCGCTATGGTGCCACCTCAGAGTGGACTGGAGGTCTGGGGGCGCACTGGGACACTGCTATTGCAGGCAGCAGCGCCTTACGCGCCGCTCTCCTGAGGGCTCTCCTTGACGAGACGGCGACGGTGCTGGGCATCACGGTGGCCACGTTGCTGCTGGACTTCGAGAAGTTTTACGACTCTCTGTCCTGGGTCCTTTTGGGCTGCGCTGCGCAGCAGTTGGGCTACCCGCCCATAGTGGTATGCCTGGAGGTGCAGTTATGTGCTGGTCCTCGCTTTCTTCGTGGCCAGAAGGGAGCGTCCAACGCCATCCTTCCGACTCGGTCGTTGGTGGAAGGTTCCCCTCATGGGGTGCGGTCAGCCAAGCTCTTCCTGCGCCCGCTGCTGCAGCGTGCTCAGTCCAGAGCGGATTTTTAGTACATTTTGGACATTTATCGACGATGATGTTTTGCGTTCAGAGGGACAGCAAAAGAAGGTAAAGACTCGCACGGTCACTTCTGCTACTGAGTTCAAGCATGGTTTGGACACGATGCGGTTGGTGGTCTCTTCTAAGACGGTGCTCATTTCTAACGTGGTCAGCTTGGGCAAGAAGTTGGCCAAGAAGCTCCGTCGTAAGTCGATCCCAGTTCAGTATTGTCTGGAGGCGGTAGACCGTGGTGGTGATGCTACTGGCGGTGGACGGAGGACGGTTCGCAAGTCTTCCCAACGCGCTGCTAACGCTGCTCGCCGTGCTGCTCGTCTGCAGCGTTTTCGGCGTCATGCGCGGCTCCGCAAGGTCTCGCAGGGCCTGTGGAAGACTGGAGCTTTGCCGCAGGCCGCGTATCGACATCACGTTCATGGCCTCGCACCCTACCAGCTCCTTCGCCTTCGACGTCAGGCGGCCGCGGCAGGGGCAGGCCCGTTGAAGGGCAGGTGCTTGACCAGCACATCAGCCATCCTGTATGGTCAGTAAGACCCCGCCTTGGAGCTGAGACGCCAGCTTCTGGCCGAGTATCTTACGGTCTGGCGCCTTCACCCCGAGTTTCATCAGAGAGTGGAAACATCCTGGCCTAAAGTTCTTCGTCGCCTGGAGATCGCTGGTCAGTCAGGGCGATGGTGATTGGTCAAGGGGCCAGTGTCGGCAGTGATTGCCACGTTGCTTGATGCTGGCTGGAAACCCTCCTCAGCTACTTCCTGGTGGCGCCCAGAGCCGGGTGGATGAGCTGAGTGGAAGATTCCCACATCGTCTTTGGATGGATTTTCTGGCGATGATATGGATGTTGGCGGAGTGCTTGAAGACGTTATGCTTGATTTTCACGCTCAGCTTTGGTCTCGAGCTTCTGAGCACGAGGGGGCGGAAGATCTCGCTGGAGGTGCTGATCTCTATTGGGCTCGCCGAGAGTTTGTCGAGTTCTCGCAGAATAGGGGTTGCGACAGGGCTGGCCAGACACTTTGCGTGGCTGCTGGAGCGCAGTGGCCGCGCGTGCGCCAGTTCCCGACGGGCGCGGAGGAGCAGCAGCTGCGCCCCATGTGCCTGAAGGCGCCCGAGACTCTTAGGCACCGCGTCTGGGGGTGCGAGTGTGATAGGGATCATGAGGATTATTCCTTGTCCGCTCCCCTAGTGTCTCAAGCACTCGTTAATTGTGATGTGAATCCTGCTTTGTGGCTCAGAGGTGTTCCCCCGACCGACCATGCTCGCCCTGAGTTTGTGGGCCCACCCGAAGCGGAGGGCTTGAAACCTGTCGGTTCGACGTCCCTGATCGATCTGTCCTCTGTTTGCTCTGACCCCCTGGTCGTTTTTGGGGGCGGTTCGGGAGGGCGTTATTCTTCCGACCCTCGTCGCCGCCGTTGTGGCGCGGCTGCTGTTTCGGTCAGGAGAATCCCAGGGGCGTCGGCGTGGGAAGTGGCCGGGGGCGTTTCTGGAATTTTAATTGGAAGAGCCCAAACGGTCCCCCGCTCAGAGTTGCTGGCTTTCGCCTTGTGCCTTGAGGGCACCACTGGCCCCGTTCATTATGTCACGGACCACTTTCCCTTGATTGCTGGGCGGGGGCGGGGTCGGGTCAGTGCTGTGGGCGGGGGGAACTGGGATTTGTGGCTCCGAATTAAGACCGCTCTCGCTTCGCGAGGTGATGGTTTAGCCACCTTGGAGTGGACGGCTTCTCACTCGGACACTGAAGCTGAGGGCCTGACGGCCCGCCAGGTTTTCCTCAGGTCTGGAAACCAACTTGCGGACCTCGCGGCCTCAGAGGCTGCGGAGCGTTCCTGGCATCTTTCGGCCCGTTCGGGCCCTCGAACCGATTTCTGGGATGCTCAGACCGCCCTAATTTGAAGACGCGCGCGGCGCGCCCTGATCGACTCGTCCTTGGCCGACCCCAGGAAGGCCCGCCCGGCTGTTGCGCCCTTGGAGAGAGCGAGGCAAAGGTCGAAGTTGGATCGGGCGCTTCGCGTCTCCCTTCATAAATTCGTGACTTTCGGCAGCACGCTTCGTTGCAGGATTTGCGAGGTGCAGTGTGCTAAGAAGGACCTCTTAGAGGTCTCCAAGGCGCCTTGCATCCCTGCTGTGGGGGTGGATTCCTTCCCCTCCGACGTTGTCGTTGAGGTCCCTGGACCCGTCGCGGTTTCTGGAACGGTCTTGCATCCGTCCCACAAGCTTGCGTTTTGGGATATGCATAGTTTGTATTTTGCCAGAGTTGTGGCCGAACGGCTACTTCGGACGGGCGCCAGCTGGTGCTCGATTGTAAAGCGCCCTCACGCAAGGGCATTGAACATCTGGCTCGAATTCGTAGAGGTTTGTACCCGAGTTATGCAGGCCCGTCCAAGGCGAGTGTCCTGCTTCGCCACGCTCGGATTTCTGCCGCGGCCGATCAGCGAGCTCGAGCGCGAGAGCCCATCCCGTCGGAATTGACTGTGCTTCAGGGTATCGGAGAGGCTTTGGCTGATGAGGAGGACGAGGCCCCTCTCGTCCCTCTCCCTGTTGACCCTAGCAGCGATTCTGATTAAGGATGGAGTGCCTTAGGCACATGCGCTCGTGCTTGCTGCTCTCTCTCGCTCTCTCGCCCTGCCCGCTCTCGTTGCACGACGTTGCTTGCCAAAACGTTCCAAAACGTTCCTCCTTCTTCTCCTCTTCCTCCTGCCCCTCCCACCTTCTTCTTCTCCTCCTCCTCCTCCTCCTTCTCCTCCTCCTCCCACCTCCTCCTCCTTCTCCTCCTCCTCCTCCTCCTCCCACCTCCTCCTCCCGCCTCCTCCTCTTGCTCCTGCCCTCTCCTCCTGCCCTCTCCTCCTCCTCCTCCTCCTCCTCCTCCTCCTCCTCCTCCTCTAATTACCCCACTCCCTTGCTTTGCCTCGATCGGGCTGGACGGAGGGGAGGGATACTTCGGTAGCAAATCATGGGAGCTTGGTATATCCTCATAATTTCCGTTTTTAGCGTCGATCAGCGTCGATGAGCGTCTGGAGTCGATGGGATAGCGCCGATTTCGCGTCCATTAGTGTCGGTATAGCGTCGATTAGCGTCGATTTAGCGTCGATTCGCAAGAGCCGACAAAATGGTATGGGAGGCTCCCATGAGTTGCCACCGAAGGATTGGGAGAGGGTGGGTACGAAATCTACTGCACGCAGCTGGTTTCGGCCCCGCCGAGGGGCCCATCCCTCGATGTGTGGGCGCCTCCCGGTGCCAGGAGCCGCCAGGAGCTCCACCTGCGTGAGCGGATTCTCTACCCTACCCTTGGGCTGTCCTACCCTCTCGCCCCCCCCTTGTCCTCAGGGCGCGTGTCAGCCGAGCGCGTGTCTGCGGCAAGCAGGCCCGCGTCGCGCCGACGCGGCGGCGTCTCCAGCGCCGGCGAACATACCAGATCCGTGTCGTGTCGTGAAGGAAATCGCGGGGGACGAAGTTGTTGCAATTTCGGGCACTCACTAGGGGCCCTCGCCAGGCCCCAAGACCGTGAGCAGAACGACTCAGGAAGCAGAGCTGGTCCCCGGGGAGGTCAGACAGGTGGTGTCTCACGCCACGAGCAAGAGGCATCGACAGCGTTGGGTGTGTGTGGGGCGCGGGCGTGCCGGGTGGGCCGCTGCCAGTGGCCCTGGGATTCGCCCACGTGACTGTTTTCTCAGTCGTGGTTTTGCTGATTGGCGCGGGCCCTCGCACCCCCTCCCCCCCCCCCTTTTCTGGGCCCTCCTAGAACCGACTCGTTTCGAGGGCAATTCGTCTCAGCCGCCATCTGGTTTCCTGCAGGTCTCACTCGGGAGGAAAGGGCGATGACGGTCCTGCGGCAGGGTTGCCTGCCGACTCCCCGGCACGAGTCGGACAATGATCAGGTGTGTGCGTTGTCTCCCTTTCGCCTCTTCCTCCCTCCCCAAAATAGCGCTGGAACAAAAACAAATCTAGGGCCTCCTAGATGGGGTCCGAGTCGATGGGGTCGGAGGATCGCGCCGCCTCGCCGATGCATCGACGATGCGGCTCGATGTGCAGCCCGATTTGCTTCACGGCGAAGCCGCCGATGCATCGCCGACGTCGACGATGCATCGCCGATACATCTGCGATGCATTGGCGATGCGGCGCGATCCTTCGACCCCATCTACTTGGACCCCATCTGAGGAGGCCTCTACCCAAGGAGTAGATCTTGGCTGTTGTTGGCGCCTGTTTCCAGCAGGTGTGGCCTCCCCCATAGGACGCACTGTTGCAAACAGTCGCACTAAGCAGAGGTTCAGAGCCATCCCCTCCCCTTTCGCCCAGTGTCGACACGCTGAATAAGAAAACGTTCACCAACGCACTGCGGAAGTCCGTAATCGTTCAAGGCTGAGCGATCCACGCGGTGTCAGGAACCAGCGCGCAGGTCTTCCCGGTAACCGCCTGCCGTCCCTGGTCGGTGTTCGAGGGACGGGTGTCAATGCAAACGGGGGTCAGCCAGGGCGCTGGATCTTGCAGGATCCTGCAGAACCAGGGCTTCACCGATCCGGGTCAGGGCGCGGGATCATTCAGGACCTGCAGGAGTTTGCGAAAGAGTTGATAAGGAATTGGAAGGGAATGTTCAACATGGCCACTTTTGTTTGTATCGGGGTCGATCATCTCGCAGCCACTTGCAGGATCCTGCAGAGCCCGACAGATTCGGGTCTGGATCTACATGGGTTAGTAGATCCCCGACCTGGCTCAGTCTGCTGGCAGCACTCAGCTTGTGCCGGTCCTCGTCACGCTTCATCCGTCGATCTGAAGGGCTGCGGTGGGCAAGCACACGGTGGCGTTCACACGCGTTCTGAGGATCGTCGACCCCAGCGCTTAGCGCTTTCGCGCGCGCGCGCGCTCGCCGCCCTGTTCGCGGCAGCCTCTTGCGAGGGCGGTGCACCGGTTTCTGTGGCACAGTCCCTGCCCCGTGCAGCACGCGCGCCCGAGGAGAAAGGGCCTCCTCGTCAGAGGGGGGGAGGGGAGGAGGAGAGAAGATGGAGGGAGGAGGGAGGAGAGAAGATGGAGGGGAGGAGGGAGGAGAGAAGGGGAGGAGGGGAGGAGGGAGGAGGGAGGAGAAAAGATGGTTGGAGGGGAGGAGGAGGGGAGGGAGGAGAGAAGATGGAGGGGCAACAAGAAGGGGGAGAGGGACAGGGAGGACGTGGAGAAGAGTGAGGGCAGCAGCGAGGCGGGGAGGCAGGGGGGAGAAAAAAGGGAGCGGGGAGAGGGGGGAGAGGGAGGAAGGGAAGAAGTGAGGGACGGACGAATGGGGGCAGGCGAGTGCAGAGAGGGGAGATGGAAGGCAGCAGAGTTTACATGTCTCCTCTGTCATCCCTACTCCAGCCCGTCGCCTCGATTTGTCAGCCTCCCTGGCAGTTCCTTGCTCAGAGCCCTACAACTTGCGTGTGGTATCGAGCCAGGCAGTTGGAATTCTATTGCCAGGGACGAGGGCACAAGGAGAGGGGAGCCCGTATGGTGGCAATAACAATCCATGCCTCCAAAGGGCAATGCACAAAAGACGGTGCGACGATATTTGTTTCGAGTGCTGGGCTGCAGCGGGTGGTATCATTCACTGCGACAATCAAGAGCAAAACCTGGTACTCTGCCATCCACTTCTTCTTTTCGCGCCAGGGCCAGGCGGGAGGACCAACACTTTTGGCAAGGAAGATCCGAGTCGTGTCAGTTGCGGGTAATGGCGGCTGCGGGTGGCTCGCGGAGCGAGGACGGGTTGGCATCCACCACACACGAGTACCCGAGCACACGCCGCCCACATTCTTTTCTGCAGTTCCAGACTTGCACGCTGGTGCATTCTGTCGGCGCCAATCGTGGCACAAGACATCTGCTTCGGGATCCAAAAAGGGTCTTTCCCGCGTCAGGTGTTCGAGTCCCCTCAGGCGATGCCTGGGAGGCCCGAGTACTGAACTGCCTCAATGTGGCCCTGGGGGGCACTTCCACGGCTGTTTGGTCACAGTGCTAGGGTGGCTTTGGTGGCGCTCGAGCAACTCCCTTGGAGCCCAGTGCTGACCTGACCGTTCTGCTATCTGCTTTACAGTTTCGGCTCCACGGAAGCGCTCAACCCCGACCTCAGGCCAGGGCTGCTCTCTCAATGCTTCCCCCCTTCTTTCTAGGCTCCCTAGATGGAGTCCGAGCAGAGGGGGTTGGAGGATCGCGCCGCATCGCCGATGTATCGCCGATGTAACCGATGTATTTCCGATGCGGCGCGATCCTCCGACCCCATCTACTCCGACCCCATCAATGAGGCCTTTACTCCAATCCTTCTAGATACCTTTTCCTGGCGACAACTCAAGCCTGTATTGTTTGCGACTTCGCTACGGACTGGAACTACCAGCCCAACTCCAATTCCAAATGATCTCTTTCAAATGCTATGGGATTTGATTCTGAAGTCTTCGGTTGGGTTGGACATGGAGTGGCCTAGGGGCCTGTAAGCGCCCAGCGAAAACAAAGAAGCTAAACGGCTGCAGAAATGGTAATAATGGTGAACCCGCCGAAATGGGAATTGCATCATCTCGGCACCGAGTGTCGTGGCCTTCTCGTTGCACCTGCAATGGGCGCAGCGGCAAACCGGGGGCGGAGCCCGTCCCGGGCTCCGCCTACAAAGTGTGGAGGGAGGGCTATTCCAACGTCGTTGATGATTCTCGGGTTTATACTGGTCCTCCTTCTCCTCCTCCTCCTCCTCCTCCTCCTCCTCCTCCTCCTCCTGGTCCACCTCGTCCCCCTCCTCCTCCTCCTCCTCCTCCTCCTCCTCCTCCTCCTCCTCCTGGTCCACCTCGTCCCCTTCCTCCTCCTCCTCCTCCTCCTCCGCAGTTGTCGGCGGAAGGCGAGGTCGAAGGCAGGCTGTTCGGACCCGTCCCCACCCCTCTGTTGGCTTCCCCCCAAGCTGGAGAATTTCAGAGTTTAGCTATGGCATCCCTACAACTGGTTGGCCCTAGCTTTATATACTCTGATTGCCTTAATGTGGTTAAGCTGAGCCAGCAGCCTCAGGAGCAGCAGCTTAGCTACTATAGGCCCTATGCAGGAATGTTGCAGTTTTACCACCAAGGGTCCAAGTGGGTTAGTGGTGCCTGGAAGGTCAAAACCCACTTGGACCCACATGTAGCTGATTTAGATTTCGACGAGCGGTGGAGGCGACTTGGTAATTCTGCTGCCGACGCCGCCGCTCGTGCTGGAGCTCACATGCACCCGTCCTGGTCTGACAATGATGAGACGGAGCTCCAGCGGCAAAGTAAGGTGTCAAAACAAGTTTGTGATCTTGCGGCCACTCTGCTGCCGCTTTGGCCTAAGCTCGACCTCTCTGAGGTCGAGCTGATCCGCCCCCCTCGTCGTGACCCTCCTGAGGCTCCTCCCCCTCCTCCTGGTCACGAGTGGCAGAGATTGCGCGGATTTTTTCTTTGTCTTAATTGTAATAGAGTCCGCAGAGGGACGGCAGTGCCACCACCTGGAGAATGCTCCCAGGTGCATGGCCTCACCCCCACATCCCTGCGGAACCTCAATCATAGTTGCGTTTCTCTTGAGTGCAGTGACGAGGCACTCCTCACTGTTTGTCTTAAGTGTAAATGCTACTCGAGCCACGGACAAATTCGAGGGCTGTCCAAGAGCTGCGAGAGACCCACCCGTCACACCCTGGACAATTGGAAGCTACTTGCGAAGGGGAAGCATCCTAAGCGTCCAGGGGTTACAGTCGAGACGGGTTCCTGGTCTCTCCTTTAACTCATCCTCGTAGCCGTCCTTGTTAAAATCCTCCTCCTCCTCCTCCTCCTCCATCCCTCCCTCCTCCCCCCCCCCCTCCGCCCGCGCAGGTGTGCGGCCGGCCGCGCTGCGCGGCCGTGTGCCCGCCCTCCTGCGAGAAGCACACATGCCCCGAGTGCCAGATGGTCTGCAGCGAGCCGGAGCCGCGCCTTCTCCGCCCGCTTGGACGGTGCGCAATGGGGGTTCATAAATGGGGGGTGGCGAGGGTGGTCCGAAAAGGTACCCAAACGGTACCTAAACGAGCCCCCTGGGACTCCGGAGGGGCCCGACAGGGGCAGGAAAGGGGACCGTTTCTGACCCATCCATCTATGACCCCCCCATTAAGCCACGCCCAACCCGCCGCCGCCGCCGCCGCCGCCGCCGCCGCCGCCGCCGCCGCCGTCGTCGTCGTCGTCGTCGTCGTCGTCGTCGTCGTCGTCGTCGTCGTCGTCGTCGTCGTCGTCGTCGTCGTCGTCGTCGTCGTCCTCGCGGGAGTGGCGGGGGAGGGGGGGAGGAGGATGGAGCAGGGGGGACTTTCTAGCAAAGTTTTGTGGGCTTCGCCCGGGTGCGCGGCGGTTTCCCGGCCTCGGGGTGCGCTCCAGCAGCTGCACCTCGTCGAGGGCGTTCCGGGGGGGCTGGAATCGTCCCGAACTGCCGCCAGAGAGCCGAGTTTTGGCCCGAATGCCAAGAGGCATTGTTCGGGGAGACGGAGGAGAGGAAGGAGCAGGGGGAGGATAGGGATGGTGGGGAGGAGAAGTGAGGAAGGGGGGGACGGGGGGGGAAGAGGGGGAGGAGGTGGAGGAGCAGAGACAAGAAAACGAGGAAGGACGGGGAAGGCGGAAGGAACAGGGCGGGATGGAGGAGGACAAGAGGGGAGGAGTAGGAGGATGGACGGATGGACGGATGGTCGGTCGGACGGACGGACGGGCGAAGGCGACGATGAGAACGAGGTGCTGGTGATGAGGGCCAGGTGCCCCCAGGATGTGTCAGCGATGCTGCAGTGCGCCCTCCTGCCCCGAGCGCCCCGATCCGAAGGCCCTGCAGGCATTCCAGCACAAGCCGGGAAGCCGCCCCCCCTCCCCCCCTCGAGGAGGAGCGTCTCGTGGGCCTGCCTTGACAATCACCACCCACCAAACCACCCCAACCCAACCCGAAGGCCTCCATTCGCCCTCCATCTCCAGTGTGTGTGGGGGGGGGGGGGTCGGGGAACGTTGACAAAAACACATGTGGAACCCGAACCCCCCCCCCAACCCGAAGTTCGGGTCGAATTCGGGTCTTCGGGTTGGGCTGGGGTGGTCTGGTAGGTAGTCAGACAAGGAGCTGCCCCTCCCCCCCTCCTCCTCTTCCCTCCTCCTCCTCCTCCTCCTCCTTCTCCTCCTCCTCCTCCTCCTCCTCCTCCTCCCTCTCCTCCTCCTCCCTACCCCTCCTCCTCCTCCTCCTCCTCCTCCTCCTCCTCCTCCTCCTCCTCCTCCTCCTCCTCCTCCTCCTCCTCCTCCTCCTCCTCCTTCGGCGATGCCTCGGCCGGGCCTGGGGCCCCAGTGTGGGGGTCCTCCGACACCATCGGCAGGTGCGCGAGCCGTGTCCCGCGAGCGAGGGCCCCGCTCCGATCGCAGCCAGCTTGCGCTCCTCCGTGCGGCAGTCGCACCGGGGGCGGGCAGGGCCCCCACTTACCAGCCTGGAGCACATCCCTATGCCTACACCCTAGGCGATGCTTAAGAAAACCTAAGTTTTCGTCCAGAGTCTCGATTATTCTTAACTTTTCAATGTAAATCCCAAGATTTGAAGAGACATTCTGGGTTTTTACTCAAGTTCTGAGACTCTGAATTTCTTAACCCATGATTTCTTAAGCATTTCGCAGGGTGTATGCTGGGCACCTTCTCATCACGATGCCAATCTTAGGGATTCCCTTATATTTTTTGAGGGCGAATCCCTGTCAATCTTGGGGACAGGGATACGTTCGAGGCTGGTAGCCCACTCCGACGCGTCGACGCGTCCGTGGCCGTCCAATTTCCAGGCTTGCGCCCGCCAGGCTCGGGCCCGGGCTCTGTCCATCCCCGGTCGCACCACTTCACGTCTCGTCAGACTGCCCGAGGTCATCTGAAACGAACGCCGCGGTTTGAAGAGGAGCGGCCCAGCACACATGTAATCGCTAGATGATTGTAAATATCGGGTTAGCCTGTTGGTGGACGCTGCAAGCGAGAGACATATGCAACATTTGCACGCCTTCCATCCGCAAAGCTCTTAGCAATTTTACAGGCGAGCTGCCGTGCCGCGAACGTGAGCAGCGCATCTGAATCCGTGGCCGAGGACCGCTTTTTGATGACGTGTGTGTGCGCGGCGATTTTGCGATAGCAGCATTTTGACACCGAATCGTCGTCCGTCGTTGTGCCAGGCGGCTCTTCTCAGGCGAGCGTGCGCGGTGACGGGGCGATGCCCACGTGCAGAAGCACGGCCGCCCGAGGAGGGGGAGGGAGGAGATAAGGGGAGGGATAGGGAGGGAGGAGGGCACGGAGGGGGGAGGAGGGAGGAGGGGGGATAGGGGAGGGGGGGGATAGGGGAGGGAGGGAGGAGGAGGGAGGGAGGAGATAGGGGAGGGATGGGGAGGGGGGGGAGGAGGGAGGAGGGCACGGAGGAAGCGGGTGGGGATGGGGAGAGCAGGGTGGAGGCGAGGAGGTGCAGGGGGGGATGAGACGGAAGGAGGCATGCTGGAGGGAGGAGGGGAGACGGGAACGACTGGGGAGAAGGATGAGGAGGGGGGGACGAGGACGAGGAGGCAGAGAGAAGGTTCCAGCAACGTGGCGAAGTGTTGCGAGACGTATTCAAGCTATCGAAGACGCCTACGGCGAACCACCGCCGCCCCCTGCCTTTTTGGAAGCGCCTATGTGGCCGAACGTTGAGGCCAGACCTGCCAAGCCATCGGACCATGTGTTCCCCGAATCGGTTTGGAAAGCCTTCGGGGAACACGTGGGCATCTTGAAGGTCATCTTGGCCGTCTTGGAGGCCTCTTGGGCGATCTTTCGGCCATCTTTGGGGGCTCTTGGGCCGTCTCGGGGCCATCTTGGAGGCCTCTTGGGTGCTGTTGGGGCGATGTTGGGGACCTCTTGGGCCGTCTTGGGCCGTCGGAGAGCTGAAAAGAAGAATATGCCAAAATCCTTCAAAAACCTAAGGAACATCAATGATTTTAACCTATTCGGGCCTTCCTGGAGGGCGTCTTGGAGGGCTCTTGGGCCGTCTTGGAGGCCTTTTGCGGGCCTTTTGGGCAGTCTTAGACCATCTTGAGGCCATCTTGGGCCGTCTTGGGTGCATCTTGGAGCCATCTTACCCGTCTTGGAGGCCATCTTGGCCGTCTTGGAAGCATCTTGGAGGCCATCTTGGGCCATCTTGGCCGTCTTGGAGGCCATCTTGGTCGTCTTGGAGGCCTCTTGGGCCGTCTTGAGGCCCTCTTGGGGCCTTCTTGGGGGCCTCTTGGGCCGTCATGGGGCCATCTTGGAGGCCTCTTGGGTGCTGTTGGGGCGATGTTGGGGACCTCATGGGCCGTCTGGGGCCGTCGGAGAGCTGAAAAGAAGAACATGCCAAAATCCTTCAAAAACCTAAGGAAAATCAATGATTACCTAACATCGAAGACTGATAGGTTTCTAGTGGTCTAAAAAGAGAGCAGCACATTACTTCAACATTACTGCAACATTACTCCACAGGGGGGTCTGGGCAGCCGTTGGGGGCAGTTGGGGGGCAGTTGGGGGGCTGTTGGGGTTTGCCGGCGGGGATCGTTTTTCGCATACAGTCACACACTTCGTGCCCACTTCGTGCTCTTCGATTTCCCAGAACTCCATTCCCGGGCCACATTTTGGATGCCCGGAGCCAACTGTAGGCCACTTCGTGCTCTTCGATTTCCCAGAACTCCATTCCCGGGCCACATTTTGGATGCCCGGAGCCAACTGTAGGCCACTTCGTGCTCTTCGAGTTCCCAGAACTCCATTCCCGGGCCACATTTTGGATGCCCGGAGCCAACTGTAGGCCACTTCGTGGTCTTCGAGTTCCCAGAACTCCATTCCCGGGCCACATTTTGGATGCCCGGAGCCAACTGTAGGCCACTTCGTGCTCTTCGAGTTCCCAGAACTCCATTCCTGGGCATGATTTTGAATGCCCGGAGCCAACTGTAGGCCACTTCGTGTTCTTCGAGTTCCCAGAACTCCATTCCCGGGCCACATTTTGAATGCTGAGGCAGGCTGATGCTGCTGAGGCTGAGGCAGGCTGAGGCTGAGGCAGGCTGAGGCTGAGGCCGAGGCTGAAGGCAGACTGAGGCTGAGGCTGAAGCAGGCTGAGGCTGAGGCTGAGGCAGGCTGAGGCTGAGGCTGAGGCAGGCTGATGCTGAGGCAGGCTGAGGCTGAGGCTGAGGCTGATGCAGGCTGAGGCTGAGGCAGGCTGAGGCTGAGGCCAAGGCTCAAGGCAGACTGAGGCTTTGGCTGAAGCAGGCTGAGGCTGAGGCTGAGGCTGAGGCTGAGGCTGAGGCTGAGGCTGAGGCAGGCTGAGGCTGAGGCTGAGGCAGGCTGAGCTGAGGCAGGCTGAGGCTGAGGCTGAGGCTGATGCAGGCTGAGGCTGAGGCAGGCTGAGGCTGAGGCCGAGGCTGAAGGCAGACTGAGGCTGAGGCTGAAGCAGGCTGAGGCTGAGGCTGAGGCAGGCTGAGGCTGAGGCAGGCTGATGCTGATGCAGGCTGAGGCTGAGGCTGAGGCTGATGAGGCAGGCTGAGGCTGAGGCAGGCTGAGGCGGAGGCCGAGGCTGAAGGCAGACTGAGGCTGAGGCTGAAGCAGGCTGAGGCTGAGGCTGAGGCAGGCTGAGGCTGAGGCTGAGGCAGGCTGATGCTGAGGCAGGCTGAGGCTGAGGCTGAGGCTGATGCAGGCTGAGGCTGAGGCAGGCTGAGGCTGAGGCCGAGGCTGAAGGCAGACTGAGGCTGAGGCTGAAGCAGGCTGAGGCTGAGGCTGAGGCAGGCTGAGGCTGAGGCTGATGCAGGCTGAGGCTGAGGCAGGCTGAGGCTAAGGCTGAGGCTGATGCAGGCTGAGGCTGCGGCAGGCTGAGGCTGAGGCGGAGGCTGAAGGCAGACTGAGGCTGAGGCTGAAGCAGGCTGAGGCTGAGGCTGAGGCAGGCTGAGGCTGAGGCTGAGGCTGAGCAGGCTGAGGCTGAGGCAGGCTGAGGCTAAGGCTGAGGCTGATGCAGGCTGAGGCTGCGGCAGGCTGAGGCTGAGGCGAGGCTGAAGGCAGACTGAGGCTGAGGCTGAAGCAGGCTGAGGCTGAGGCTGAGGCTGAGGCTGAGGCTGAGGCTGAGGCAGGCTGAGGCTGAGGCAGGCTGAGGCCGAGGCCGAGGCTGCAGGCAGACTGAGGCTGAGGCTGAAGCAGGCTGAGGCTGAGGCAGGCTGAGGCTGAGGCTGAGGCTGAGGCAGGCTGATGCTGAGGCAGGCTGAGGCTGAGGCTGAGGCTGATGCAGGCTGAGGCTGAGGCAGGCTGAGGCCGAGGCTGAAGGCAGACTGAGGCTGAGGCTGAAGCAGGCTGAGGCTGAGGCTGAGGCTGAGGCAGGCTGAGGCTGAGGCTGAGGCAGGCTGATGCTGAGGCAGGCTGAGGCTGAGGCTGAGGCTGATACAGGCTGAGGCTGAGGCAGGCTGAGGCTGAGGCCGAGGCTGAAGGCAGACTGAGGCTGAGGCTGAAGCAGGCTGAGGCTGAGGCTGAGGCAGGCTGAGGCTGAGGCAGGCTGAGGCTGAGGCTGAGGCAGGCTGAGGCTGAGGCTGTGACTGCGACTGCCGTTGCCGCTGCGACTGTCATCGCGAATGCGACTACGACTGCGAGAACAGCAGAATTCTACAACTGGATTTTCATCTGAATCTTAAGGGGAATGCTTTCAGATATGCTTCTACACATCGCTGTTAGGTTGCTTTGCCGGGATAATTTTAACCTATTCGGGCCTTCCTGGAGGGCGTCTTGGAGGGCTCTTGGGCCGTCTTGGAGGCCTTTTGCCGGCCTTTTGGGCCGTCTTAGACCATCTTGAGGCCATCTTGGACCGTCTTGGGTGCATCTTGGAGCCATCTTACCCGTCTTGGAGGCCATCTTGGCCGTCTTGGAGGCATCTTGGAGGCCATCTTGGGCCATCTTGGCCGTCTTGGAGGCCATCTTGGGCGTCTTGGAGGCCTCTTGGGCCGTCTTGAGGCCCTCTTGGGGCCTTCTTGGGGGCCTCTTGGGCCGTCATGGGGCCATCTTGGAGGCCTCTTGGGTGCTGTTGGGGCGATGTTGGGGACCTCTTGGGCCGTCTTGGGCCGTCGGAGAGCTGAAAAGAAGAACATGCCAAAATCCTTGAAACACCTAAGGACAATGAATGATTTTAACCTATTCGGGCCTTCCTGGAGGGCGTCTTGGAGGGCTCTTGGGCCGTCTTGGAGGCCTTTTGCGGGCCTTTTGGGCCGTCTTAGACCATCTTGAGGCCATCTTGGGCCGTCTTGGGTGCATCTTGGAGCCATCTTACCCGTCTTGGAGGCCATCTTGGCCGTCTTGGAAGCATCTTGGAGGCCATCTTGGGCCATCTTGGCCGTCTTGGAGGCCATCTTGGGCCAAGTTGGGGCAACAAAGGCATTGACAGATGGATTTTCGGAAACTTGCGGGTGGCCGGCGGGACGGGCCGAAGCCCACTGGGGAGTTCTTTTAGAAAAAGAACCAAAACCAAAACCTGAAACATCCAGCACGCCGTGCACCCCTGTGGCAAGACCACAGGGGGCGGCGGATCTAATGGCCTTCGGCCCATCCCGCCACCGTGCCTGGGTTGTGGGTATGAAGCCTATCGGATTCTCGTTGGGATCCTGTTTGGGGCCTCTCGGGGGCCTCTTGGAGGCAGTTTGGACGCCTCTTGGGGCCTCGTGGGGGTCTCTTTTGGGCCTCTTGGGGGCTTCTTGGTTGGGCCTTTGGGGGCCTCTTGGGGCCTCTGGGCGCCTCTTGGGGTCTCCTTGGGGCCTCTTGGGGCGAACGGCTCGGATTTTCGGTTCGTGCTCCCTCTCTTGGGCTCCTATGGAGCCGTCTTGGGGCCCTCTTGGGCCGTCTTGGGCGCCTCTTGGGCCGTCTTGGGGCCCTCTTTGGGCCGTTTTGGGGCCCACTTGGAGGCCTCTTGGGTTGTCTTGTGGCGGTCGTGGGGGCCTCTAGCGCCCGAAAAGACGAGATAGCCAACAATCTTTGAACATCGAAGGAAGATCAATGTTTTTGGACTCTTGGGGCCCTCTTGGGAGGCCTCTTGGAGGCCTCTTGGGGCGTCTTGGAGGCCCCTTGGGCTGTCTGGGGGCCATCTTGAGTGTCTTGGAGCGATCGTTCGGCGACTCGGGGTCGGGCCTCGTAGGGTCCTCTTGGCCCGTCTTGGGGCCTCTTGGGGGGCCGAACAAGTCACGCGCCGCCACGCGGGGGAGCCCAGGGTGCACGCCGGCAGCCCCGCCAAGTTTTAGAAGTTGGGGTCCAGGCCCTTGAAGGATTCTGCAGGACTGTGGACAAGCTCCAGGGATCAGGCAAGGGACTTGAGGACACGCCCGCTCCGTGCCCAGAGGCGGAGTGGCAGAGTGTGAAGGCCTTACGGCCGGTGCCGCCGACCTTGAGGGCGGGACCTCCCCCCCAGGGTCTGCGCTGGCGCGCCCCCCTGGACCCGCAGAGACCCCGGGGGGCGGCGTTTTGACCCGGGACCGACCTGCCCCACCGCGGGCAGGACTCCCCCCGGGCGGCCTTCCCTCTCGTCCCCCCTGTCCACAGGGGGGCCAGGCAGGGACGGGGGCCTGCCTGGACTCGAGGGGGGGCGGCAATCTGATTACGGGCACTCCCCCCTGTACCCCTCCCTGTATCACTGTTCCCTATTGCTGTGCACCCCCTCCCCCAGGCGACCGGCAGCCGACCACGAGCAATGCCGGCTCGATGCTCCCCACCCCCCAGCCATCCCTGTCAAAAAAACAGTACAAAACACACTGCCTCCAAATTGTTGACGCTTCGCGAATCCCCACCAGCTGTCCTGTGCATGTGCATCCACGCGCTCGTCGCCAATTCGCATTGTGCCGCCGGCCCGGACTTTGCTTCTCGCCGCCAGACCGTTGTCGCGCGGCCGCCGACCAAAAAAGAATCCCCACCAGCCCATCCAGAAACGACGCCCAGAGAAATTGCCTCGATCAGGGAAGTGGGCAGCACACAGAGGAAGCCATTATGAGACATCTTGGGATATCTTGAGCCATCTTGGAGGTCATCTTGGGCTCTCCCAGGCGCTCTTGGAGTCACCTTAATCAGTGCCCCCCCCAAGAGGCCAACATGTGGCGAACACCTTCGTAGAATCAATGATTTGGCATTCTCGCCGAGGTCTCTTGGAGCATCTCGGGTGCCTCTGGGGGGTCTCTTGGGGCCTCTTGGGGGTCTCTTGGGAGCCTCTTGGGGGCATCTTGGGGGCCTCTTGGGGCTTCCTGGCCACCTCTTGGGGCCCTCTTGGGGCACCCTTGGGAGCCTTGGGGGCCATCTTTGGGCCATCTTGGGTGAGATCGATCACAAGAGGGGGGGTGTTCAATTAGCGTCCCCCCCCCCCAGGAGGCCAAAATGGGGCCAAAACCCGACGCTCCGACGACTCGCGGAACCCTCTGTCCATGTCCAGGGGAGGGGGTAGGGGGAGGGGTAAATCCCTCCCCGAAGGGGAAGAAGGAGGGTGGAAGAGGAAACTCCCTAAACCACCTACGCCCAGAGGGCTGGTGTGATTCGGAGCCTGCGCAACCAACCCGATGCGAGTCCTCCCCCATCCGGGCCAAATCACAATACAAAGTACATTTTGGGGCAAAGTCTTGAGTCATGTTCGTGAGGCCCGCGGGCAGTATTATTTTTTGATAGGGGCGGCGGTGGTGTCAGCATATTGCTTGCTGTGCGCAGGGTTATTGTTAAATACAAAATGCACCTCGCGGCTAAATCTGGATCATGCGCGTCCACCCCGCGATCACTGTCAAGTGGTTTTTGACAGGGACGGCGGGGGTGGTGGCACATTGCCTGCTGTGTGTAGGCCCACCAGACTGGGCATTGGCATTCGACAAGGATGGGGGGGGGCCGACATGTTTCCCGATGCGTGCTGTCACGTGCGCAGGCGCACCTGACACACTCCGCACGTGGCCCGAGCGTGGTGCAGCTGGCGCCGCTGGAGTGTGCGGCTCACCCGGCGCACGTGGAGCACGTAGCGCGTCTGGCGCAACAGGCGTGCTTGTCACGCTCGGGCCCCCAGGGATGCCTGGCGCACGTGGCGCGCCTGGCACGCGTGGCGCACCTCGCCCCACCCAGGGTCGCGCACACGGGGTCGGTTTTGGTTCCCAGTGGCTGTCCATCCAAAGACGACCGCTGAACATGCTGACTTATGTGTTGGGAGGGCGGGAGGGAGTGAGCTAGACGGCTTGCTATCTGGGGGGGTGTCTTGACTCCCCCCCTATCCCCTCCCGTACCCCCCACCCATCAGGGAGGGGAAAACGTGGAGGCATCGAATAAACTACGGCGTCTTTTTTCTGTTCGTTCCTCGATGTTCGTGAGACCAGCGACGACGACGAATATTAATATTACTCGTAACACTAATATTAATACTACCTTTGATACGAATCCTACTCTTATTCTTCCTCCTCCTCCTCCTCCTCCTCCTCCTACTACAACTACTACTACTACTACTACTACTACTACTACTACTACTACTACTACTACTACTACTACCACTACTACTACACTACCACTACTACTACACTACCACTACCACTACCACTACCACCTACTACTACTACTACTACTACTACTACTACTACTACTACTACGACTACTACTACTACTACTACTACTGACTACTACTACTACTACTCTACTACTACTACTACTACTAACTACTACTATTACTACTACTACTACTACTTACTACTACTTACTACTACAACTACTACTTACACTACTACTACTACACTACTACTACTACTACTACTACTACTACTACTACTACTACTACTACTACTACTTTACTACTACTACTACTACTACTACTACTACTACTACTACTACTACTACTACTACTACTACTACTACTACTACTACTACTAGTACTACTAGTACTACTAGTACTACTAGTACTAGTACAAGTACAACAACAACTACTACTACTACTACTACTACTACTACTGATCTTGCTACTGCTAGTAATACTACTACCACTCTTACTCAGAAGAGTAAGCATAAGCATATGATAACTACTAACAATAATAACACTAACGACAACCATGCATATAAGCGTAATACTAGCAACACTGTTCAGCACAACAGTCGTAATTCATTAACAATACGAACTCGAACCATAATAATACACATGCCAAGAATACGAAGACGACGACAGCGTCTCACACGCGCCGAAGGGTCGGCGGATCTTGCCAAGAGTCTCACTTTTTGCGTGCAGAGTGTGCGGCTCGCTTGCTCGGCCAGGAGCGGCCGATGTGGCTCGCACGCGGGCGTAGAGGAACCATGGTGTCTTCACAAAGTTACTCAGGAGGGAAAGAAACACACAGACGCAATTAATCGTCGATTCCCCAGAAAATATGGGAACATATGGGAAGTGGGGGAAGACATAAGCCCAGGAAATATGGGAAAATATGGGACATCTTTTTATTTGTGTGCATCTATTTGTGTGTCCCAGGGCCCCTTCAGTTACACGCGCGCGCGCATGTCGAAAGAAGAAGGACGCTATTTTTGGCTGCTGCGCCCGAGGCTCCGCAGCGAGGCTCGCCATCGGCACGGGCGGCTTGGTTCACAATGGGTCGAACTGGCCATCGTTTTCTTATTCACTGTTTTGCCCATCGGCGCGGGCCCTCGCACCCCCTCCCCCTCCCTCCCATGGTGTAGATCTTGGCTGTTTCGGGCGCCTGTTTCAAGCAGGTGGAGTCTCCCCCCTAGGACGCACTGTCTCCAGCAGTCGATCAAGCAGAGGTCTGGAGCCAGACCCAGACGCCCCCCTCCCCCCCCCTTCCGCCCAACGTCGAAACGCCGAGTGAGAGCAAACGGGACGGCTCTGGGGAGACGGCCTTGGCTAATTGCACTGCTGCAGCGGCGCAGCTCCCCTGACCTGCCAAGGTGCTCTGCGGGATGGGAGGGAGGGGTAGGATGTCAGATATGACGCGAGCGCACCTAGCTTGGCGCCCCCCCTCCCCTTCCCCCCCGACAGACCGGACCGCCTCCTGCAGAGGGGCGGTGAGGCTCTTCCCGCCTGTCTGTCGTGGCCCCGTGGAGCTGAGCAGTCGGCACTGCCCAGCAACGCACTCTGTGGTCAAGACGCTGGAGCAAGGATCGGCGGCGAGCCCGGGGGGGAAGTTCTGGACGCCCGACATGGGTATAAAACAGGGCTAGGATCGGGATAAATCGCTCCAGAGCGTTCCGGAGCGCTCTCAGAGCGTTCCGGAACGCTCTGGAGCGGCCGCGGCGCCCAATACGTCCTCCAAACCCGCCGATTCTCAGAGATTTCGAACTATCCCGATCCGATTTTGTTCCGATCTTCACGTTGTTTTAGGGTCTGGAAAGAATGGGTACAATGCCCAACAGCAGTTCCTGTTCATTTGAACAGGATTCGCTGTCCATGCCGCCGCGGCCTGTGTCCATTCGAGACAGAAGGCCGCCTGCCCAGCAGCGGCCGTTGTTGGTTTGGGACAACATTTGTTGTTGGGCATTGTGCCCATTCTTTCCGTACCCATTTCGGGCGTCCATATCGGCGGCGAGCCTGGGGGGGGAAGTGGGAGGGGGCGGGCCTTCCCAGAAGGCTCGGAAGCCCCCCGGCCTTCTGGGAAGTTTTCTGAGCCCTCCCTTCCCCGAAGACGAGAGAAGAGACTTCTCAGAAGGCGCGAGGGCTGCTGAGAAGTCCCGCCGCCTTCTGAGAAGGCCTTCTCCTCACCTCCTTCCCTCGCTCGCCGCCGAGAGGACCGCTTTGGCCTCAGGAGGGGCTAATTCGGCGTTTCGGGCCGTTCCTCAGACTTCTGTCGTGGACCCTGTGGTCTAGGCCCGCCTTGGCCAGGAAAACCTCTTCGTTCTTTATTGTTCAGGAGGGCAAAATCACAAAGACACGACACGTCGTCGATTCCCAGGAACAGATGGGGAAATGTGGGAAGTGGTGGGGGGGGAAGACGAAACTCCAGAAACAAATGAAAAATATGGGGAATCCTGGGGTTTGTGTGCGTTCAATTGTGTGTCCCTGGGCCCCTTGAACTCTGCGTTCCCCTGCCACGCGCAGAGGGGGGGCATCGGGGGAGGGGAGAAGCCCTCCATTAGAAGCACCCCGGCTTCCTAGAAGGCGTGGGCAATGTCTGCAGCCGTAGGGCCCGCGTCTTCTGAGAATCACCGAGCGCGTTCCACCACTCGCAAAGTGTCTGCTCGCAGGTGTCCGAAACGAATCACGCACGTCCTCCTCTAGGCACTGGATCGTAGATCCCCCGCCGCAGATCTAGGCCGCTTGCGAGTAGTTACTCTGCGAGTAGTGGAACGCGCACTTTCACCCATCCCCCATACCCCCCGTATGCGCGCCGCCAGCTCCTCCTCCGCCACGTTCCCTCCTCGCCAGCCTTTGTTCTCGTCTGCCTGCTGTCGCTGCTCCGCCTCCCCCTCCTCTTCTCCCTCCTCTTCCCTCGTCGCCTCTTCCCTCTTCTTCCCCCTCCTCCCCTTTTTTTCTGTGCGTTGGCCATGCATAAGCGTCGAGGCTGTTGCTTTCTTCTTTTTCTTCTGCTTCTTCTTCTTCTTCTCCTCCTTCTTCTTCCTTCTCCTCCCTGGTCGCTTTCGTCGTCCTCTCTGGTCGCCTTCGTGCTCCTCCTTCCTCGTACTCCTCCTGCTCGTCCTCCTCGTCA
>CAUYUJ010020211.1:114030-161826 GCA_963575745.1 Prorocentrum cordatum
ATGGGATGTTGAATTCTACGTCTTTGATAACACACTCGTGCTCGTGTGTGTATATATATATATGATTGGTGTATGGTATCATGATATTTCGTATTACATGGCATGCTATGATATAGTCTATTATATTTTATCCGTAAGGGCTTTGCCCCCTGCCGCCGGCTCCCTCTCTCGGAGAATGGGCCATGGAAGAGCTAAGTCATGAGGCCTTGGCGCTGTCGTGAAGCAGTATCGAAACTTCATGCGAAGCCGATTCGCAATCAGCAAAACCAACTGATCACAAGAGGGGTTACCACACCTGGCGATTGGTAAGACGTGTATGGTTTACGGGCTTGGTTACCACACCTTGCGATTAAAGGGCCGAGGGAGTTCTCGCAGTTTGGGTTACCACGCCTTGCGATGGATGTGCGTGAAGGGTGGCACCGAATTTCAGAAATGTGGCAAATCCCCTGTGTTTTTGGACCCTGACCCCGCGGATCTGCGTGAGGGGTGGCGCCGAATTTCAGAAATGTGGCAAATCCCCTGTGTTTTTGGAACCTGACCCCGCGGACCTGCGTGAGGGGTGGCACCGAATTTCAGAAATGTGGCAAATCCCCTGTGTTTTTGGACCCTGACCCCGCGGATCTGCGTGAGGGGTGGCACCGAATTTCAGAAATGTGGCAAATCCCATGTGTTTTTGGACCCTGACCCCGCGGATCTGCGTGAGGGGTGGCACCGAATTTCAGAAATGTGGCAAATCCCATGTGTTTTTGGACCCTGACCCCGCGGATCTGCGTGAGGGGTGGCACCGAATTTCAGAAATGTGGCAAATCCCCTGTGTTTTTGGACCCTGATCCCGCGGATCTGCGTGAGGGGTGCCACCGAATTTCAGAAATGTGGCAAATCCCATGTGTTTTTGGACCCTGATCCCGCGGATCTGCGTGAGGGGTGGCGCCGAATTATAGAAATGTTGCAAATCCTATATGTTTTTGGACCCTGATCCCGCCGATCTGCGTGAGGGGTGCCGCCGAATTTTAGAAATGTGGCAAATCCCATGTGTTTTTGAACCCTGACCCTGCGGATCTGCGTGAGGGGTGTGGATTTCGAGCCCCCCCAGCAATTCAGACAACGCGCCCAGGGGGTGCTAAAAAGCCGGTTTGGGCCTCCCCCCCCCTCGCGCGCTCAATCAACTAGTTACAGTAACCAGCAATAAGTCAACTAGTTACAGTAACCAGCAAGAAGTCAACTAGTTACAGTAACCAGCAATAAGTCAACTAGTTACAGTAACCAGCAAGAAGCAGAACTGTAACACTGGAAACTACCACCTACGACTGGTAAAGGAAACTGCGAATCACGGGCCTACAGCCTGGTGGCCCCACAAGGGGGCCGGCGGATTATGTTCGACTCAACTCTGTTGTACCATATCATCTTGGTGTCATGATTTCTTTTTACAACTATCTTGCATTCATTTTTTGTAGCAAGCTATGGTATATTGTATCACGTCGAACAGAAGTTGTTCTATACTGTACTTCATTGGTTTTCATTGTGCCACATTCTATTCGATTACATGTGACATTGGGTAATACTGTATGATTTCGTGTTAAGATACCATATCATAACATATCATACTCACTTCGACGCCGCTAGATGATATCATACCATTATTTATCATAACATGTACGATTCTGAACTGTTTCGTACATGGTGTTTCACCATTGCATTACAGTCCATAGTGCACTCCACCATAATCTGGTTTCATGTGTAATCCTGCAACCTCTCATTCTAGATCGTATTGTTTTTTCCCAACCATCCTGTGGTGTTGGGTCCTCGTTTTGAAGAGACGGTGCCCCGCGTCTCCTTCCTTCCTTCCTCCTCCCCCTCCTCCCTCCTCCCCCATCCTGGCTTTTGCTCTCCGCATGTCTCTGTTTCGGCACACCCCTCACACGTTTCGTGGCCCCATAGGGAGCTCCACCTAAGGTCCCAGTTGCGAAACTCGCATGGCGCCGCCGCACCATTTTGGCACACCCCTCACACGTTTCGTGGCCCCATAGGGAGCTCCACCTTGGGTCCCAGTGGCGGAACTCGCATGGCGCCGCCGCCCCATTTTGGCACACCCCTCACACGTTTCGTGGCCCCATAGGGAGCTCCACCTAAGGTCCCAGTGGCGGAACTCGCATGGCGCCGCCGCCCCATTTTGGAACACCCCTCACACGTTTCGTGGCCCCATAGGGAGCTCCACCCCAGGTCCCGGTGGCGGAACTCGCATGGCGCCGCCGCCCCATTTTGGCACACCCCTCACACGTTTCGTGGCCCCAAAATAGGGAGCTCCACCTAAGGTCCCAGTGGCGGAACTTGCATGGCGCCGCCGCCCCATTCTGGCACACCCCTCACACGTTTTGTGGCCCCATGGGTCCAGTGGCGGAACTCGCATGGCGCCGCCGCCCCATTTTGGCACACCCCTCACACGTTTCGTGGCCCCATAGGGAGCTCCACCTAAGGTCCCAGTGGCGGAACTCGCATGGCGCCGCCGCCCCATTTTGGCACACCCCTTACACGTTTCGTGGCCCCATTGGGAGCTCCACCTAGGGTCCCAGTGGCGGAACTCGCATGGCGCTGCCGCCCCATTTTGGCACACCCCTCCGCAGCCAGACCTCCTCTCGGTCTGTGGACTCTCGCCCTGGGCCGTCGGCTGCCCGGCGCGCTGCTCCCTCGGCCGACATCGCCCAGGCGTGATCCTGGACTGCGGCCGCCACGAGGTGGGGAACGGCAAGAAGGAGGACGACGACTGGTGTGGAGCTCTACGTCCTGCTCCTCGCGCGCCACGCGCCACGAGGACCTCCTGCTCATGCGGGCGCCGCGCATCGAGTTCTTCCTGGCAGGGCCGCCGGAGGGCTTGCGGAAGCAGCTGGAGCAGTTTGCGGTGCGCACGAAGCGGTGCAGAAGGGAGGCGACGGCCCTCGCCAGGGAGATGGGCTTCGCCGAGTTTATCCGCGAGGCTTGACCTGAGGAGCGGCCCGCCCGAGACTCGCCGTCTCTCGACGGTCTGACTGTTTGGCCTCGCGCCGCGGGCGATCCGCGCGCGTAGCTGGGACCCTCTCGGGGCGACCAGCGCGCGTCGCGGGAATTCCGCGCTGCGCTCTGCCCAGAGCCTCGCTCGCCCCCGTCGTCGCTCTGCCCAGCGGCCACAGTCTTGCCCGCTATCACCCAGCCAGCTAGCGCTCTCTCTGCTCCGCGCAGCGGACGACCCGCGCGCGTCGCCGGGACCCCTTCGGGGCGACCAGCGTGCGTCGCGGGGACTCGGCGCGGCGCCGCGCCCGCAGCCATGGACATCGGCGTGCGCGGGCAAAGAGGCAGAAAAAGAAAGGGGAGGAAGCGGGCGCGATCCTCGTGAGGGGCGTGCCGACATGGGCGTCGACGTTGATGCGCGTAGACTGATTCGTGCGCAGACACATTCACAATCAGACTTACTCGCGCTCAGGCTCACCCGGTCTCAGTCTCGCGCACTCAGAGCGATCGTCTTTGTTCGTATTGGGGACCCCGCCACGCATTTCGGCACGCCCCCTCGCACGGTTCGTGGCTTCATAGGGAGCGCGAGCGAAGATGAGATCCACAATCGCGGTGTTCACAACTGCGTATGGTTGGGTCTTTCGCCCGGCTAATTTCCTTATGTTTCTATGTTTGTTTCAAATAACATAACATGTCACTATATCGCAGCAAAACGCCAGCATACACTAGTGTTACATTATCATGCATGCTAGTCTGTTCATAGTTTCGAATTAATGTGGTTATTGTGCTATTATGCAGCCTATGCCAGTAAAGTTGGTTCGAGTGTATTATATGTCATTGCATCCATTTATCCGTAAGGGCTTCGCCCCATGCCGCCGGCCCCCTGTCTCGGATAATGGGAGATGCAAAAGCTAAATCATGAGGTCTTGGCGCCGCCGTGAAGCAGTGTCGGGACCTGTTTGTTCTTCGACCCTGACCCTACGGATCTGCGTGAGGGGTGCCGCCGAATTCAGAAATGTAGCAAATCTCATGTGTTTTTGAACCCTGACCCTACGGATCTGCGTGAGGGGTGCCGCCGACTTTCAGAAATGTGGCACATCCTATATGTTATTGGACCCTGCTCCTGCCGATCTGCGTGAGGGGTGCCGCCGACTTTCAGAAATTGGCAAATCCCTTGTGTTTTTGGACGCTGATCTTGCCGATCTGCGTGAGGGGTTGTCACCGGATTTCAGAAATGTGGCAAATCCCATGTGTTTTTGGACCCTGACCCCGCTGATCTGCATGAGGGGTGCTAGCAAATTTCAGAAATGTGGCAAATCCCATGTGTTTTTGGACCCTGACCCCGCCGATCTGCGTGAGGGGTACTAGCAAATTTCAGAAATGTGGCAAATCCCCTGTGTTTTTGGACCGTGACCCCGCCGACATGCGTGAGGGGTGTTAATTTTTACCCACCCCAGCAATTCAGAGCACACGCTCAGGGCGTGGTAGAAATGCCCGTTTTGGGCCTCCCCCCCTCGCGCGGTCCATCAACAAGGGACAGTAAGCAGCAAAACTGTAGCAAGGAACAGTAAGCAGCAAGAAGCAGAACTGTAACAGTGGAAACTGGAAACTGCAATTGGTACAGGAAACTGCGAAGCTTCGGCCTACAGCCTGGTGGCCCCACAAGGGTCCGGCGGATATCTCATGATATCATTTTCCATTATACTGCAGTGCAGTATATTGCTTTACCGTTTTGTACCGTAACACGCTACATTATATTCTATCGTTTCACATTTGCACTGTATTACACATGTGTATAGTGTATAATGCTACATTCCATCTTGTTAGATAGCAGTAGCGCATTTTTAGTACTATTGCGCGAAGCTGAACAATGCACGGGGAGTGGACGTCCGAGCGATGGCGAGGGCCACGACTGCTGGCCATCCTCGCCCAGAAGGCCTCCGCTGGGGCGTCTGGGGCCCGGGTCGGGGCCCTGAAGAAGGAACCCTTTTTGTTGGGGAGGGGCTCCGTGTTCCTTAGTTGCTTTACAGTGCTCCTTGGGTTTTCCTGAGGTTTTCCATGGAAAATCGGAGTTTACTATGTGGGAAAAAGGGGCCTCGTTCCTTATTTATCGTTCCTTAGGTCAACGCCCCGACTGTACGACAAGCTGTTGCGTGCATCTGGTTTCGGTCCCGCCGCCGGGCGCTTCCTCGATACCGTCGGACCGAGGTATAATATAAGATCGAGGTCGGCTCGGGGAGGGTGCCCCAGTGCTCTTCGTAATCGGTGGCTGCTCTTGTGCATCCTGGGGGAGGGCACCTCGAATGTCCTTCAGCTTGGGCCAGCGGATGGTCTCGTGTTTTTGAGGGATGTTCTTCCGTCCTAGAGCAGAAAGCTATATACAAACGTACACTTTTGGCGGTCCGCGCCCAGCGCCAGAAGTTGACGTTCGTGCCTTCCTCTAATAATCTCAGGAGCAATCGCCATCTGAGCGACGCCGAGAAACGGGGGCGTCTTCACCGACCTCTGCGCACAAGCTGCCCGCGCAAGGTCGCGCGTGAGCGCCCTCGCTTCCAGGGTGGCTTGCCGTACCTGGCGGCCCGCGTAACTACGCCGCGGCGTGAGGCCGCCGTGCCACCTCTCGTGAGGCCCGAGGCGGGGATTTAGCCATCACCACCACCCGGGGGATCGATCCTTCTCGGGCCCCCACAGGCAGTGGCGATGAATCTATTCGGACCGCCAGGGGCCAGCATATAGCCATACACTCAGCCCGCATAGCAGGGAAGGCGCAGCCTTCCCACGGGCACCCCTGCGTCCTTGCCTCCTCGGTCCATCTTCGGCCGCTTCTGCTGGCCGCGCTCCGCTCGAAAAGACCCGCAACGGCCTTCCAAGGCCCCCTGCATCCTCATCGCGCACCCTTCTCATACGGGCCGGCTGCATGGATACCTTGGGACCCCCAGGGGCCAACATATGTCCATATCCACCGCCCGCTGGGGCCCCAGGACGTCGGTTCCCAGGCGATGGACACGGACGAATCCGCGCCTCGCGTGAGACCCGTTTTTTTCTCGTCGCTCATGTCTGTTTGGGAGGAACCTCGGGCGGAATCGCGATGTCGACCTGGAGCTCAGTCTCGTTTCACCGATCCCCATCCCCTTTCTTATTTAATCGCTTCGCTCATTCCGCCGGCCCGTATTGCGCACCGCGGTCGACTGGATGAGAGGTCGTCGGCAGTGCGGAGCTGCAGGGAGCGGGGGCTGTTTTTTTTGTTGAGTCGTTGCGTTCGGCCTTTTGTGGTGAAGATGCCCCGGTGGAACAGGTTCGTGTCGATTCGTGGCGACCGTCTGTGGGGGTGGCGGGGGAATCGTTCGTTCCACGGGGTTCTAGGTTTTGCTGCCCTGGGGTGTGCCTGGCGCGTTTGTGGGGGCTCGTTGCCCGTGGATGCCCCTGCGGGGGCCTTGAAGAAAGCGTGGCTATTGCGACAGTTGTGTTTCTCGACGTGGGAGGGAAAAAGAGTGTGTGTGTGTGTGTGTGTGTTTTGAAGGAAGGGGGGGAAAGGGGGCGGTCGCAGTGTAGAGGGGCGACAGTGCAATGGCGAGAAAAGGAGAGGGAAAGGGAAGCAGGAGGGGGAGGAGAAGAAAACGGAGGAGGTGGGGGAGGAGGAGGAGGGGGCGAAGGGGGAAGGGCGGCACGTCTGGGGACGTCGCGTTTTGGATTCCCTGGATTGCAGAACCCCTTGAGTCACGAAGAAATCGCGACGGAGGGTCTGTCGCTTTTCTTGGCCCCTGGGTGCTTTTTGACGAACCGGACGGGGGGGATGGGTCGAGGTTTCTGGGGAGCCCCCGGAAGGGGCGCAGACCGCTTGGGAGCTGGGGAGCCGCGTTGAGAACGAATCGCGGCGTCGGATGTCTGGGTTATCCGAGTCCGAGACCCCCTCGAGTCATGCAATCGCGACGGAGGGTTTCTCTATGTATTTTCGGCCCCTGGGGGCCGTTTGGAACCTCCGGCCCCGGAGCATGGGTCCAGACCTCTAGGGAGCCCCCGTGAAGGGGCGCAAACCGCTGGGGAGCCACGTTGAGAGCGAATCGCGACGTCGGATGTTCGGGTTATCCGGCTCCGAGGCCCCTCGAGACATGAAGAAATCGCGACGGAGGGTTTCTCTACATTTTCGGCCCCTGGGGGCCCTTTGGAAAATCCGGTCCCGGGGCATGGGTCGAGACCTCTGGGGGCCTCCGGGAAGGGCATAGACCGTTGGGGAGCCACGTTGAGAACAAATCGTGACGTCGGATGCTTGGGTTATCCGTCTCCGAGACCCCCTCGAGTCATGAAGAAATCGCGACGGTGAGTTTTTCGCTATTTTTGGCCCCTGGAGGCCCTTTGAAAAAACCGGTCCCGCGGCATGGGTCGAGACCTCTTAGGGGTCCCCAGGAAGGGGCACAGACCGATGGGAGCCACGTTGAGAACGAATCACGGCGTCGGATGTTTGGGTTACAGTCGGCCCTGATTGGTAGGTCGATCATGCCAAATCGAGGGTAGCTTGTCCTGTCGATCACGACCTCATGATGCAACCCGCATCTGCTTCGGTGCTCTGGGGCCACGCTGCCGTCGGAAGAGTCTGGTGGGTGTCCAGTCCAACCAAGTCTGACTGTAGCCGAATGTGTGCTTACCGTGCTTATAGGAGGCGGAGATAACGATGACGCCGCTAGTCCTGGAGAGCCTTCGTCGCCACGGGCGGCTTCCCCCCGGCACTGTTGTCAGAACGCATCCTGGGGGAGTTTTGGGAGCAGCGGCATCGGTATCTTTGTGTCCTTCCAGTTCAGCTCTCCTCGTGGCACGCAACCCGCGTCTGCCAGCCTTGGCAACCCCCGCGTCGTCTTGAGGGGCGTCCGGTTGACACGCACCCCGGAGGACCATCGGCAGGAGCCCCCCGCTCCCACCTTGGCTCCTCGCATTGTAGAGGAACAAAGAGCTGCACTGGCATCCCTTCTCCTCCTCCTCCTCCTCCTCCTCCTCCTCCTCCTCCCTCCTCCTCCTCCTCCTCCTCCTCCTCCCTCCTCCTCCTCCTCCTTCTCCTCCTCCTCCTCCTCCTCCTCCTCCTCCTCCTCCTCCTCCTCCTCGATGTTCGGAGTTCTGCGCTGAGTGTCCTCGGTCAGGCGCCGGACCCCCTCGGCTGCGCCTCTGGCGCCACCCCCTGGGGCGCGGCTCCACGCCCCAGTCGGGTTGACCCAAAAGGGGGTCCAGCGACAAGGGGGTGGTGCAATAGATTTGGTGCAATAGATTTGTGGGGTTGCAATACATTTTGGGGCGTGCAATACATTTCGGGGCGCAGAGGTTGTATTGCTGTATTTTCGCGTGCAATGCAGTTCTCCGGCGCAGTACATTTGCAATACAATTGCCCCAGATCTATTGCAGCTGGACCCCGAATTTGGGTCACCCCGACCCAGGGAGGGGGGGTCAGCACACCGATCCGAGAGATCCGTGCGGGCGTACGACAGCGCATGCTCGTGCTGCTACTTTTTCCTCTGCTCCCTGGCAACCGCTAGTAGGGGAACGAAAAATGACACAAACATAAAAACTCGGATGTCCGCGCGGAATTCCCGGATCCGCGCTGGACCCCCTTGGCGGCGCCTCCGGTCCCGCTCCTGGCGCGTTCCGCGCGCCAGGGAGGGGGGTCCAGCGCGGATCCGAGAAATCCGCTCTGATCTCTGAGTGTTTATGTTTATGCCACTGTTCCTTCCCCTAGCTGTGCCGCCAGCCCGCTCGGAACAGTTTGCGGCTGCTTTTTTTAACACTCCGCCGCTCAGTGGGTCGGCAGTTCCTGCCTCGCCCTTGTTGCGCCCTGTCCGGGGGTGGCTAAAGGTGCCCCTGGCCCAAGGCCCCCCTAGCTTTTTTTTTTTTTTTTTTTTTGTTTTTTTTTTTTTTCTTGTTTTTTTTTTTTTTTTTTTTTTATTTTTTTTTTTTTTGTTTTTTTTTTTTTTTTTTTTTTTGTTTTTTTTCTTTTTTTTTTTTTTTTTTTGTTTTTTTTTTTTTTGTTTTTTTTTTTTTATTTTTTTCTTTTTTTTTTTTTTGTTTTTTTTTTTGTTTTTTTGTTTTTTTGTTTTTTTTTCTTTTTTGTTTCTTTTTTTTTGTTTTTTTTTTTTTTTGTTTTTTTTTTTTTTTTTTTTTTTTTTTTTTCTTTTTTTTTTCTTTTCCTGTCTTTTTGTTTTTTTTTTTTTTGTTTTTTTTTTTTTTTTGTTTTTTTTTTTTTTTTTTTTTTTTTTTTTTTTTTTTTTTTTTTTTTTTTTTTTTTTTTTTTTGTTTTTTTTTTTTTTTTTTTTTTGTTTTTTTGTTTTTTCGCTCAATCTGAGGGCCCCTCTGGGGCCCTCTGAGCCTTGTGGTGGGGTGCTCTGGAGGCCGTGGGAGGCCTGAGAACTCCTGGGGGCACCTTGCGCCAGGGGCATTTCTAGCAACATCTTACCTGTAGGGTTAAGTCGGGCATGTCCCTCGGGAGAGCTATTCAAGAATAGTCAGAATCGGTATGTGGATGATGTTTCGTGCTTCTGTTGACGATGTTTCGTGCTTCTGTTGACGATGTTCGGCAAATGTACGAGGGGGTGAAAAGGAGAGAGGAGCCAGGGGGGAGGGATGGAACAGCAGGGGGGCCGAAGTGAGGGACTTCGCCGAGAGCTTTTTGCTGAGGGCAGCGCGTCTGGCTTCGCGTCGGCGCCGCGCCGCCAGCGATGGCCGGCGGCTGCCGCGCTGCACTGGGGGGGAGGGGGAGGGTGGGAGCCCCACCCAGGGCTTCTTCAACGGCGCCCTTGCATTATCTTGTGGCAGTTTCTGGCCAATGGGCGTCTCTCGATGACCACTTTCGAAAGCCAAGGGTCTTGCATCAGTACTTCGGTGTCGTCTTCACTGTGGGTTCGGACTTTGTCTTTTGGTTGGGTTGTGAGGGGGGCAGGATGGTGAGCAGAGGGCCCGCGCCAGTCCCACAGGCCATCTCTGCGTGCATTTTTCTTTGGCATTCGGCGTCGTAGGCGTTCGGACCACTGGCGATTCCTAATCGCAAGACGTTGTGGCGAGCGTCTCATGTGGCAAACTCTGGCAAACACGTGAGTTTTGATCGCTGGGAGAACCCGTTTTTGTGCATGCCGCCACGTTTGCATGGACGCAGAGGGTTTGGAGAGAGAGGGAGAGAGAGAGAGAGAGAGAGGGCGTGACCGAAACGCGCTCCAGGACAGGGTCGGGGGCAGACTTATTTTCGAGCCCGGGGCCTAATTTTCCAACGTCGTGCAACTATGTATACTGACATTCGTGAGCCTCTGGGGGGGGGTTCTTGCGGGACCCAGGGCCGTCAAAGGGCAAAGGTGCAAGCGCAATCGACATAGCTTTCGCAGTGCCCTGGAGTACCGGTGCGTTGGAACACGAATTCCGATTGAACAGAGATCGGTAGGTCTCTTGACTCATTGATTCATTGCTTCCTTGATTCATAGATTCATTGGTGCGTTCAGTCATTGATTCCGACGCGCTCAGAGGCAGCGAGTGGCTTGGCAGCATCCGCACATGAAAAAGATGAGCAGCAGGCCAGTGGCACAAGGCGAACGTCATTTGACGTTCGCTCGGGTTCGTCGAGGACATGGTGAGTCTCAGCGAAACGCGACACATTGGTTCATTGACTCATTGACTGATTGATTCAGTGGTTTTTGAGTCACGGTCTATTGACTCATGGACTCATTGATTCATTGATTCATTGATTCATTGGTGCGTGGATTCATTGTTTCAATGAGTCCGACACGTTCAGAGGCAGCGAGTGGCTCGGCATCATCCGCATATGGGAAAGATTGGCAGCAGGCCAGTGGCACAATGCGAACGTCATTTGACGCTTGCTCGGGTTCGTCGAGGACATTGTAAGGCCCAGCGAAATGGGACACATTGGTTCATTGACGCATTGATTGATTGATTCAGTGATTCATGGACTCACGGTCTATTGATTCATTGGTTCATTGATTCATTGATGCACTGATTCATTGATTCATGGATTCATCGACGCAGTCACTTTGTGATTCATTGCGGCGCGGGTTGTCCAAAGCGATGTGGGGCCTCTGGGGCGTCTTTGGGGCATCTTTGGGGCGTCTTGGGGCCTCTTGGGGCCCTTTGGGCACATCTTGGGACGGCTCTGGTACCCTAAAAGAGTTTTCGTGTAGGAGGACTGATGCTCAGGGGATGAGGCAGAGGACTTTCGGACACGCTCACTCTGTGCCAAGAGTCACGGTGGCGGAGTTCCCATGTGTTGAATTGCAGACACTTCGCAACGTGCGAAAACCACGTTCCGGGACGCTGTCGCAGACCACTTGCTCCGCCGCCGGCGAAAAAATGTACGTGTTTGTGCGTGCGTACTTGTGCCCGGCCATCTGTGTCGCATCAGCTGCGTAGTCGCCTGTCTGTTTGTATGGAGTCTTATCGGATGCCGTTGTTCGTGGACGTGCAGTGGTGCGAAGTACGAATGGTTGTGGGTTTGCTTTTGTACGCCAGGCGACGTCAAATCAGGTGAACAATGCACAGGCACATGTGTGCCGTGACAGGGCCATCATGTCGTGCGATAGAAAAAAGGTGTTTATGTGTGTGTGTGCGCTTGCGTGTGTGTATGTATGTGTGTGGGTGTGTATGTGTGTGGGGTGGCGTGGGGCTTTGTACGTGCGCATGTGCTGCCGCGCGGTCGGTCTTTGTAAACGTTATGGAGACGTTTGGCTCCGTCAGTTGTTCAGCCGTTGTTCCTGTCCTCTTTCGGGATGGCCTTCTCCAGCTTCCTCGGCGCCTCCGCGGGCGTTCTTGTGGTGGCTGACGGGGATTGGATCATCGGCCACAAGGTGCCGCCGCTACGTTGCCACTCCGTCGTGCGAGCTTCCTGATTCTTCTGGGAGCTTTCTTTCGCACGGTCATCCGTGTTGTGCGTAGAGGTATTGGGGCTGTTGGTGTGGAGAGGTTTCTGTCGTTGGTGTTCCCCAGGTGTACGCTGTCGCGCTGGACGGCCAGGCGCAAATCGCGCGGCCAGGCTTGGGGCAGTACAACAAGGAGTCCACGGTGTGGGTCTCGCCGACACAGTACCAGGCTTGCTTCCGCGCGTTGCGCATTTATTTCAGCACGGCTGTTTTTTTTACAAGCGGGCGGTGCTACAAGGCGCCCGTCTTTGTACGTGATTGGGCAACACCGTGATTTTATGTGTTCGGTTTTTGGTGTCATCGCGTCTTCATGTGGGGGGCACGGGTGTGTGCCACACACCATTCGTTTTCACTTTCGGCATTCGTGGCGTGTCTAGTTGCAGAGCCGTCGTCGTGCGGTTCCCGGTCTCAGCCCGGGCGTTCGCGCAGGTCTGTCGCGCTTTTGCGTTGGGCATCGCATGCTTGCGTGTTCCCACAGTATGGGTTTATTCGGCATTCGCGCCAGAGGTTGCTACGGCGAACGCGCCCGAAGACGCTGCGGGTGACTTGTTGGGCAAGAAGGTGCTCGTCCAGGCTACTGGGACGCCTGGCGTGACGTACACTCGTACTGTGGTTGCGGTGAACGTGGATAAGTTCATCAAGGCCACCACGGCGGTGCCATTTGTTGTAGTGTCGTCTACCATTCTGCAGATGTGTTTGTCTGTACTTCCTCTGACTGTTGCTATTTTATTCCTTCTGTGTCTTTCTCTGTCTCCTATTGTCTCTCTGTCTCTCTCCGCTTCTCTGTCCGTCTCACTCGCATGTGGGCATGCGCGCCGCAGGTTGGTGGGTCCACCTGTGACACCCAGGACTTGCGCGGCCCCTGGGTGCACTCCGCTTTCTACAGGCGCGCGGGTGTTGTAACGGCGTTTTGGCGTGTCGTGCGCAGTTTTTTTCGGGCTGCGGAGAGAATGGCGGAGCCGTAGCGTTTCCAACGTTTTTTGATGTGTGCTCCCGAGAGGCGCGTCGACGGCGACGCGCAGCCGGACGCGAGCCACCGCCCTGCCGTCGTCGCGGCGCGGCGGGCCCCGCTTGCAGTCGGAGACGCGCCTCGCGCGCCTACGACGCCGCCGCTGCCTGCTTTGGAGGACTCCTTTGTGTTTTTGTTTTTTTGGGGTCTGTCGGATTCTGTGTGCACATGTGCTATACATTGCATGCGGGCGGGGTTCCCAGGGCGCTGGTCGCTCGCGGTCCCCCGTGCGCGGCAGCCGCGTGTACGTGGCGCAGCTTTTTTTCTTTTTTTTAGTTTGTTTTTTTTTTTTTTTTTTTTTTCTTCTTTTTCTTCATTTTTTTTTTTTTTTATTTTTTTTTTTTCTTTTTTTTTTTTTTCTTCTTCTTTTTTTTTTTTTTTTATTTTTTATTTTCTTCTTCCTTTTTTTCCTTGGACCCTGTCGAAGCACGAGGTGTTCGTCGACTTCGGCAAAGCTGGCGAGGCTCGTCTGCGAACTTTCTCCCCGCTGCAATTTTGTTCTACGGGATTCCGGTGGTCGGTGCGTCTCGCATTGTTGTGCCTCCCAGGTTTGTCGCGTGGAGTGGTACACGGACTACCGTAAGCGCTTCAACGGGTCCTGCGTCGTCCAGTACGCGGACCCAGAGGCGGAGCGGCGGGTTTAGGGGGGAACCGCTGTTGTTTAGGGAGCTGTTCTGTTTCCTGATTGCGCAAGAAACCACCGCAACCGGAAGTTATGGATGTTTCTTTAACATGATTTGTTGTTGGTTGTTTTGTTGTCGCGGTTGCTGTTGGCACGTGCTTCGATTTCACACGTATCGCGTTCTCGTGGGGTTGCTTCATTGCCACTTGCAGAGGTCGCGCAGGTCCGCATGTCCCACACGTCCCACAGGCGACGCATGCCCCACAGGCTCCTCAGGCCCTACAGGTCCCACAGGCCCCACAGGTCCACCCAGCCCCTCCGGTCCCACAGGTCCCACAGGTCCCACATGTCGCGCCGGTCCCGCAGGCCCCGCAAGTTCCGCAGGTCCCACGGGGCTTACAGGTGCCACAGGCGCCACAGGTCCCACTGGTATCGCAGGTCCTGCAGGTCCCACAGGTCCTACGAGTCCCTCAGGTCCTACAGGTCCGACAGGTCAGGCAGGTGTCGCAGGTGGCGCAAGGCCCGCAGGTCCCACAGGTCCCACAGGTCTCGCAGGGACGACAAGTTTTGCAATTTCGAAGGCCCCACAGGTCCCACCAGGCCCACGCGTCCCACAGGTCCCAAGGGTCCCACAGGTGTCGCAGGTCCTTCAGGTCCCACAGCTACCGCAGCCCGCACAGCTCCCACAAGTTCCACAGGGCTCACGCTCCCAACATTTCTCCCAATTCCGGCAGGTTCCACAGGTCCCACAGGTCCCACAGGTCCCACAGGTCACCTTTGGTGCTATTAAGATGGTTCCTGGGGTGATGTTTGCAAGGCGAAGGCGCGTGTAATTGCATGCGCTGCGCGCAGTGCAGAGTGCACCGTGAGTGCAAGTGCGAGACGCTGCCATGTAAATTTGGGATTGCGCCCGTCCTGGAATCTTTTTGTGAACTTGCGGTTGCGGTGGTTTCCATCGTGGCCATTTCCCTTTCCCAGGTGGCGGCGTGGGCGGTCCAGTCGTGGGCCGGAAGCTGGTACCGCGGTCGGAAGATCCACGTGGAGTACAGCTCTCGTCAGTGAACGCGGGCCCGCGCGTAGGTTCGGAGGCGGAGGATGAGAAGGAGGAGGAGGATGATGAGGAGGAGGAGGTGGAGATGGAGGAGGGCCTCCAGAGGCAACGTGAATGAGTGCTCCCCCCGCGTCCTTCCTTGTCTCCTCCCGTCCATTCCGGACTGTTTGGCACTCTTCGGCACTCGGAGAGAGGAGGGGGGATGGAGGAGGGAGGAGAGAAGGACGGAGGGAAACAGGGCGGAGAAATCTGCAGTACCCCACTCTTCGGCACTTTTCAGCATGTCTCAGCAGTAAGTCCTGGTCAGCTCCCCGCCAGGCGCCTCTGTGCAATCGGGTAGCGCGTGTGAAGTCCTGGAGCGCCCGCCAGGCGTTTTTCCTCAATCGGGTACCGCGCAATGCATTCTGCAGGCTATCGCTAAAAACAGTCGAGTTCCTGGCCGGCGCGCAGCAGCTGAGCCTGGGCCCGGCGGAGGCCGGAGATCCCTGGAGGGTGCCCGGTGCCTCCTCCCGGCTCCCGGCTCCCGCTCCCTGCTCCTCCGCGCCCTCTGCCGCTCCTCCCACTCCTCCCCCACTGGCCCGAAAGATTAGCGTAATTTTTTCCGCCGATTTTTTGTTGGCGGCCTTGGTTTTTCGTCGCTCTCGGCCCGCAGAGGCCGTTTTCGGGGCCCGGGGCCCTCAAAAACGGAGCCAGCACGAAACGCTGCATCGGATGGACCCCGGGAGGGGTCCGGGGTCGCTACGGCTGCACGCAACGCGAAAAAAGTGTGCGTGTAGACCATGGTGGGGGGGGTCCGGGGACCCATCTTGAGTGGATTTCCTTCAGATATTTGGCGACGCAACAAGCGTTGCAACGGGCGGTCCTTTGGCGTTGTCGGTCTTCGGAGGCCGTTTCCCGGCCTTGGGGCTGCAAGAATCGATTTGGAACAAAAAGCCGGCTCTGGGGAAGCTATCGAGGCATCCGGGGGGCCACGTTGCGAGAAAGAATCGACGTCGCGGGAGCGAAAAGAGATGGAGTTGTCGGAGGGGTGCCCATATGCAGCTCTGAGCTGGAGACCTCCGTCTGGACGCCGATCCTCTGTGAGAGCTCGATCTGCACTCCAGATCGTCGATCCCCCAAGTGATCGATGGAAGTGTGATTTGCTTGCAAGCAGGATGGCCCGCATACGCTGCACATTGTGGGAAGACGTCGCAGCGGGTTGCTCTACCTGTTGTCGATAGGCTTGGGATCACGCCTGGCGTTCAGATCATATTCTGATATGCAGGCATTATTCATCGATCGCCAACAGCATTGTAACAGTTCATAATTGCCACAATCATTTTAAAAATTGCGTGAACTCGCACCATGTACCAAACTCGAGCCAGCTGGCGGTTGACCTCAGACTCTCCGCTCCGCCAACTCGTGGGCGGCAGCTTTGTACTCTCGATGGGCGCTCAAACTCCGTACAAGGTTATTCTTCGGCGACCTGGGCGGCTCCGAGCAGCTGGCCAGAGCCAGGCCGAGGCTGGAATCCGGGCGTTGGGTGGCATGGCCCTTGAAACCCGGCACGTCGGAATGCCACGCGATGTCTCGCTTGCCAGGTGTGCCGCCCGCACCAAGTGCGCCAGGTGCTTCAGGGGCCCCAGCGTGCCAGGCGCGCATGGTGCGCCAGATGCGCCAATTGTTCCACGTGTGCCGAGTGTGCCATGTGCTCCAGCCGCGCTCGGTACGCCACGTGGCGCAGGTTTCGTCGTCGCCACGGCCAGGTCCGACCTTGAGAGTCTGGCCAGGACGCACTCCGACAAACGCACCGGTACGACATGTACAAGCGTGGCTACACAAGAGTGGGGCACGTTTCGTTAACGTCGCTTTCCAATCGCTGCCCGGTGCTGCCCGCACACTGCTACGCAAGAAGGAGGCACAATTTGTGAACATCGCTTCCAATCGCTGCTCTCTGCTGTTCGCATGCTGCTACGCCAATGCGGGCAGGGCACGATTTGTTCACAGTTCTCCCTGCTCTCTGTTCTTGCTTTAGCCTGGGCGTGGCATTATCGCCCGGCCGCTCTGCCGGAGGGGCGAAATTCCGAGCTGTTAGTCGGCCGTGTCCACAACAAGGGCGGAGAAATATTGATGTTCCCCCGAACTGGATAACAGGCGCGGACACGGTAGTGTGCGCCGCGACACACGCCGGGTGCAGAAGCCCACGATGTCAGATAAGTCGCGCCCACGCGTTCCTAGACAAGAGGGGGCACGATGTGTTAGTTTCGGGAGGAGTCGGGTGATCAAGAGGAACAGACTGCATTGAAGTCCGCAACCATTCCCCGCGCATGTGTATGTGATATAAACATGTTGCATTGGCAGGCACGTTGGCTCTTGCGCGATTCCGCTGTCCACTCTAGCGCTTTCTCCCCGCAGAGGCGACTTTCTGCGATGGGCGCGCGCTTTGTGGCAATCTTCGAGCAGGCGGCGTCAGGTTCGGATGGGGTGCTGAGGCGTCCAGGCGCTGCGGGGTTGGAGATGCTCCTCACCGAGTTCGGCAAGAGCTGTGAAGACATCTCCTGCGCCATGCAAGCCCGTGGGTGGGATGAGAGCCACGACGTGAATATGGCAGATTTCCACGCGCTGTGCGTGTCGCTCGGATGTGGCGACGACGACAACGATGAGGAAGGGGACGCGCTGGCGAGTCTGGTGGACGCCATTTCGCGCCGCGCCAACGCGGGGGAGTTCCCCTTGGTGCGCCCGGAGGAGTGCGCGGGGGAGGCAGAGCGCGACGCGGCCGCGAGCTGGGCCGCGTTCGTGATGAAGACAGAGTACGTCGAGCTCCAATCCTTCATCGATGCGAGGAAGGCGGCCTTCTTCCGCGACGCCTGCGAGGGCGCGGACGTGCCTCCGCCGGTCCGGGAAGCGCGGTGGGCTCGTGATTCGTACTACACGCACGTGCGGGAGTTCTACGTGGCTAAGTTCGCGGACTCGGGGAAGCTCTCGCACCGCTTCGAGTTCGGCGTCTTCATTCCTATGGTGCAGCCGGGTAGTCTGCCGTGCGAGCAGAAGCGGGCTGCCGCGGTGGCCGTCATGAAGGAGCTCACGTCCGCTGATGTTGCCGTGTTCGACGCGCAGTTGCACCATATGTGGCGCGGAATCCGTTCGTCCGTCGAGGGTGTCGTGGGGGACGTGCACGGTGTCTGCAGCAAGTTCCTCATCCAGCAGTATTTCGACATCATGGAAGACGTCGTGCTTTCGCGGCGCAAGGCAGATGCCGCGGGGGCGCTGGCGTCGGCGGCGGCTGCTCCGCGGCCGGCGGTGCGGCCAGAGGAAAGCACGGAGGGCATTTGTCTGGGCGCTAAGAACGCCCTGCTTGCGGGGAGGAGCGCCCGGGACCTGGAGGAGGTGGACCGCGCCGTGGCGTCTGCCTGGACAGATCGCTGCAGCACAATACCCGCGTCCTACAGGGCCGCGTTGCCAAAAGTACCTCCGTCGGAGCTTCTGCAAGAAACTTATTACCTCATTCTCCAGAACATGACGGCGAAGGGGAAGTTCGAGGACGCGGGGCGCGACTTGGAGATGGCGCTGCCGCTGGCGGAGCCAGTCGTTTCGCCCGATGAGAGCACCGAAGGCATGCCCATGGAGGCGAAGCAAGCGCTGCTTGCAGGGAGGAGCGCTGAAGAGCTGGAAGAGGTGAACGTGTCCGTGGCACTGGCGTGGGCCGATCGCCGCGCTGCGTTTCCAGCGTCGCTGCGGGCCGCGCTCCCCGCGGACGCGCCTTGAGAGTTCTTCCAGGTGCAGTACTACGTCATCTTGAAGGGCATGATGGAGCGCCGCGGTTTCGCTGACGCGACTGATGGCATGCAGTTGGACCTGGGTGCCCCTCTGCCGATGATTCAACCCGACGAGAGTACCGAAGGCTTGGGCGTAACGGTCAAGGAAGCATTGCTCGTAGGGAGGAGCAGGGAAGACTTCGACGCCGCGGGGCAGGCGCTGGCGACGGCGTGGGCGGACTGCTGCCGGGCCATTCCGGCGGCGCTGAGGGCTGCGCTACCCGAAGACCCGCCAGCGGACTTCTGCAAGGAGCAGTACTACCTCATTCTGAAGAACATGACGGAGAGTGGCATGTTTGAGACGAAGCGCGGGGCGGGCGGCCCGCAGGCGTCTGGCGTGGCGTCGATTGTCCTCGAGTCGGCGCGCGGCGCGGCTTCGTCCAGACCGGCGAGCAAGGCCAGACGCATTGAGGGCTCAAGGGTGAGCCACGGTGAGTTGGGAGTCGAGGGGGTGTTGGGCGATTTGTCGGTTGAGGTTCGCACGGCGGTCCCCCAGGCCGATGCCGCAGAGTACATCGGGAGCGTCGTGGTGTATGCAGATGGCAGTGTGGACGGCTATTTCGTCTACGAAGGGTACGTGCTGGCGCGCGACGACAAGCCTCGAGCCGTCGGAAAGGGGGATGCTGGGAAGTCGCCATCCAAGCGCAAGGCGAGCGCGCCCGAGAAGACGACGATGGCCATGGACGTTCTCGTCATGGACCGCACGGGGCCTCTTATCCTGACCTTATAGGACGACGCCGTCAAACAGTTCTTAGCAGAAGTGGCCGCCAAACAGACGGGAGCAAGACGGGGCGGGCGGCCAGAGCAGCAGCAGAAGCCGATCATTCGCGTGACCAACGTGCGGGTGAGCAGCTTATCCTCGAGCGACTGGAACGGCGCCATGGTGACGCCAATCCGCACGCTGCACACGAGCTCGGCTCGGAGCCCTCTCATGCCTGTGACCAAAGTAATGGCGCTCGTGACGGCGTCGTCTCCCTTCATGGCTCCCGGGCGTGCGTACGAGGTGCCCGCGCGCGGCGTTTGCGTCGACTTCTTCGGCTTGAAAGACCGCTTGGAGGCACCATTTCGGGGAACTTTCTCAGGCGTCGTGACATGTGTGCAGGACATGGGAGCGACGGTTGCTGGCAGCCCGAAGCGCGTGTTTTGCCTGGTGGATCCTGCAGGGGCCTTCATCCACTGTTGCGCCGTGGGCCATAACGCTGGCAGTCGGGCGCTCGCCGACGGCATGCGTGCCGTGGTCTACCATGGGACGGGGCGGGGGCCCATTGGTAGCGCCCCAGGCATGCTGTACCTTCTCAAGGACGCGCTTCTCATGCCCGTCACGCAGGTCGACGTTGTCCCGGAGCCCATCATTGAAATCGCCATCAAGTGACGGGAACGGTGTTGCTTCAGATCGCAGAGTCTCGTGTTGGTGGCGCCATTGCTCGACCTGTGTCATCAAGTGATGGGAGCTGGGTTGCGGTGGCTTCTTTGATCGCCCAGGACTCGGGCGCGCTATGATGCATCGCTCGATGTCGGGCTGCCCGATGGCAGGCCGAGTGCAGAGCTTGTCGGGGTTGTGTAGCAGAGCATTACAGTCCATCCATTTCGAATAGTGCCCATTCTGGGCGCGCGAGTAGTTCTGGATGTCGTGTTCAGTTATCTTGTTTCTTCGGCACTGTAGCGAGCGCGCAGGAAACAGTCTTCCGTTACTGTGATTTGTGCTTCCTACTAATCTTCATCATCCGTCTCTTTTTGTTCGACACAGGAGGCTCGGGAGGCCTGAGTCCGCCCTCCTCCCTCCCCGCTTTGTTCGAGATTCGAGAGTAGATCCTGGCGACGCAAGAGAATTGCAACGGTTGGATGTTCAACGCTGTCGGCGGCCAAAGGCCGTTTCTCGGCCCCAGGACTGTCTGAACCGACTCGGGGCGAAAAATCGGGTCGTCCTGGGGCCAGCTTTTCGTCCTCGGTCATTTTTTTTGCGGTCCCGGGGGCCGTCGAGTCTGGAAAGTTCGCATTACTACCTGCCCGCCTTCAGGAGCATGCAGGATTGCAGGCTACGAGGACGATGTGGGTGATGAGAGCGCAGATGGGAGGACGGCGGTCGGGAGGAGGCGGAAGGATAATGGACGTGGATGTGGGCGAGGATTAATATGAGGAGGCTGGGGGGGGGCAGAGGAGGACTCATCATCTTGCTTCGATCCCCCACCTCCTCGCAAGTTTCGGAAGCCATCTGGAGTGAGTCCACGCCGCCGGATTCACGGGACAACTTGGGGTCTGGCGGCCGCGGTATGCAGGGTGGATGAGGGTGGAGCTCCAGAACTTTCAGGGACTTTCACGACAACTTCGAGTTTGGCGGCTGCGGCATGCTGGGTGGATGAGGCGGGGGTCTCGGGACTCGGGGACTCGAGACAACTTGGGGTCTGGAGGTCGCTTTTTTCGGGCGATGTTGTCGCCGCAGTTGGAACGTCCAAGGATAGACCGTGGAGGTGAACAGTGGCAGGACCGGCTCCGATGGGGACCGATGTACAAGTGTTTGAGCAGAGTTCGACGGCATGTACGATCTCCGCGAATCGTAAGTTCGCCAGATCAATGGCGAGGCCGATGGAGTGATACTTGTAGTGAGATCCATCGAATGCGGTCGCTACTGCGATCGATTGTGGTTGTGCGAGTTTGTGCTATCGGTACTGAGATCAATTGCGTTGGATACTTCGAAGTCTTACACATCATAGCAGTTCCGTACCATGGATAAGGGGGAGAGTGAAGAGCGTGAGTTTACGATGTGGCGCGCACAGTCCGTAAACGTTTGGGCGCGAAATCTTTGTTTGCAGCACCTCGCCGCGCTGCGCTCCGAAGGTATCCTTGTTGAGCGCGGTGGCACTATTATATTTCAGCTCTGGCTGGCGAGCCTCATACGCTGTCTTGGATTGGCGGTGTCGCCATGCCGCGCCGTGGGGCCGGCGCTGTTGCAGATGTGGCCGCGCCCGCAGTGGACGTGCGCTCGGCCCGTGATGGCGGTGTTTCTCTATGGCCGACGCGGTATCGAATTGCCTGGGATGCTGAGGATCCCGTTCCGAGGCCAGTCCGACGGCAGTTTGCTGGAAACTTGCAGGCGGCGCGCGCGTGCGCAGATGGCGCCTGCGCTATTCACGCCACCTGGGGCGTCGCAGCTGAAGGAGGCATGCTGCGGGCCGCGTCGCCGAGAGACATTGCCGTGGCGGGCTTGCGGCGGCTGCCTGGGGCGGCGGTGCCTGGCTCCACGGCCGCCGCGACGTACAGTGTGATCACAGACATGTTGTGGACCGAGTTCGCAGTGCCGAGCATGCGAGGATCGGGGGGCGAGGAGGCGGAGATCTTCTGGTCAGCCTTGAAGAGGATGTGCCCAGCTGTCGTGGACCAGTGCGAGCAGGAGTTTTTTGCGCATCTGAGCGCGGACGCGGCGGACGATGGTGCATCTTCGCGGGCAGATGCTCGCGCTGCAGTTCGGGGCTTCTTCAGCGTTCAGAACGAAGAGTTCGTGAGGCGCGTCGCGGAGCTGGTGTCTTACATTCCGGAAGGTCTTGTGGTTTCGGTGGATGAGACAGACGGGGTGCGCGTGGAAGCTGCGGGGGAAGCTCCGCGCGGAGCTTTTGAAGGCGAGCGGGACAAAGGCGGTCTGAACACCGCGCGTGCGCCAACGTGCCGCTGACAGAAAGTCAGCGGAGCGCTGGCGGGCGCTCGGCGTGAGGTCCGCAGGAGTCCCTGCTCGCGGAGGTCTGGCAAGCGCTTGCGGGGTGGACGGCATGGTTCGGGGGACTCGGGAGGCATGGCCAGCGGATGGGCCGACCACCAAATATGGCGCGCTTTTTGATGGGAGGTCCGTTTTCGACAGTCTCCGGCAGAGCTTCATGGTGCACGGGGACGAGAATATGCAACCGACGAACTTCCTGACGCTGGTGGGCATTCTGGAAGACGGTGCGTCAACCAGCAGTTCGGAGGCGAATGTGCGCACGTGCTGTCGCGCGCCACCCAGCTTTCCGGCAGTGGCGGACTTCGGAGTCAGAGCTTGGCCAGCTTATTTGGAAGCTGTGTACAACTCGGCGTATTTCTTCACAGTGGACGAGTTGGTCGCAATCTGTCGCATGCATAGAGTGAGCGTGGCCGTGTGCAGGGAGGTTCGGGGCCAGCTGTTCTTCGTGGACGGTTTCTTCGACGGTGATGGCCCTGTCGCTTGCGTGAAGATTGTGGCGAACGGCACTCGCAGAATCCGGGCGCACTTCGAGAGGTTGGTCCCCGGCCTCGCTGCGGGCGCGGTTGGCGATGGAGGCGGCTTCTCCAGTGCGGCGGGCGCCGCGAGCGAGGCAGGGGCAAGCAGTGGCAGAGCGCCCCCGCCGCCGGCGCCGCACCCAGAGCCGCGCCGCCCGCGCGACAGAGGATCGCGGGGGGCATCCAGCGTTGGCGGCGAGCGCGCCGACGGCCCCCGTGGCGTCGCTGCTCCGTGCGCAGGAGGTGACCCGGCTCTTGCGGATGGAGGCGCTGCGCCAGAACGATGCGCACGGGCGGGAGTGGCTGGTTTGCCTGTCGCGGGAGTTGAACGCGAAGATCAGCCAGGTGAGCCAGGTTCTGAAAGTCGGAGCTTGCCAGACGAGCCCGCGCCCCGCCCAGCTGCAGCGGTGGATGGGAAGACGTGGGAGGAGTGGAGCGGGAAGGATTTGTGCCGCGTTTTCTGCCGCCCTGGCTTTAGCAGGAAGTACGACTTCCAGAAGTGGCTGGACGTAGCGGAGGCTGTGTGCAGTGAGTGCATACGCGCGCTCCCCACGGTCGCCTCGACCTGCAGAGATGTGCATTCTGGGGAGAAGACAGCGGGAGTGTCGTGCGCGTTCGAAGGGTGCGACTGGAATTGCGGCGATGCGCATGCGACGCCGGAAGAAGTGCGACGAGCGGTGGATCGCCCATGGGATGCAGCTTTGCGGGAGCACGTGGCAGACGCACACGGCTTGGCGATTCGCAGGGTGTCGCAGGCACTTCATCCTGATGCGCGGGCTGATGATGATCGAACATGGGACTTGTACCGGGAAGCTATTGCAACTCGAGAGCGAACAAAGTTCGCTGCAGTGGGGCGCTCTGTTGATCGGCGGAGCATGGATTACACGTTGCAAGTGTACATCGATGATTGCGTGCGTAGCCTGATTTGTTTTGCTTGTGCGCGGATATGCTTGGACACGGGCGGGTACTGGTCTGACATCGGCTACGTCAGTGGAGACTGGTTGTTCAGTTTGCCGCCTGGCGCTCTGAAGCAGAATTTCTCTATGGAGCTGTTTCGCCAGCGGTACTGCCAGCCAGGCACCCCTCTAGCCTCTGTCGGGCAAGGCATGCGGTGCCCGGACTTTGAGGAGTGGCGCCTGATGGTAGATATTTCGGAGATCCAGCGGGGTGCGGAGGGAGCTAGTGAAGGCGGGCGGGGAAGCGCGGGCGTGCTCGCTGAGCTGCAAGAATGCGGATTGATATGTTGCCCCGAAGATCACGAATGTGATCGATCTTGTCCAGCGAGGAGTCAGGGTCGCTCGCGCGGAGACGGACTGAACGGGGGGCGCGGGGAGCGCGACGTCGCTGGCGCGACCGACGGGGAGGTGGGGAAGGAGCATGCGGAGGGCGGGTCGGGAGGCTCTGTCGCGGGGTCGGTGGAGCGCCAGCGACATTGCGGGATCCGCTCGCCCGGTGACGGTCGTCCCCGCTCGCGCAGCCGCAGAGGAAGAGATTGTGCCGAAGCTGTCGAGTACCGATGTGCAAAGCATGTCGCTTGACGTTGACAAGGAACGAGGTCCTTCCAATCGGGCTAGCGAACGACAACTGGTACGGGTACGTGGAGAGATGGATTTACGAGAAGAAGGTGACGTGGATGGAGAAGACGTGCGCGTCCAGATACTGGACGGGCCTGACGTTGTTCTCCATTGACGTGCGTCAGACGCAAAGGAGCAAGCGCCCGAAGCATCTGCTGCACAGCCCCATGTACCAGAACGATGGGCGGGTTGCGTACAAAGGTCAGTTGTTCAGTGCTCCCATGGACTGGGCCAGCATGGTAGACCAGTTCCAGAAGCTAGAGACAGGGGCCGTGCACATATCGTTGCCAGTGACGGGGGAGGTGCTCGCGAACAGAGTGCGAGTTGTGGTGACATCTGGCCTAGTCGACCTGAATGCGCTGCTAAGGGAAGCAACAGTCCGCAGGAACGTTGTGGTAGAACTCATTGCAATGCATAAGGCCGCGAAGCAGCCGGGGTACGATGTGGACATGGCCAAAGTACGGCAAGACGCGGAGAAGCTGGCGTCGACGGATGCTCCGTGTGTGCCAAATGGTCTTGCGGACATTTTCGACGTGGCCATTTCCGAGGACGTCCCCTTCCTGGGAACGGACAAGGCGGCCACGCCGGCGGAACGCAGCGGCACTGTGGCCGAGCTGGGGCGCGAGCTCGACAGAGGAAGACCCTTGCTGCTGATGGCGCAGCGAGATTCGGATGTTGGTAGGAACGTGGAAGCAAGCAGAGAGGAGGCGTTCGGTCGGTTTTCAGAGCTTAGTTTACGCACGGGCTCGAACCTGCTTGACCAGTTTCGCTCTGAGTACATCCCGCAGGTCTTCAATATCACGCTACCGTGGTGCGTGGGCGGGCCGGACTTTCCGCAGCAGGCGCGGTGGCGACGGAAGACGGAGTACGGCGCGCCGCCGGTATCCATGCACGCCTTCGACGCCATGATGGCCTCGCGGTGCGAAGGTCAGATACGTCAGGATTGGGACTTCAGTCCAGGGCTGCGAAGTCTGTCTTTCGTGACGAAGGTGAATCTTGGAGTGTCCATGTCTATTTCGCGGGCTCTGCGGAGAGGCGGCGCGAGCGAGGGGTCCGACCAGAAGATGGGGGCGGCCGCGCAGCGCGTGTGCGAGTTGCTGCACACAGGACCCGACGGGCGGGCGGTAGATTGCGGGAAGGGGTGGAAGGAGGAGGGGGCTGGGGGGGGAGAGGAGATGCGTTCGCCCCTTGCAGGAGAATATCAGACAAGCAGTGGGCAGAGGAAAAAGGTGGCAGGCGACGTATCGAAGATAGACAGGATCATCGGCTTGACGCCAGAGGAGAAAGCTTTGTTGCGGAATTACAGGTTCATGTCGAGCCGCCTGCCAGGGACAAGGCAGATACGGAGCAGCATACGTTATTTGGTATTCAGCAGTCGCATATTCTACGGGGTGCCCGTATTCATTACTTTCACTCCAAGCGAGCGGCATTCGGGCCTGGCATTACACTTATACCGCGGACGACGCTCAGATCCAGTTTTTGGCGCAGAGACGCCCGAGGTTCGAAGGTGCTTGGGGCTGAAGCATCCGAGCTTGTGCCCAGGAAGGAGCGGGGACGCGGACGGCGAGGAAGACTTGGTGGCGGTGCAGCTGCCCGAATACGACGTGCGGCGCGGTATCACTGCCCGAGATCCGCTGTGCTGCGTGCACGCATTTCAGGTGATGACTCGAGTGGTGCTCCCGTCGTTGTACGGCTTCCGCATGTGTTCCAATTGCCCCCACTGTGCAGCGACGGGCAGTCCTTGCATGGATTCGTTCGGCAGCAATGCTACGCCGATGGGGGGCGCCGCAGGACGAGCTGACGCTATGGTGGGCGCAGTGGAAGCGCAGAAGGCTGAAGGCGTGCTGCACGTGCACGCTTTTTTGTATCCAGGTGCCTGCGGCAAGTTCCGCCCGAGTTTGGCCGCGCGGCCAGGGGGCGCATCGGGGGCGACGATGCCGGGGAGGACGCGAGGGCGCCAGGTAAAAGAGAAATGAGCACGTCTTTTGGTGGTCACGTTGTGTGTCCGAGTACTGTGCATGGAGTCGTGCGTGCGCGAGTGCGGCATCATGTGCAACGCGTGGTGTCGTGCGTGATCTCGCTGTTGTCCGTTGTTGCCCCGAGGGTTTCTTTTTTGGGAAAGGTCGTCGTCGAGGGGCCGTGAACCCAAAGCCCTCGCTGTCGCTCGATGCGGCACGGTGGATTTGCAGATGGCAGGACAGTTCAGTACTTTGTCTGATTTGGGATCCATGCTGCGGGAGAAGCTCATCACCGCAGACGCTTTCAAAGAGTTCGCGAGCTACAGTCGGTGTGCGTCGTACCCGTCGGCGACAGAGTTCGAAGCTGAGCGGGGCGACGTTGAGGCGGCTTGGCCAGCTTTTGCGAACGACATGGCGTTGAGTCGATTGCCTGCCTTCTTCGGGAAGAGCCGAGCCGCGGATGCTGGCGCGGCAGAGTGGGCAGACGAGTACGACAAGCGGCTGCAACATTGTCTTTCTCGGATGAACCACCACGTGCATCCTCGGTGTGAACGGACCGGGGAAAGGCGACCGCTTCGATCGTGCATGCCAAAGGGGAAGAGCGGGTGCAAGGCCGACTTCCCGTTGGAAAACCAGATGTGCGCGGAAGCTCTGCTGGTGTGTCGTTGCATCGCCGTGGCCCGATGCATGCCGATGACGGGGCCTCGGAGTGTGTTGGGCACCGTGCTCCCAGCGCGGAACCACGAGTGGTTGAACGCGGGCCCCCGAGCACTCATCGCCTTCTCAGGGAGCAACGCCGACGTGAAGTTCCCGCATCGTTTGCCAATCTTGCCGGAGTCCCACGAGGTGTTGCTGTATGACTCGAAAAGGCAGACGTGCTACCGCGGCGGGGATCTTGCAACGCAGGCGAACGACCTACAAGCAGCCATGGCTCTTGCTGCGGGTTACTTTGGAGGGTATTCCGCCAAAATGCAAGACATCGGAGAAAAAGAAATGAAGAGGCTCAGTGCGACCTTGGAACGGAAAGTAGCGTCTGACGGAGCTTTGGGAGGGAACCGTACTGCAGCGCAGGAATTCCAGCACTACTCAAGGCGTCTCGTTCGAGATCTAGAGTGCAAGGGTATTGTTCGAACATCTTTGGAGTCCTGCTTGTTGTCACTGTATGCTGACCATCCAGACGCTCTAATGGCAGAGTGCATCCGCACGTTCCCTTCGGTGCGGTTTCCGGCCGTTGATCTGTTGAAGCGAGAGGAGGTGGAGACGGGGAAATCCCGCGGCTGTTCTGTCGTGTCAGCCATGCGTTCGGGCCGAGGGAATTTGAATTTCACGTGCGCGGATGCTCCGTTCGCTTTGATGTACGGCTATCGCGGTGCAGCCCACAACGTGGACGTGCTCAGCCCGTACGAGATGTTGCTGCACTGGTCCATAGAGAAGATCCACCCCCCTCTCGGCCGGCAGGAAATCTACCGATCAGCTTTGACAGATGTGGGGCGTCGGTACGAGAAAGAGTGTCGTGAAGGCAGGATCCACTGCAGCATGAAAGGAGGAGAGCACTTCGTCGCGTTGGAGGCGCCCGACAGGATATTGCTTCCGGATGCCCCCGAGCTTCGCGGTCTGCGGCACGCGTGGTGTTGGGAGAAGAGGCGGCGCCTACATTTGCCCACGTGGACTTTTGGGCCAACACCGGGTACGTCGCTAGCGCAAGAGGAGAATGCTCGTCGACTGAGCGTGTACATGCGCCCGTGGTGCTTAGAGGCGCGGGGTGCGAGGTGGTGGAACCCCTTGTTGGCGAATCTTGGAAAGTGCAGAGCAGTGGAAGGGGAGAGCGTTCCCGCGTGGCTGGATATGCTCAGCGCGGAGGAGAGCGGCGAGGCATCAGAGCGGGACAACGCAGGGGGACACGTGCCGAGTGCGACTAAGAAGCGCCGCCGCCTGACGCGGAAAGCGACGTGCCCGGATGTAGCCGACGCAGAGTTCTATTACTCTTATCGGGTATCCTGGGAGAAGTACGTGGACGGTTACGTGGTTTCGAAAACGAGCCAGCGTTACATAGTGAATTTCTTGGCTGCAGCGTGCACTGTTGCGCGGGAGGATCACGTGGATTCGTCCGATGCCAGCTCTGTGGATGCCTGGAAGAATGAAGACAGTCGGGCTGGGTCCATGGAGGTCGTCCGCCAGGCACTGGATGGGATGGCTCGAATGGATGGTGCCGAGGAGTCAGCCGGGTACGGGCGCTACGCAGACATCATCACCATGGGCCGGGCGTTGTGGCAAACTCCGCCACTCGGAAAGGAGGCCGTGCAGGGCATCTCGGAGGAGCAGTTCGACAGCAGAGGGTGCCCCAGCAGCGAGGATTTGCGAAAAGCATTCGTCAAGCAGAAGAGCATGACGGACGTCCGACCAGCGCCGTGCGTCGGAATGACCATGCCTTTCGCCAGTCTCTCCGTCGTGGACTACGGCCGCCGGATGGGCGAGTGGCTCGGGAATTTGAAGAAGGAGCAGATGGCGCCAGAGCAGGAAGACATCGACATCATTGAACAGGTCATGCGGCGGATACGCGTGGAGTTCGAACTCGACAGAGATGGGAGCGATTTACCAAAGGGACACAGTGACCGCGCAGCTCGAGAAGAACCCATTCGAGGTTTTGTGCACGGGGGTCCAGGGACAGGGAAAAGCCGTCTCATTCATTGGATTACCAGGATGTTCAGAGAGGCGCTGCACTGGGAGCACGGCGTGCAATTTATGTGCGTGGCCTTCCAGAACCGGGTCGCCCACGCGATGGGTGGCGTGACGATCCATTCGGGCGGAGACGTCTCCGTGGGCGGCGGAGATCGGAGTTTGTCTCACACGGACGTAGATGTTCTTTTTACCCGGAATCAGGCTGTGCGTTGGCTGCTCATAGATGAGATCGGGATGGTGTCGGACGGTCTGTTAGGGGCACTCGAGAAGCACTTGACGGACGCGGCGCAGGTGAATCGGTACCGCCACCGCGCAGACAAGACGAGCAGACCGTTCGGGGGATACAATGTTATGGCGTTCGGCGATTTTTACCAGATCCCCCCAATCCCGGCGTCGTCGGCCGTGTTCCTGCCGCCGAAGGAGGCCGTGCCGCCGAAGCAGGGCAAAACAAGCCAAGAGAAAGCAGCCTTGGATTTGTTTTGGAGCAGTGATCCTCGCGTGGGGCTGACTCATTTCTGGGAGCTCGCGGTGCAGAAGAGAGTCAAAGAAGATCCGTGGTACAGCACCGTGTTACAGGAGGCGCGTGAGGGCCGCATGTCGGACGAGTCGTACAATTTCCTGCTGGGCATGCCGACGGAGCACGCAGGCTGTTGGCCGTTTCAGGGCGGAGGCGCGTGCTGCGAGACTGCGTGCAAGACTTTGCACGTGACGTGGGCGGAAATGAAGCTGCAGGGCGCGACGTGGCCTTCCATGATGGACATGGAGTGCGCGGACTGCCGGAGAGAACGTGAACGCAGGAACCGCCTACTGCAACCGAAGGATGGGCGTGTGGTGGAAGAGCCGTTCGTGTCAGCGCCGTACATGCACAAAAACAATGACCCGAAGTACCACGCCATGCTGTTGAGGGCGGCGGAATACGCAAAGGCACACCGACTGCACACGCTGTGGTTCAGCTCGCAGGACAAGCCCGACAATCCAGCCCAGGTAGCGAAGACACCGGGCAAGCTACGGAAGAGCTTGGAGAAGTTGCTCATGCTGCACGACCAGAAGACTGCGGGCATCCCAGGCATTAACTTGCTGTACGTAGGCATGAAAGGCCGCGTGACAGAGAAGATATGCAAGACGAGAAACATCGTCATCCTGAAGCACATGCCGTGCACGCTGGTGGGATGGGAGCTGCATCCGGCAGACCGCGTGGCGCAGCCAGGGTCGGAGCGCTTTCTGAATTACTTGCCGCGTTGTATGTATTTGCGAGTGGACGGTGCGGCGTGGACTGTGGATGAGAAGCTTGGCCCAGGTGTTTTCCCCCTGCACCCCGTTCAGCGCACTTGGGAACTATGCGAAAAGCCTGTCCGGCATGCCCGCCTGCGGGGAGAGCCGGGGAGACGAGCGTGGGCGAAGAATGGGTGAGGAGGGCCAGCGGGCGCGAAGGAGACGGAGAGAGGAAGCCGGGTGGGTAGGCGGGGAAAGAACGGAAGACTGACATGGGAGCGAGAGAGGTACGTCGAGTGGAGAGGCAGAGGCACAGGGGGGGCAGCCTGAGCGCTGAAGAAGCGTGGGCGGGAATGCAGGATCAGGTGCGAAGGTGCGGCGCACGGGCTTCGCATGGATCCCGGACTTCGCGAGCACTGCATTCATGATGCAGGGGGCGACGTTGTCGGCAGGGCTTGCGGACTGCGGCGATGCATTGGACGTCGTGGGGCCTTCTGAGGCGATGACTGCATACGTCATCCTGTCGCGGCTGACGTCGGCGAGTGGGTTGCTTTTGCTGCGGGCTTTTGCGCCGGAGCTATTCCGACAAGGAGAGGCTGCGGGGCCTCGATGCATGCTGGCGTTCTTGCGAAGTCGATTCGGCGCAGGCGCTGCGGCGAGTGCGGGGAGGCTCGCTGGAACTGTGACGTACGGCATAGCGGAGGCAACGGAGGATTACGACAGGGCAGTGGTCTTGCAGGAAGTAGGGAGAGAGCGCAGGAAGCAGCAGGGGTCGTCCTGGGCGTGCTGGTGCTGCCGACTGTCGTTCCCAGTGGCCGGTTTCGGAGCAGACCGTCGACGACGGGGGGAAGTTGGAGAAAAGTGTCTGGCTGCAGGGCACTGGCGCGAGTGCAAGGCTTGCGCGGACGCGCTATGCATCGAGCGAGCGCAGGGTACGGCGGCGCAGTTCCAGAGAAGGCAATGCAGCACGTGTGGTTTGATGCAGTTGGACGTTTTGTTTGAGGATACCAGGGACGAGTGCAACGCGTGCGTGCTTGCTGCGAGCTTCGAGGTCCACATGTGCGACAAGTGCGGGGATTACGTGTCGGGGGTGGATGCATTCCGGATACCAGGTGAACGTTCGACGTATTGTTGTTGGAGATGTAGCGGAGACCTGTGTCGATTTGCGTGCACAGTCTGCGGCGCGGAGAAGCCTGTGATCAGTTTCCGCGGAGCACCTCGCCAAGTTCGCAAGCAGACGATCCGTCGCTGTGGGGACTGCGAAGTGTGCATCGTGTGCAAAGAGAGGATACAAGACTACAGGAAGTTCGTGTGCAACGGGAAAGTGTGCGTGGCGTGCGCGCCTGTGAAGTGCCATGTCTGCGAGAGGACGCTGGCGAAGACGCGTTTTCCACGTGGCGGGCGGACAGAGCAGCGAGGCGCGGAGCGGCATGTCAGCCGGTGCCTTGACTGCCACGAATGCGCTGCGTGCAAGCAGGTTTTGGAGAAGCAGAGCTTTTCAAAGGCCGAGAAGGAATGCCGACGATGTAGCGCCACTCTGCTCTGTGAAGTTTGCGGGAAGGAGCTGAGCCGGAGCAGTTTCCCAAGGGGCGGGCGGACGCAGCAGCGGGGCGCGGGGCAGCATGTCAGCCGGTGCCTTGACTGCCACGAGTGCGGCAAGTGCAAGCAGTTCCTGGACAAGCAGAGCTTTTCGAATGCCGAGAAGGTATGCCGACGATGTAGCGCCACTCTGCTCTGTGAAGTTTGCGGGAAGGAGCTGAGCCGGAGCAGTTTCCCAAGGGACGGGCGGACGCAGCAGCGGGGCGCGGAGCGACATGTCAGCCGGTGCCTTGACTGCCACGAGTGCGGCGAGTGCAAGCAAGTCCTGGACAAGAAGAGCTTTTCGAAGGCTGAGAAAATATGTCGACGATGTGGCAGGACGCCCACTTTGTGCGCGGCGTGTGACACGAGGAAGGTCGCCGCAGACTTCGACGACCGCATGTTCACGAACGCGACGAACGGCGGCCGCCAAGCAGTATGCAAATCGTGCTATGAAGATGGATGCTCCGTCAGGGATTGCTCGAGGTATCCGTGCCAGAACTGTGGGCCGCGAGGACATCGGAGTTTCGGCCCAGAGAGCCTACGTCGGTTTAAGAAGAGTGGTAGAGCCAGTGAGCTGTATTGCAACGATTGCACCAGCAAGGGGGGCACACCACGAAAGAAGCAGAAGGCGAGTTGAGCGGAAATGGGGTGGCTGTCGGAGACGCATGACCAAATGGACATGCACTGGAGTGCTACGTTCTTGTGCTGATGTCGCTTGGAAAAGTGACTGTAGCGGGGGCGCCACGTAGAGGTGCCACTCCTCCCACTTGCGTAGTTGGGCCTGCAATTCGAGTATGCGCTTCTTCTGGACGCGCAGCTGGTCCATGACCTTGTCTTGCGTCGCCAGCTGTCGCGCCTTCCTGGCTTGTCGTGTGCTTGGGGCTCAGGAATCGTATTTCGTGCTGTCGTACTCGTTGTGCTCTGTGAGGGTCTGCGGCTGCGTGAGCCTCGTTGGATCGCCATGCTCTCGATGATGATGCTGATGGTGATGCTGATGATCCCCAGACCGCTGCTTTCCCTTCCCTGCCCTCGATCGAATCGAGGCAATCGGGCCGAATGATGCGAGGACGTCGATGCAGCGTAGGTCACCCCAGGGGGTCGAAGATCAATCGCGCCCCGCGCATCGCGGCCTTGGCCGGAGAGCTGCCCTTCTCCAAGGTGGCCTCGCGAGGGCGCGAAGGTAGGCCCCGCGTCGTGCATCTCGGGGCGCGATGCGCGACGTTGGCGACCTGGAAGCAGCGTTTTGTCAGTGTCGGGTTGACGTGTCGTCCCCAATTACTCTGAGCCAAACTGACTACTGACAATGTGCATGCACAGGGGTATGGCAGCATATGTTGGGCGGACCTCCGAAAGTTTCTGTTTAGGGCTTTCTTTCTTTTTCTCTTTGTAGGAAAAATCGGCAGCACACCAAAAAAACTGGGGTCTTCCCCAGGGGCAGTTCTTCGCCCGGAATCCGTTTCCTGGGGCCCCCGGGGCTCGAAAGCGGCCCACGGCAGGCCGAGAGCGGCGGAGGACCGAGAGAACGGCGAAGATCGATGGAGAACTCGTCGTCGTCGTCTTCTGGCCAGCGCTCCTGTCGAGAGGCCGTTCTTCGAGGAAGAAAAAACGCTATAAGCTTAAACTTTCGGGGGTCCGCGCGGATTTCTTGGATCGGCGCTGGGCCCTTCCGGCGGCGCCTCCGGCGCCGCTCTTGGCGCGCTCTGCGCGCCAGTGTACGTATAAGGTGTTTTTTCCTGAATCTAGTTTCTCTTCAGACTCTGGCAAGTTTATTTGCACGGAGGGGGTCGGGCAAGGCCCCGAAGGAGATCTGGAATCGCTCAGGCCGAAACCGACTTGCACGCTGTACCGGCCTTGCACTGCCTCGTGAGGCGGCGGAGCCAAAATCCCATGCAAGCGAACCTGCCTGAATCCAGTGACGCGCTTTCCCGAACATCGGCTCAGAATCGAGCCCCGGGCTTCCAACGTGGTCCGTCCGGCTCGGCTCTGTCGCCCCGGATCGATGTTTGAGGGCCCCAGGGCCCGACATTCGGGTGAACGTAAAGGGGGGTGGCCCAGACGGGGGGTGAATTCGGACGGCCTCGGAGGCGGCGCAGAGGAGGACTGTAATGAAATGTGATTCAATCGTTTCGCTCACTCCGCTTGTCCATATTGCATGATCGCGCCGTGGTGGGCTAGCCGAGTTTTGGGGCCTGTTGAGGGCCGTTTTGGGGCCTCGTGGGGCCTCTTTTGGGCCTCTTGGGCGCCTCTTGGGGCGTCTTGGGGGCCTCTTGGGGGTCTCTTGGGGCCTCTTTGGGACCTCCTGGGCGGCTTCTGGGGCGGAGCGCTCGATTTTTCAGTTCTCTGTATCCCTCTTGAGCCCCTCTTGGGCCCGTCTTGGGGCCTCTTGGTCCGTCTTGGGCGGCACTTGGGCCGTCTTGGGGGCCCTCTTGGGCCGTTTCGGGGCCGTCTTGGGAGCTTCGTGGGCCGTCTTGGAGCGATCTTGGGCGCCTCTTGGGTCGTTTTGGAGCGTCCGGAAGCCGAAAAAGCCAGAACGCAAAAAACATCGGAAAAACCAATGAAAATCAACGATTTTGGCCTCTTGGGGCCCTCTTCGGAGGCCTCTTGGAAGGCTCGTGGGGCGTCTTGAAGGCCTCTTCGGCTGTCTTGGGGGTCTCTTGGGCCGTCTTGGGGTCATCTTCGGCGCCTTGGAGCGCTCTTTGAACGTCTCGGGGGCCTCTTGAGCAATCTTGGGGGCCTCTTGGGGCACTCTTGGCGCGCTCTGGGCGGCCTGAGAGGCCGCACCCAGAAGGAAAACCATCTCTGAGTTGAACCGGGCGGGACCTTGCCAGGCGGCGGGCGGGGTACTTTTCGCCGGGGGACCCCCAGGGGCCGCCCCGCGCGCGCGAACTAGTACAATATACAATTGTTAACCAGTTACCGGAGATCTTAGCACGCCTCTGGCCCGTTGGGCCGGCGAATTTTTATTTCGAGTCTCATTATCTTGCCACCCCAGTTGGGGATGTACCCCTCGAAACCCGAAGGGAGCGGCCTACGTCCCCAGGCAACGCCAGTGGGGCCCAGGCAGCGCCAGTGGGTACAGGGATCGGTCGAACGATGCTCACTTGAGGCCTTTCGGCTGGGGGGGATAACTCGGCCAGTGGGGCCCAGGCAACGCCCGTGGGGATAGGGATCGGTCGAACGATGCTCACTTGAGGCCGTTCGGCTGGGGGCTGCTCGCGCTGGGCGACGGGTGGCGCAGACTGGCGCCCGAGCTCTTCGCGGGCTTCGGGCGCAGCTGCGCGTGCCCCAGTCCAGCGCCGCACCCGTCGTGGCGCGAAGCGCCGAGCCGATTCAGGGTCGGTTAAACGATGCTCGATGTCGACCTTGAGAGTCCCCAAATGGCTCGGCTCGGGATCTCTGCCCGCGCGCGCGCGGCGGCGCCCGGGACCTCCCCGCCCCCGCCGCCGGTGCGCCCGGGGGCAGACGTGCGAGAAGCCGAGGATGTGCACGTTCCGGAAGTGGAAGCGGACGCTGAGGCCCACTCCTCCTCCTCCTCCTCCTCCTCCTCCTCCTCCTCCTCCTCTCCTCCTCTCCTCCTCCTCCTCCTCCTCTCCTCCTCTCCTCCCCCCCTCCTCCTCTTCCTCCTGGCCATTTTGGCTCAAGATCGAAACCATGCCGCGAGGATTCGAGCTTGCCCGCAGCTGTATGGCAGGCTCGAGCAGTTGGGGCGTGCTGTTTTAATCGAGCCAGAGACATTCGGCCAGTGGTTCGCAACCCTATCAGTTTGACAACTTAGCAGTACGTGCAATGTCGGCAGTGCAGCTACAAGTGGAGCTGGCGCTCGAGAGAGACGTGCTACCAGTGTGACTGCGCGCTCAAGCCCCCGACGACGCCCCATCGGGTGCCACAGTGGCAGAGGGCGATGACGCTGACAATTCAGCTCATGCCCAGCGCAGCCGTGCCGCCGCCTCCTCAAGTGGACGCCGCCGCCGCTCCCATTCATCCAGAAGAGCCTGTTTGCTAACCCCATGTGCACGCCGTTCGGCTCCGTTATGCCGTCCAGGCCGTCGGTCCCACCGCCACCGTTGCCAGACACGTGGTGGGGAGCGGCTACGGACCAATGACAGAAAAACACAAATATAATCATATTAAGAACAAGAAAGCCGAAGGCGACTCCGAGCGGATAGACGTGAACACTGAGGACATCGTTGTGAACGACGCTTTCCAGGTGCTCTCCAAGCGTATTGACCAGGCCGTAGTCGCATAGATGAAGGAGCAGGTGGCCAAGTCTGCTCCTAATCCCGTGCCCGCATGAGACTTAGGCATGCGGCAGAGTTATCCCTGTGTCGGGCTCGCCCTTTACATTCAGCTACACCTTGCCTCGAGGTGCCTGGGGAACTTGCGCTCCTGCTCGGATGGCATCCTTCCATGGCGGGCTCTGCTCGCGGGATGCAGGTCTGCCCAGCGCCTTGCAGCGCGTGTGCTGATGGATCCTACGACTGAGGTTAACAATCTGTTTCAACCTGGGCTCGAGGCGCGAGCGTGGGTCGATGGCGTGAATCGCAGAGCCGACGGGTCGATTCGGTCACCGCTCAGACGGTCGGTTTTGTGCGAGATTTCAAAGCAGGGCTTGTCGAGCGCAGGTTGACATAGCCCGGTAAAATCCTGCATCGTCGCATCGTCACTGGCCATATCCAATGATGTGCGCGCTCGGCTAGATCAGCTGGGCATCGCAGTGCACGTGGCAGGCAGCTCGCCCGACCTCGGGATTGACCGAGGCCATGATGTGCGTCGCCGTCGCACCCGATGCCTTCAGCGATGGCGCAACGGGTGCGTCGAGGCAGTCGCGTTGCCGCTTTGCGTTCCCCCAAGCAGCGTACCATGCGTAATTTTAAACACAGGAGCCGCCCTCCAGGCCATGCGTGAATCAAAACCTTTCGGTGTTTGACCAGGCGGGCTCCAGAGGCTGCGCCAGCCCGCAGGCCGTGTGGCTTGCGGGCAAAAACAAGGTGGTTGTCTCACGATTGTTTCAGTTCTCTGGTTTGGATCCAGAGACCCTGCTGTGGTTGCGGCTTTAGACATGCTGGTGGAGTGGTTCCGTTATGTGAGACGCGACGGGACCTGGCTCGGGCGTCTCCGAGCTGCTCGGGGGAGAAGTTATCGCCGCATCATCGCCATCCCAGCCAACCGCAGGTGGTTCCATATCCGAGGCTTTATTTCTGTGATCATCGCCTCTCTGCTTCATCTTGGATGGGGCACCCCCGGGCTCCTCGAGTGGCGCGACCCATTCGAAGGATGCTGGGGGTCCCCCGTCCAAGGCCTCTCCGACATCCCTGCCTACCTCGATTCTTTCGGCCCCTCCGATGCGCCGGCCGCCACCCGCGCCTCCGTGGAGAGGAAGCTGTGGGCAGGGGCGTCCACCGGCACCTGGGGGGAGGTATTGGGGCGGGTGTCGATATGTTTAGTTTGCAAAGGTAGTCAGTTAGAATTGATGCAGCCCAGGAGAATGAACGACGGCGCGCCATCGAGTGCGCAGCAGCTGCATGGCCACGTCTTCGCACTGCAGAAGTTTGTTGTGGGAGACTTCGATCCCACCTGTCCTTTGATGCGGTCGAGCACCAGACATTCTTCGCCATCGAATCTGGCAGTGCCCGTGTAACGCAGACGACCCAGAATGTCAAGACATGCAAGATGTCTTCGAGACCGCAGAGGCTGCCCTTGAGCTGCTGCCTCTTCTTCCCGCCTTGCTCCGCTCCAGCTTGGGAAGCAGATCGTCCATATTCCTCGCGTGTCGCACGGTTTCTCGATCATGCCGACCTGCGGGGCGTGCACGACGTGCGGGGCCCTGGGTATGGACCGATCGATCTTTTTTCTCGCCCAGCCCTATCGGCCCCCTTTCGAAGAAGGGAGTCGAGGATCTGAGAAGGCTGGAGTAGGGCTTCATCTCAGGAGCGAGCGTGCGTGCCAAAGCCTTCAGCGCCAAGGTCAAGGCGCGGCCCGCCCACTCCCCCTCTTCTCCCCCCTGGGATCGTTTGAGCGCTCGGTGTAAAAATCCTCCTCCTCCTCCTCCTCCTTCTTCTCCTCCTCGTCCTCTTCCTCCTCCTCCTCCTCCTCCTCCTCCTCCTCCTCCTCCTCCTCCTCCTCCTCCTCCTCCCCCCCTCTCCTGTCGCAACTGCGTTGTCGACTTGTTCAGGCCACTATTCATAGCACGAGTTTTCCTACTGCAGGTCGGTTTGCGCGGTGTCCCCGCTTTGCCTGGCGACTTTCCGATTCGGGACGTGGCTGTGTCGCCGTGGTGTTTTGCGTGACGCAGAAGCAAAATGGAAGCGGGCGTTGAGGCACCGCGACGGCGCTCCGAGGGCGGGAGGTCGGCGGCGTTCTTCCCCAAGCAGTGCCCATCGGTCGTTGAAAGTAGGTATTTTTGGATTCCCAGATTCCAATCTACTTTCAGCGCCTTCCTACTTCAAGAGTCGAGTGGTTTTCCCTCTTCCCTCCTCCTCAGGAGGAGGGCGGAAACCCAATCTATTTCCAACGCCTTCCTACTTCATGTTTCTACCTACTTCTTCCGACCGATGGGTGCTTGTACTCAGGGGTTCTTACTTTTGCGGTTCTATTGTCGCCGTCGCGACCTGGTTGTCGTCTGTCGTCGGGGCGCTGAGGCGCCGCGGCGGCGCTCCGCGTGCGGGAGTTCGGAGGCGTTGTTTCTGTAGATTCCGGCGCGTTTGCAGTCTAGACGTGGAGGTGAGGACCGCTTTGGGCTCAGGAGGGGTTTTGGTTTTCGGGCGTCTCCACAAGTCTAGGTCGGGGAGCCTATACGAGGCCGATGCTCGCCGTGCCCAGAAAACCCCTTCGTTCTTTACTCAGCCTCTCTCCTGGTAGCACAGCGGTTGTATCCTTTATGCTACGCGTATCTCTGCCAGCCTGTTCAGAAACGTTGCCGATGAGATCTCACGGGAAAGGGGCGGAGCACATCCAGGAATTCCTCGGAGGGCACCAACTATACACCAACACCGATCCTGGCCCAGGATCACCCTGGGACCAGGATCGGTGTATATGCCTTCTTGCGCAAGGCAGGAGGGCGTATACACCGATCCTGGGCCCAGGGTGATCCTGGCCAGGATCGGTGTTGGTGTATAGTTGGTGCCCTCCTAAGGAAGCATGATCCGGCGTGTTGCTTTCTTCAGGGAAATGCAGAGGCGTGCCGTGGAACAGTTTCCCGGAGAAGCTGGAAGCGGGCGCTGGGCGCCGCGGGCCGCGCTCGGCGGGCGGGAGCGTCTGGCTGGCATGGGAGGGGGAGGCGTCGCGAGGTCCGAGAGGAATAATTTGGCCTTCGCGCAAGTCGGGACTTGCTTGCCCGCCTCTTCGTCGGAGGTGGACAGAACCCCCAACAGTGACACGTCGATTAGTGAATTGTCCGTTTTCGGTTCTCGAGAGGGCGCCGTGGCCGTTATTTTCCAGGCTCGCGCCCGCCAGGTTTGGGCCTCAGGTCGTTTTCACTAAACCACGTTTTGCTAAAGGGGGGTCTGTCCATCCCCGACTCTTCGGCCCAGCGCTGCTTGAACAGGCGGCGGATGGGGACGGGGGGGAATGCCAGGAATGGCGGTGCAAGTCAGCGTGCCCGAGTGTGGAACAAATCAGCCCGCAACGGGGCGCGAGGTCTCGGGGGCGTCCAGGGGGGGTGATGACCAGGGGGGTGGATATCATGGCCAGGGCCAGGATATTTCGCCGGACTTCATGCACCCCCCCCTCTCTTACACCAACATTTCTTTTTTTTTTTACGTTTCCCCCCCCCACCAATTGAAGCTCGCTAGCCCTGGCCAAACGCCCCCCCTGGTAACGGTAACGACCTTACTGGGGGGTGGGTGGCCTGGACCCCCCCCCTTACATTCTAGGCCTCCTAAATGGGGTCGGGGTAGATGTGGTCGGAGGATCGCGCCGCATCGCCGATGCATCGCCGATGCGCCTCGATGTGGAGACCGATTTGCTTCACGCCGACGTCGCCGATGCATCGCCGACCTCGACGACGCACCGCCAGTGCATCACCGATGCATCGCCGATGCATCGCCGATGTATTGGCAATGCGGTGCGACCTTCCGACCCCATCTGCTCGAACCCTATCTAGAAGGCCTTCATATATGCTGGGGGGTGGACCCCCCCCCCGCAGGTATTCATAGTGCAGGCGCTGTGGTGTGTACGGTAGGGTCGTGTCGTGTCGACCGGCGGCGACCCCGCCGCCGGCGTTCAACGTTGAACGCCGGCGGCGGCCCAGAATCGGTCGATGTTGAACGATTGGACGTTGCGGAAATGGCCGATCGTTCCAGGTTGAACGATCCCCGCGGTGTCAGGAACCAACGCCTGGGTCGACACGACACGAACCTGCCGTACACAAGCGCCCTGGTGCACGCAGGCAATGTGGTGTACGCAGGCGCTTTTGCGCACACGGCGGCTGCAGTACACGCAGCCATTGCGGTGTACATATGGGCGACGTGGTGCTGCGGTGCGCGCGGCTGTTGTTGTGTACGGAGGCGTTGGTGTACACAGACGGCGCTGTGCTGCACGCAGGCGTTGGGCATTGTCGTGTACACAGGGGTTGTGGTTCACACAGGCGAATGATGCGCCGGTGGCGCGGCCGCACCCTGGCGGGTGGACGCCGCGGCCGCTGTTACCGTTACCATTCCGTCCGACCCCCCCTGGTAAAAATTTTATCCGGGAAGGAAATTAGCGGTCACCTCTTGGACGCCCCACAATTCGATGCTCGTTTTGGGGACCTTCCTGGGACCCACTTAAGGATCTGTTCGACTCAGGTTCGACTCAGGTTCGACTCAAGTTCGACGCAGTTTTGACGCAGGTTCGACTCAAGTTCGACGCAGGTTCGACTCAGGTGCTACTCGAGTCGGCGGACGTTTGACGCAACTTCGACGCACGAATGGAGCAGGTGGCTCCAGGAAGGCCCCTAGGAACCAGCATCTAACCACAAGGCTCGTGGATCGATGTTTCGAGGATCGACGTCTCGAGGCTCGAGGTTCCCGGGACTTCGAGGATCGAGGCTCGAGGCTCGAGACTCCAGGCTTGAGGCTCAAGGGTCGAGGACCGCGGCGGCGCCAGCTGGACGGGGCGGAGGGATCGATGCTCGAAGGTTTTTTTTGGGCTGCTTCTGGGCCTGTTGTCAAACAGTGGCGAAGCGTGAATGTTGCAGATAGGCCCACCAAATAATGTTCTAAGAACCTCTCCTGGTCTGCACGAAATGTTGTCAGAACATTTCTGGCTGAGGCTGTTTTGTTTTAGCACATCGGGCTTATGTTCTAAGCAACTTATTTGTGTTTAGTCGAACATTTTCGGGTTCCACGAATATTTCGTGGTAGGCCAAGAGGAATGCTGGGACACTCGGTCTCTGCTCAATATCGGGGCATCTAGCAGCTGCCTCTTCGTTGCCACAGATGGATCCCCCTCGAAGATTCGGCCAGAACGCACCCCAGGAAAAGGGCGGGGGTGGAGCTCTGAGGAGGGGGATGCAGGACCAGGAGGAAGACTCCTTCCCTGATCGTCCCCCTTCGCTTCTTTCCCGTTCCCTTCAATTTCCTTAATTAGTTCCCTATTCGTACGTACTCTCTGCTCTATTCTAGTTTTTTTTCAGTCTTTTCACTCATCGCGGAGGCCCTGTTTTTGGCTTCTTCTCTTCCTTCTGCTTTCTTTTTTCCCGACCATCCTGTGGTGTTGGGTCCTCGTTTTGAAGAGACGGTGGCCCGCGTCTCCTCCTCCTCCTCCTCCTCCTCCTCTCCTCCTCCTCCTCCTCCTCCTCCTCCTCCTCCTCCTCCTCCTCCTCCTCCTCCTCCTCCTCCTCCTCCCTCCTCCCCCTCTTCCCTGCGTTTCACTCACCCAGTACAGCGTTTCGTAGCCCCATAGGAGCTCCGCCGAAGGCCCCAGTGCTGCCGCCCGCATGCGTCACCCACACCCAATTCGGCACACCCCTCACACGTTCCGTGGCCCCATAGGAGCTCCGCCGAAGGCCACAGTGCTGCCGCCCGCATGCGTCACCCACACCCAATTCGGCACACCCCTGACACGTTTCGTGGCCCCATTGGAGCTCAGCCGAAGGCCCCAGTGCTGCCGCCCGCATGCGTCACCCACACCCAATTTGGCACACCCCTCACACGTTTCGTGGCCCCCTAGGAGCTCCGCCGAAGGCCACAGTGCTGCCGCCCGCATGCCGCATGGCGTCACCCCCACCCAATTTGGCACACCCCTCACCGTTCGTGGCCAACAAGGAAAGCTCCGCCGAAGGGCCCCAGTGCTGCCGCCCGCATGCGCGTCCCACCCATTCGTCACCCCCCTCCACACGTTTTCATGGCCCCATATGAGCTCCGCCGAAGGCCCCAGTGCTGCCGCCCGCAATGCGTCACCCCACACCCATTTCGGCAACCCCACACACGTTTCGGGGGGTGGCCCCTAGGGGACTCATCCGAAGGCCCCAGTGCCTGCCGCCCGCATGCGTCACCCACATCCAATTCGGCACACCCCTCACACGTTTCGTGACCGCATAGGGAGCTCCGCCGAAGGCCCCAGTGCTGCCGCCCTCATGCGTCACGCACACCCAATTCGGCACACCCCTCACACGTTTCGTGGCCCCATAGGAAGCTCCGCCGAAGGCTCCAGTACTGCCGCCCGCATGCGTCACGCACACCCAATCCGGCACACCCCTCACACGTTTCGTGGCCCCACAGTGAGCTCCGCCGAAGGCCCCAGTGCTGCCGCCCGCATGCGTCACGCACACACAATTCGGCACACCCCTCACACGTTTCGTGGCCCCATAGGGAGCTCCGCCGAAGGCCTCCGTGCTGCCGCCCGCATGCGTCCCGCACACCGATTTCGGCACACCCCTTAAACGTTTCGTGGCCCCAAAGGGAGCTCCGCCGAAGGCTCCAGTGCTGCCGCCCGCATGCGTCCCGCACACCGATTTCGGCACACCCCACACACGTTTCGTGGCGTCATAGGGAACTCTACCGAAGGCCCCAGTGTTGCCGCCCGCGTGCGTCACGCACACCCCAATTGGGCACACCCCTCACACGTTTCGTGGCCCCATAGGGAGCTCCGCCAAAGGCCCCAGTGCTGCCGCCCGCATGCGTCACGCACACCCAATTCGGCACACCCTCACACGTTTCGTGGCCCCACAGGGAGCTCCGCCGAAGGCCCCAGTGCTGCCGCCCGCATGCGTCCCGCACATTCATTTCGGCACACCCCTCACACGTTTCGTGGCCCCATGGGGAGCTCCACCGAAGGCCCCAGGGTGCTGCCGCCCGCATGCGTCCCGCACACACATTTCGGCACACCCCTCACGCGCTTCGTGGCCCCATAGGGAATGCGTCCCGCACACTCATTTTGGCATACCCTTCACACGTTTCGTGACCCCATAGGGAGCTCCACCGAAGGCCCCAGTGGGTGTGCCCGCATGCGTCCCGCACATCCATTTCGGCACACCCCTCACGCGTTTCGTGACCCCTCACACGTTCCGTGGTCCCATAGGGAGCTCCACCGAAGGCCCCAATGGGTGTGCCCACATGCGTCCCGCACACCCATTTCGGCACACCCCTCGCACGTTTCGTGGCCCCGTAGAGGGGCTCCACCGAAGGTCCCAGTGCTGCCGCCCGCATGCGTCCCGCACACCCATTTCGGCATGCTCTTCACACGTTTCGTGGCCCCAAAGGGAGCTCCGCCGAAGGCCCCAGTGGGTGTGCCCGCATGCGTCCCGCACACTCATTTCGGCACACCCCTCACGCGTTTCGTGACCCCTCGGACGTTTTGTGGTCCCATAGGGAGCTCCGCCGAAGGCCCCAGTGGGTGTGCCCGCATGCGTCCCGCACACCCATGTCGGCACCCCCCTCGTGCGTTTCTTGGCCCCGTAGGGGGCTCCACCGAAGAAGATATTCACAACTGCGGTACTCACAATTGCATATGGTTGGGTCCTTCGCCAGGATAATTTTGAAAACTCTGGTCTTGTCATAGATTCTATTACTATCCTCCTGCTGCTGCTGCTCCTCCTCATCCTCCTTTTTGTCCACCCACTCCTGCCCTCTGACCCTGTCTGCTTCCCACCTCCTCCAGCGCAACCCCCGCCTTCCCCCGCGAGGCCGGACGTCTATCACGGTCAAGGCCCCCCCCCCTCTGGATCAGCAGGGTATCTTCTCTATATGTCGCGCGCAGATTTTCTCGGCGCGTTGCCGTGGTATGCCCGGGTGGGGGGAGGGAGAGCGGGATGAAAAGGACGAGTAGGAGGATTGAGGTAGGAGGAGGAGGAGGAGGAGGAGGAGGAGGAGGAGGAGGAGGAGGAGGTAGGTTGAACGGGAGGAGGAAGGAGAGGAGGTGGAGGAGGAGTAGGAGGGGGAGGGGGAGGAGAGTGGAGATGAGGGAGGAGGAGGATGATGATGCAGTCGGATCAGGCGTCGAGGCTAGTGCGTAATAGGAGGCAGAGACAGAACGGATGTATGTGAGGAGGAGGATGATGATGAGGAGGCGGATTATGAGGAGTCGGATGAGGAGTTGAGAGGAGGAAGAGGCGGAGGAGGAGGAGCAGGGGCGTAGGACTAGAGGATGAGGAGGAAGAGAAAGGAGGGCAGGAGGCAGAGCAGGAGGAGGAGGAGGAGGAGGAGGAGGAGAGGAGAGGGAGGAGGGGAGGGGGATATTGGATGATGATGATCATGAATGATGATGAATGATGGTGGTGTGGTGATGATGATGATGGTGATGATGATGCTGATGAATGCTGCTGATGATGATGGCGAGTGTGGGATGAGGATGAGGATGATGCTGATGCTGATGATGGTTGCTGATGAGGATGATGCGATGATGGTGATGACGGATGACGATGATAGATGAGCGATTCGATGCTGCTGATGATGATGGCGAGGATGGGGATGAGGATAGGATGATTATGCCTGATGATGATGCTGATGATGATGATGATGATGATGCCTGTGCTGCTGCTGATGATGATGATGACGAGGTCGATGATGATGATGATGATGATGATGATGCATGATGATCGATGATGATGATGATGATTTAGATGATGATGATGATGGATGATGATGCTGCTGCTGCTGCTGCTGCTGCTGCTGCTGCTGCGGATGATGATGTGATGATGAGTATGATGATGATGATGAATGATGATGAGATGATTGATGATGATGATGATTATGATGTGATGATGATGATGATGATGATGATGATGATGATGATGCTGCTGCTGATGATGATGATGATGATGATGATGATGATGATGATGATGATGATGATGATGATGATGATGATGATGCTGATGCTGATACTGATGAGGATGATGATGATGATGATGATGATGGTGGGCGGCGCCGCTCCCGCAGGGGGCTCCTCTTGCAGCCACGTGACGCGATGATCGACCATGTCGTGATTCGCTGCCTTTTCCGTGGTCGGCTGGTGGCACGGCGTCTTCTTCGGTGGCGACGCCTCCTTCGTCGGCGGCAAGTTGGCCTGCGTCCACGGCCTTGAGGGCGACTTCTTCCAGTTGCTCTCCTTCTACTTTGCCTCCTGCTCTTGCGGCACCGTGCCGTGAGTAGGCGGCGCCAGGGGGTAGTCTGTCGCGTGCCCGCGTGCGCGGCGGGAGACCTTCCTGAGGCGCTGCGCTCCTCCTCCTCCTCCTCCTCCTCTCTCCTCCTCCTCCTCCTCCTCCTCCCCTCCTCCTCCTCCCACCTCCTCCTCCTCCCCCTCCTCCTCCTCCTCCTCCCTCCTCTTCCTCCTCCCCCTTGTCCTCCTCCTCCCTCCTCCTCCTCCTCCTCCTCCTCCTCCTCCTCCTCCCCACCCCCTCCTCTCCTCCTCCTCCGCCTCCTCCGCCTCCTCTCCTCCTCCTCTCCTACCTCCTCCTCCTCCTCCTCCTCCTCCACCTCCTCCCCCTCCTCCTCCGCCTCCGCCTCCTCCTCTTCCCCCTCCCCCTCTCCTCCTCCCCGTCCCCCTCCTCCTCCTCCTCCTCCTCCTCCTCCTCCTCCTCCTCCTCCTCCTCCTCCTCCTCCTCTTCCTCCTCCTTCCCCCGCCCTCCCGTCGATCCTGGGGCTCTAGCCCCGGGCCCGTGCCTCGCTTTGGGCAGCGCGCCGCGGGGCCCGGCCTCGCGCCGGGGGCCGGCCCCGAGAGGGCGGGCTCCCGAGCGCCGGCGTGGCGACGGGCGCCCGAGGAGCCCAGACGCCTTCGGGTGATGAGAAAAACATGACGGGAGGTTATTGGCGATTTTCGGCCTCTGGGGGCCCGTGCCGTCGGAGGTGGATAGACCTCCTACCCTGACGCGTCGATTATAAAGAATTGGACGTCTTCGGTTCGCGAAGGGGCGTCGCGGCCGTACTTTATGCGGGTCTGGGTCCGTCGGTTCCGGTCCCGGGCCGTTCTCACTAACAGGATGTTTATCAAAGGGAGGTTTGTCCACCGCCGAATTTTCGGCCTCTGGGGGCCCTTGCCGGCCCCCGAGACCGTCAACAAAACGACTCAGGAGGAGAAGCCAGCGCAGGGGAAGGGGTCGAGGCCTCCCGGGGTCGGCGTAAGGGAAGACAAATCATGACGTCGGGGGCCCGGGAGCCGGTTGGGCGGCCGAGCAGCGCCGTCGGGCCCGCGGTGGGAGCCCGTGCCGGGGAGCAGCGCGCTGCTGCCTGTTGGACGTGTCCCACCCGCCCATGACCCAAGACATATTAATCTCAAAACGACGACGATGTTGTCTCCACACCGTGTCGTTGGCGCTGGGCCGAGCCCTCCACCGCGTCACGGCGGACTCGTAGGGTCTTCAGGGTGCCCTGGGCTTCTCGGGTTTCGGTGGTTTTGCCACGGAAGGAGCGCGACGTTCCCACACCGAAAGTTCATGGACGCCCTGGGGTTTCAGGGTGGGGTTTCTCGTGGAAAGCTTCTCGTGGTCGCGCTCCTAAATACTTCCTCCCCACCTTGCCGTTTTGTATCCACTGTCTCGCCGATCGGCGCGCCCTCCCCCTCGCCCCCGATAGACCAGATCTTGGCTGCTCTTGGCGGCTGCTCTTGGCGACTGGTCAGGACCCCCACCCCAGTGTGCTTACGCCACTGGTAGAGGCAGATCGGCAAATCACCAGCCCATGCCCAGACCCCCCCCCTTTCCCCCCCTCGGCCAAATGCTGAGATCCATGGTGCAAGAAGCCGCTGGCCTATCCCCATCCCCGGTGGGCCACGGTGTCCGCAACCCCACGGGCCCACCCTTCCGGGCGGTGGTATGTCCGCGAGGCCCAGGGGAGCAGGCGCATGCCCCCCTGGGTGGGCAAGTTGGCCAGTGGGGCCAAGGCCACGCCGGTGGGAACGGGCATCGATGAAACTGTACAGCGGACGGCAACGGCGGCCGCGGTGGCGGCGGCGGCGTCGACGGTGGCGGCGGCGACGGCGGCGGTGACGGCGACGGCGACGGCGGCGGCGATGGCGACAGCGACGGCGGCGACCGCGGCGACGGCGGCGACGGCGGCATCGTCGGCGTCGGCGGCGCCGCCCGCGAGGCGCCGGCGGGGACGGGCCCGCCCCTTTCCTGGGGGACAAGTTCCTGGCGTGGAGCGGCTTCGGCGAGGTGGCCGTCAATGGGAGGAGGAAAAGGTTTGGAGGTTTTTGTGTCGAGGATCGTGGCTTCCGAGCAGGGGGTCGACTGCAACATTGATTTTCCCCGAAATCGATTTCCTCGTCGAAGCTAGGAACATGCGCAGAACGCTCGCATATCTACGAACATTATACGCATTTTTGGCAGATCTTTTCCAACCATCCTGTGGTGTTGGGTCTTCGTTTTGTAGAGAGAACGCCCCGCGTCCCACCTCTCCTCTTCTCCTCCCTCCCTCCCCTCCTCCTCCCCCTCTTCCCTCTTCTGCCCCAGAGGGAGCTCCACCGAAGGTCCCAGTGGTGCAGTTCGCATGCGTCCCCCCCGCCCAGTGCAGCGTTTTGTGGCCCCAGAAAGAGCACCACCGAAAGTCCCAGCGGCGCAGTTCGCATGCGTCCCCCCCGCCCAGTTTTGAGTCGGGCAAGTCCCTCTACAGGGGGAATGTTCAAAAATGGTAATTTACTCCGACGGTAGGACCCCGCATGACAAATTGTTTAGCTTACCTCTTGCCCTTTCCTCCTCCCCCTGGCGGACATCCTCTCCTCTCGCCCTCTGCACTGCCCTCTCTTCCTCCTATTTTTCTTCCTCCTTCGCCTCCTCCTCTTCCTCCTCCTCCTCCTCCTCCTC
>CAUYUJ010020212.1:0-22500 GCA_963575745.1 Prorocentrum cordatum
GCGCCAGCGGGCCCCCCTGGTCAACGCCGCCCGCGGGGCCCAGGCGGCGGCAGGCCCCGCCCGAGCCCCAAAGTAGCACTGGGATCAGCGCCGGCAAAACAGGTTCGTGAAGGGGAGGAGCTCCGGCGCCGCGGCCTCCAGCTCGCCGAAGCAAGATTCGCGGCGCGCTGTTCCGTAGGCGTTCTTCTGGTCCAGCGCCACCAAGACCAGGTCTGGCTTGGGGCCTCCGTGGGCGCCCGGACTGCGCGCGCCAGCAGTTCGGTGCCGGCCTTCGTGCCCATGGCGAACTGGCGTCGGCCAAGCGCGGCCGCGAGGTCCTCTTTCCGCGGCGTGACCAGCGCCCCCCCTACCAAGCGGCGGAGGATGTCGGGCGCGGCGATGGGTCGCACGCCACCGCCCGGCTTGCTGAGCGGCGTCACCCGGGAGAGGGCGAGCGCGTCTGCGGCGCCAGCTGGCAGGCCCCCCGCGGCAAGCCGGTCGCAAATTTGGCAGGAGGCCCCCAGGGCGGCCGGCTCCGCCAGCAACGCTCGCGGCCCCCGCCCACGGCAGCGCCGCTCCCTTTCGGGCTCCTCCGGAGCGCCCGTCGCAATTCCAAGTGGGACAGGGGCGAGGCAGCCGCGGGTCCGCCGCGGGCCCCGGGCTCGAGGGCAGGCGCGCCGCGCGGCTCGAGCAGCTCCTGCAGGGCCGCCGCTGTCTCGGGCGCGAGGGGCGCCAGCCCGGGGCTCGCGACAAGCGCGGCCGCCGGGGAGCATTCCTCGGCCAGCGCCTTTCGAATCACCGCGTCTGCGATGTGCTTCTCGGCGCCCTGGCGCCCCCTGGCGGCCCCTCCGCGCGCGCGCGCGTCAGGCTCTGCGCGGCCCGCTGCGCCTCCGCCAGCAAATCCCCCAGGCGCCCCTTGTGGGATAGAGAACACCGCTGGCGGATGAGCCCAGCCCGCGCGGCGGGCTCGTTCCCCGGCTGGCGCCTGCCGCCGGCGCCGCGCTAAAGGAGCCTCTCGTGGAGCAGCAAGAGCTCCCAGGCCCTCCGCCTGGCTGCCGCGCGGCGCGCGCAACGCCGCCCTGCAGAGAGCCAACGTAGCCTGCGCAGCCGCGGCCCGCACCCCGTCGGGCACGAAGCGGAGCGCGGGGCAGTCCGCCGCCAATTCGCCCAGCAGGTCCAAGTCGCCCAGCCCAGCCCAGCAGTCCGCCGCGAGGTCTCGGAAGGGCTGCTGCGGCGGCGGCGGCGGCGGCGCAGGCCAGGCGCGGCGGGCGGCGCGTTTCCCGGCGGAGGCGGCGCGAGGGCAGCGCCAGCCGCGGCACCTCCAGCAGGCGGCGCCGGCGTCTGCGCGGCGGCGGCGGCGGCGGCAGCAGGCGCCGTGCCCGCGGCGAGCGGCGCCGCGGCGGCGGCCGCCGCGGCGGCCGCCGCAGCGGTCTCGGCGCAGTCTCGGCAGAGCAGCGCGTCGCAAGCTTCGCAGCGGCGCAGCCAGCCTCCAGGCCCGCCCCGCCCCCGCAGGCAGGGCAAGCCTCGCGGCGCAAGGTCCGCACTGCGCGCAATGGCCCTTGGCAGCCCGGGCAGGTCAGCGCCGCTCCTGTCGCTGGCCCGGGGTGGCTCGCCTCGCCGACCCGCACGCCGGCGTAGCCGCAAAGCCGCCTCAGCGGGCCTCCGCCCGGCTGCGGCTGCGGCGGCGGGCCCCAAGGCCCCGCGCCGGCGCGGCGGCCGCGGCTGCCTCCCGGCGGACGCCTTGCAAGCGTCAGGCGGCCTGGAGGAGGGCTGCGTCGACCGCCTCCGCCCGGTCCAGTTCCTCGAGGAGGGCGTCTTCCTCGGAGTCCTCCGGCCCCTCGTCGCAGAGGTCGCCCCAGTCCCTCCTCGCGCTCCGAGCGTCGTCGCCGAGCTCGGCGCCCAGGTGGGGCGGGCGGGGCGGCCCCCCTGCGGCCGCCAGGGCAGCGCGCGCTGCAGCCATCGCCGCCGGCGGCGGCTCTGGCGCGCGTTCCCAGGCCTGGGCCCCAGTCTCCAGCCTGTCCAGCAGCGCGCGCGTGGCCTGGACCAGCTCCGGGAGCTCCGCGCCGGCCCCCGGGGCAGCAGCCCGCGCCGCTTCCGCCCGCTGCGCCTCCTCTTCCGCGTGGAGCGCGGCCAAAGCAGTAGCCGCCTTCTCCCGGGCGTCCTCGAGGCGGCGCTGCGCGGCCTCCAGCGCCTCCTCGGCGGCGTGCGCTGCAGCCGCCGCCTTCGCCGCCGCTGTCCTCAAGCCACCAAAGCGGTTGTCGCCGCGGCGTTCCACCTGGCGCTGTCGGGCGGCGCGCTCCTCCGCCAGGGGAGGTTCCAAGGCTTCCGCCGGGGCCCCGGCCCGCCGTGCCGCAGCGGCGGCCTGACGGAAGGCTTCCGCCTGAGCCCCTGGCTGGGGGCCACGGCCGCCTGGCAGGGCCGGCCAAGCAGCGGCGGCGCCGCCGCCTCTCTGCGCCGGCGGCGGCGGCGGGCAGGCCGCTGGCGCTCCAGCGCGCGCCGCGGAGCACCGCCTGCAGGCCTGCCTGTTCTCGAAGTTGGTAGCCCCGCAGGTGCGGCGCCATTCCGGGCGGCGCGCCCGCGGCGGTTGCCCGTGGCCGCGCTGCGCGCCCCCAGTGCAGAGGAGGCTGCGCAGGAGTTCCGCCGCCAGCTCCGGGTTGGCCTGGCGGCCTCGTCGGCCGCGGGGCCGGACGAGCTGCCATGCCATGGCGCGGAGGGGCGGGAGGAGGGCGCGGAATGGAAGGGGGCGAAGGGCAGGTGAGGAGGGGGGCGGCCGGGCAGTGGCTGCGCGCGACTTGTTCCTCCTCCTCCTCCTCCTCCTCCTCCTCCTCCTCCTCCTCCTCCTCCCCCTCCTCCTCCTCCTCCTCCTCCTCCTAGCTGTTCTGGGGCGAGCCAGGTGCTCGCTCTTGCGGGTGCTATCTTCAGAGCGGCGTGCCCCCGCGGGCCGATGGCGAATGGAGTTGCAGGTGGCACGCGCGGTGCCAGCCAGGGTGGCGACCCCTGGACGTGCCACTCGCGTGCCGCTAGCTACGCCAACATGGCATGGCGCACGGAGTGCAGGCTCTGCAAGGCGGCGAGGCCGCCACGCGGCGCTGGCACGATCGGCGAGGCCATCAACAAGGCCAAGGCGAAGGCCAAGGCCAAGGGGAAGGAGAAGGTCGTGGCGAAGCGCGTGCGCTTCGCCTCGGACGCGCCTGGGCCTGCCGCCGCCGCGGCCACGCCGGCGCCGCGGGCGCAGGGCGCGGCCAAGCGGGAGGCGGAGGAGCGGCCCAGCGGCAGCGGCGGCAAGGACGAGGAGGTTCGCCAGGCCCTCCTCCGCCACTTTGGCCCCAGGGAAGGCTGGTCGGCGGCCCTGGTCCTGGACTTCGGGGCCCTGGTGCCTGTGGTGGACGCGCCGCCGCCAGCGAAGCCCTTGGCCGAGCTGTCGCTCCAGGCACTCCTGGCCAGGGAGGCGAAGATCAAGGGCCAGGTCAGCCGTGCGGAGGCTGCGCTGGCGGCCGTCCAGGAGGAGCAGGCGGCCGTCGCGGTCCGCGTGGCGGAGCAGGCAGACGTCCTCCAGAAGCGGCGCGACCAGCTGGAGGAGGTGGCCGAGGCCGTGCGCGCGAGGAAGCGCGCTGACCTGGAGCAGCACAAGGGGCCGTCGCCCATGGAGGTGGGCGAGCCTGTGGAGGCCGAAGACTGCCTGGGCAAGGTGCTGCTCAAGGGCCTCGAGGGCCTCGAGGCGGAGCGGGAGCGGGTCCTCTTGCTCGGGGAGGAGGGCGGCGCCCTGCTCGCGATGGCCGCCGAGGCCCGCAGCCTCGCGGAGAAGCTCGCCGCCGCCGACGCCCGTGCTCGTGAGGCAGCGGCGGCCGAGCGGGCCCGCGTGGCTGCAGCCGCGGCTGAGAGGGTGGCCGAGGCGCAGGAGGCCGCCCCCGCGGCTGATGGCAGTGATGATGGCGCTGATGGTCCTCCTGGGGACCGCAAGCGCGTCGGCGACCTCGACCTCGGCCCCGAGCTCGTCGGGCTCGACGCCGTGTTCGACGAGGTGGGCATGGAGGACGAGCAGCAGCGCGCAGCCTGGCGCGCAGCGCTGGCCAAGCGCCAGCTAGCCGCCCGCGGGCGGCGGACGTGGTGGATCTGGTATCGGCCAACACCACCGCGTGGGGCTCGGCGCAGGCGCTGGTCGAGTGGCTGCACGACGACGTGGGGCGGCTGCCTGCGGTGCTCTGCCCCCAAGAGCATCGCCTCGAGGGTAAGCAGGCGATGGCCCGCGCTGCGGGCTGGATGCAGGCGCGCGGCTTCAGCTGGCATGGCCAGGCAGCGCTGCCGACGGGCTCAGGGCCGCTGGAGAGCTCGGGCGGAGTGGCCGTGGCCACGCTGCGGCCGTCGGCGGCCGCCGCCGCGCCAGGGCCCCGTGCCCATCGGTTCCAGGTGTGCGAGGTGAACCTGGGGTTCCGGGAGCCGTGCCGCGTCATCTCGGCCTACTTCATCACGAAGTTAGGCAGGGCGAAGGAGAACATCGGGCTCCTGGCAGCGCTGCACGAGCACGTGGGGCAGCTGGAGTCGCCGTGGGTCGTGATGGGCGACTGTAACATGGAGCCCGTGGACGTCCGTGAGTGGGCGCGCAGCGCAGGCGGTGCGCTCGTGGGCCCAGAGGAGCCGACCTGCGGCTCGAAGGTCTTTGACTTCGCGGTGGTCAGCAGGGTCCTCACGGGCTTTGTGGACGTGGCCGAGGTGCTGCTGAGGGCGCCGACGAAGGACCACGTGCCGTTCAAGATGGTGCTCCGCGGCGTAGGGCCAGAGGCGAAGGTGCAGCGGCCACTCTTCCCTGCCGCCTTCCCGATGCCGCTGCCGCCGCCAGCGCGGCCAGCGCCGCTCGAGCGCGCCTTCTCGGCCTGGAGGCCTGAGGGAGGGCAGTCGCTCAAGGAGGGCTGCCAGGAGTGGTTCGAGGCGGTCGAGGCCTACCTGATCGACCTCCACGAGATCGCGCCGCCCAGCCGCTGGAAGGGGCGCGCGGGCGGGCTACGCACGCAGAGGGTCGTGATGGAGGTAGCCTGGAAGCAGGACTGCAAGGAGCGTCGGCGCTGCCTGCAGGCGCTGGATGTCGTTCGCGGCGGCATGCGCCCGCTGGCGCTGGCAGGGCTGTCGGCGGCCCGCGTGATGAGCTTGCTCAGCTCCTCCTCGTGCCAGCTGACGGTGCAGTTCGTCCAGGAGGAGGCGAAGCGGCGCTGGAGGCTGGACAAGCAGCGGAAGGCCGCGGAGTGGCGCGCCCGGGCCCAGGCCGCGGCCATCGAGAAGGGCGGCTCGGCGGCCTACCGCTTCATCAAGCAGGTCGCGGTGGCGCCCACGGAGGTGCTCGCGGGCGTGGACGGCAGCGACGACCTGCGCACGCCCGTCGCGGGCGAGGCTGCAGTGGCTGCGCTGCTGGAGGCGTGGCAGCCGCTCTGGGTCAAGCCGTCGCGTGCTGGCGAGGCGGCGCCTGAGAACTGAGACATCCAGGAGTCGGTGCTGCCGCCGCTGGAGCTCGTTGACCTCGAGCGGGCCCTGGGCACCTACCGCGAGGGGTGCGGCCTTGGGTGGGATAGGCTCCACCCGAAGCAGCTGCTGCGCCTCCCGCGGACCTACAGGCAGCGCTTCCTGGAGCTCCTCATGGCCTGGGAGCGGAAGCCTTCGCGGGAGGCGCTGTGGCAGCTGATCGTGGTGTTCATCCCCAAGGCTACTGGCGGCCAGCGGCCGATCGGCCTCACGGCCATCTGGCTGAGGGTCTGGAGCAGGATGCGGCAGCCGCTGGTGGCCCGCTGGGAGGCCTCGCTGAAGAACCCTGCCTTCTGGGGCACGCCGGAGGGCCCGTGCGAGCGCGCGGGGGTGGTGCACAACCTCCTGGCGGCCTTTGCGCGCAGCAGAGGCCTCTCGGCGGCCACGGGCGTCACCGACCTGGCGAAGCACTACGGGCACGTCAGCCACGAGGAGCTGCGCGTGCAGGCGGCCGCCACGGAGTTCCCGCTCGCGCTGCTGCAGTGCTACTGCGTGTCGTACCGCACGCAGCGCCGCGCGTCCTGGCGCGGCTCGGTCTCCAAGCCGTTCGAGGCGAACGGCACCATCGTGGCGGGCTGCAGTGGCGCGGTCGGGCTGGCCAAGCTGCTGGTGCACACCCTCTTCGTGAAGATCGTGCGCGAGAACCCCGCGGTGCGCCTGCAGAATGTCGTCGACGACGCGCTGCTGCAGGCGGTCGGCGGCAGGGCGCAGGTGGTGCAGCAGCTCCCCAGGGCCATGGCGGCCCTCACGGAGGGCCTGGTCGCCAAGGGGCTGGTCATCTCGCAGGCGAAGACGGGCTACCTGGCGAACAGCGAGGACCTCGGCGACGAGCTGGACGGCCGCTGGGCGCATGGGCCGCTGGCCCGCTGGACTGGCGACCGACGCCTCGGTGGCGACGCCGCCGATGGGCGCTGGAGGCGCGCACGCGAGCAGGACGCTCGGCTTGGCCGCGCGGCGGAGGTCAGCGCGCGGGCGCGCCTGCTGCGCAGTGCAGGCGCGCAGGCGGGCCACATCCAGAGAGGCAGCCCCACGGCCACCGCCGTCTGAGGCTCCGCGGTGACGGGCCTCGCCTGTGGGAAGCTGCATGGCCTGCGGATCGCCGCCATGCGTGCGGAAGGCAGGCTGCCCATGGGCGATGCGCGGCGCGGCCTACCGCGACCCCTTCGTGGTGCATGCGGCGGAGGTGGCGCGCCCCTGGGGCATGACGCTGGAGACGGGCCTGCCCAGCGCCGCGGTGGTGCAGGAGTGCTGGCTTGGGGCGCAAAGCTTGCTCGACCTTCGCCGCCCCTGGGGGCAGCGCCGCGGCCCTGCGCAGGCATGCGCGCTGGCGCTGAGGCGGGTCGGCATCGAGATGGTGGCCTACAATGCCGTCATAGACTGGCAGGCGCGCGTCCTCACGCTGGAGTTCTACTCTCCTGGCATGCTGGCGCAGGTGGCGCGCGAGTCGGCGATGCTGGCCTCGGACGTGCTTGCGCTGAAGCGGATGCGCGGGCCTGGAGCCTGGGCATGGCCGGTGCACTGGAAGGGGCTGGAGCGCCTCCTCCACGAGCGCCGCCGCCCCGAGGGGCAGGCCGACGCCGAGGCCGCTGAGGGCGCAGGCTGCCAGGAGCCCGCGCCGCCGCTGCCGCACTGGCAGGCCCGCCGCAGGCGAGCGCTCGCAGCGGTCCTCGGCGGCCCCCACTGGCCGCAGGAGCGCCTCTGGAAGGAGGGCAAGGCACGCGACGGCCTACGCCGCCTCTGCGGAGGCCGTGGCACGCTGTGGCACAGGGCCTTCGAGTGCGAGGCCTGGCAGATGCTGCGGCGGAATGCGTGCTCGCACGAGCTGCTGGAGGGGGCGCGGCTGGTGGCCCAGCGCGGGGACGCTGCGGCGGAGCTCTTCGCGCGTGCGCTGTGCCCCGACCCAGCCCTGGCCTTCCCCGCGACGGCCGACGCCGCGCTCGCGGCCCCGCGCTGGTTTGGCGCGCCGCCTGGCTCGAAGTTCGCGGGCAGGGTCTTCGTGGACGACAGCGCCAGGTTTCCTGCGCTGCGCGGGGCCCGCCGCGCAGGCTGGGCGGCGGTGCAGATCGGCCTCAGCGGGGAGGTCATCGGCGGGATGCACATCATCGTCCCGCGGGCGCACGGGCCCAAGCAGGAGGCCAGGGACGGCGAGGACTACGCGTTCCACATGCTGGCCCAGTTCTGGTTGCCGTCGCCCGACGGCTCGGGCCGCGAGGTCTTCTGCGACTGCGCGGGCACTGTTGGCTTGGCGCTCTCGCAGGGCAAGGCCCTCTCGCCACTGCAGGCGCGCCGCCACCCCTGGCAGGAGTGGTGGGCTGGGCCAGGCCCGACGGCCACGGTGTGGAAGGTCAAGGCGCACAAGGAGCTCTCTGCAGCTGTCACCTGGGAGGACGAGCTCCTGATCAGAGGCAACAGGGCAGCTGACCTGTGGGCCAAGCGAGGCGCAGCTCTGTGGCCGATCGACGAGGAGCTGGTCTGGTTCCTCCAGGCGTGCGCCTGGCGCGTGGAGGAGCTCGGGCGCTGGGTTGGCGAGCTGGCCGCCACCATGGTGGACCGCGAGCAGCTGGACTCGGACGGGGTCGTGGGCACGGCCGACCTCGTCTACGACATCCCGCAGGAGGCGCTGGACGCGGCGGAGCAGGCCGACGCGGAGGTGGCGGCGCTGGCGCTCGAGGCCGACCTCGAGCTCGGCCAGGCGCCTGGCGCTGCTGCTGGGGCTGCTGCGGGAGAGGCGCACGGCCAGGCGCCCGCCGCTGCCGCTGGGGCCGCGGCCGCCGAGCTGGCGGAGGCGGCTGTGGCCGCTCCCGAGCTGAAGGCCGCGATTGCAGGAGCTGGAGTGGCTCGGGAGGTGCGCGGGCACTGCATCGTCGTCTCGCGCCTCGAGAACGGGATGGGGCCGTGGCCTGGTGCATGAAGTGCGAGTGCCGATTCTGGAAGCGGTCCCCTCCTGCTGGGACAGGCTTGCTGGGCAGCTGCAAGGGACGGCCAGGCCCTGGTGAGAGGGCGGCGGAGGCGCGGCGGCTCCTGATGCGCCTCCAGGAGCCCAAGAGCAAGGCCAGGCTCTCGGCTCCGCAGCCGCCCACGCAGGAGGAGCAGGCGAGGCTCGCGGCGGTGCTCCGCGACGGCGCAGGCGGCGAGGATGGCGCAGGCGCTCCCGCTGGTGCAGGGCGGCCGCCGCGCTGGGGGCTGAGGCCTGTCGTGGCGGACGCCTGGCAGGCGGCGGAGCTCCACGGCTTCGCCTCGCCCGCCGCCGCGGCTCGCTGGGCGCGGGCGCGCGTGGCGGCGGGCAGGGAGTCGCCCTTCGGCGACTGTGGCGCGGACTGACAGCCGCGCTGACGGCACTTGGTTTAGCCTGCCGGCAGGGCGCCAGGGGGCCGAACATAAAAATGGCCCAAAATGGCCTCCTCCTCCTCCTCCTCCCTCCTCCTCCTCCTCCTCCTCCTCCTCCTCCTCCCTCCTTCCTCCTCATCCTTCCTCCTCCTCCTCCTCCTCCTCCTCCTCCTCCTCCTCCTCCTCCTCCTCCTCCTCCTCCTCCTCCTCCAAGACTTCTTTGTGATGTCGTCGCCGTTTTGGTGGTGCCAGCCTCTGCGCCACTGGGGTCCTTCACCAGCAGCCCCCTGCCGGCGACCCGCTCCTCGAGGCCCGGGAGCCGCACGTCGAGCTTCCCCTTGCGGACCCTCGCGACCCTGAGGCCCTCCAGGATCTCGTTGCGCCGGAGCTTGAACACCTGTGCGAGGCAGGGATTTATCCACATCCACCGCCTGGGAACCGACGTCCTGGTGCCCCAGCGGGCGGGGGATATGGAAATATTTCGGCCCCTGGGGGGCCGAACAGATTCCTCTTCCTATACTTTAAAGCCCGGGCGGGGGGAAAACCCGCCCCCCCCACAGAAAAAAACGGGCTCCCGGGATCTGGGGCTTTGGGGCCCTCCTGACAGGCCTCGAAGCGGCCCCCCGGGCCTCGCAGGGCGTTTTGCCAGGCCTTCCCAGCACACCTAGAGCGATCGGGGGGTCATCGGAGACGTCCCAGAGACCCCGAAGACAGCACAAGAGCGCTCTAAGAGTAACCGACGTGACCTCAAGACGACCCCCAAGAAGCCATCATATCCCCAAAGATCGTCCCGAAACGTCCCAAGAGGCCTCCAAGAGCACTCCCAAGAAGGCCCCAAGAGGCAAAAATCACATAATGATTTTCGATTGGTTTTTGGTGAATTTGGGGGTTCTCCTCTTTTGGGCTTCCCGACGCTCCAAGACGGCTGTCTTCTGGGCGTCCGAAGCCGCCTGGGAGGCTCTAAAATCGCCCCATAACCGTTCCAAAAGGCTTCCAGGCAGAACAAGAGAGCCCCAAAACGGCAACCGGGGTCCAAGATGGCCCTCAGAGAGCCTCATGGCGGCCCAAGATGGCCCCAAAACACCTCCCGAAGCATTCCAAATCGTGACCCGGTCGTTGAGGGAGACCGCGGTTGGAGGCAGGGCGACCCGAGAAAGCTCCGAGAGGCCCCCAGAACACGCCCAAGAGGCCTCCAGAAGGCCTTGAGAAAGCTTGACATAACTTTTGCAAGGCCCCCAGATGCTCTCCAAGGAGGAGCCTCCGCAAAAAGAGCCGAGGAGGATGGGGAGAATGCGCAGGGTATGGCGAAAATGAAGAAAGAGAAGCATGAAGGAAGGATAACGAATAACATGCTTATAGCGGCGATGCCAGAAAAGGCAACAAGGAGTTATCGCTAGATTGTCGGCTTGACCTTCCTGCTATTCTGCCTGCATGCCAAACTTGAAGGACAAAGGTGCATGGCGCGAAGCGCCACTGCAGTCGTGTATGTATGTGTATATATATATAAACAAATACATCATCTGTTTTGTTTTTCTTTTTTCTTTTTTTGTATATAAAAAAATGCATGTCCATTTCTATATAAATATCCATGTCCAAATCCATGTCCGTATCCATGTCCATATCCATATCCATATCCACCGCCTGTGGAGGCCCGCGAAGATCGAACCCCCAGGCGGTGGGCATGGATAAGTCCCCGCCGCGGAACCTGGTCCCTCGGCCCGAGGATGAGGGCCTTGCGCTCGGCGTTCACGTCCACGAGTGCAGTGGAGACCACTGTGCCGCTCAAGATCTGCCCCCTCCTCAGCTGCTCGATGACGAGTCGACCCTCAACCAGATCGAGCAGGCCATCGAAAGAGACATGTACCCGCCGACTCTCCCACTCCACCAGCTCCACCCTGAGGCCCCTCAGGACATCGGTGCGCCAGATCCTCTTCCGCTGCTCGTACGAGCACTGCAGTCTGGCAAGCACGTCGAAACCAATGTCAAGCAGCACGCCCGTCTCCCCAAACACGGCCACCTTGCCATCCAGAAGCTGGCCTTCCCGCAGCTCCTCGAAGCTCCTGGGAGGGGGCGGACGGACGGGGGAGGCCCGGAGTGGCCAAGAGAGAAGGCACGGCTGCCCCAAGCATGACATCGCCTGTTTCTGCTTGCGGCAGCTTGCGCATACTTCCAACCATGCCCAGCTCGAGGATGCCGACTCGAGGACTTCAAGACGGCGCAGGAACGAGAAGAGCAGCTGTGCGCCCCAAGAAACAAATCTGCCCCCACTCAAGGACTAGAGACGAACTGCGACCGAACCAGCAGGAGGGGGAAAACAGTAGAAAACAGGAGGAATAATATTTGAAAGCGTGCAGAGGGCCATGGCAGCCAGTGCGAAAAGGACCGCAGCGAGGTGGGCGGAAGAGGTGGAGCGCGAAGAGCACGACGAGCACGATGATGACGCGAGCAATGATGATCGGCGAGTGAGAGGGGGCAGGCCTGGCCAAAACGCGGCGGGGCTTCTGAAGAGCCCTGCCGCCTTCTGAGAAGGCCTTCCTCCCGTCACTTCCCTCAGGCTCGCCGCCGAGATGAGCCCCCCACCGTGAGCTGAGGCTGTCCGAAGCCGACGCCTGCGGAGATCTCCCTGGGACCGGCTCTTCCTCCCGAGTCGTGTTTTTTGACGGTCCCGAGGCCGGGCGAGGGCCCCGAGAGGCCGGGCTCCTCCTCCTCCTCCTCCTCCTCCTCCTCCTCCTCCTCCTCCTCCTCCTCCTCCTCCTCCTCCCCCTCCTCCTCCTCCTCCTCCTCCTCCTCCTCCTCCTCCTCCTCCTCCTCCTCCATGGCCCAACGAGAGGCCAGCGATCCCCTGCAAAGCACACTTACCCCCACACCGGCCAAGGACTCCAAAAGGCTGCAGCCCAGCGGAACGAGAGTGGCCCACCAAACGGTCTCCGACCTTCGAGGGGGGTCCAAAGCCGCTGCACTCGCGAGCGCTCGCAGATGTTGGTCATGACGACCACTGTGCTCCCTAGACCTGGAAGCCCAGCTAGAAACCTCGCGCACTAATAGGGGAACAAAAAGTGGCATAAACATAAACACTCGGAGGTCCGAGTTTTTATGTGTATGCCACTTTTTGTTCCCCTGACTAACTCCCAGAAGGAAACATGCCCTCATCTATGGTTACAGGAAGTCTGGTTGAGCAAAAGCCAAGGTGAGGGAATCGACGCTCACCCTCCGCATTTAATGCAAGCTATGTTGGGTAGGCCAACCGACAACCATGTCCCATCGAGTCGGCCGAAATCGGCAACTGATACACACGGAAATAAAGACACACTCTGATGGGCAGGGGATGGGAGACGAAGAAACTAACGCAGAGAAACCCTACAAGACCCCTCAAACATAAACAGAGGGATTACAACAAAGGTACTTGTGAGGAAAACGCTACTCCAATGCTGTCACCAGATACTTCACTTGCACGCGTAGATGCCCGAAATCCGACATCCACCTCTCAGCAGTGACTAACAGATTTTCTGACAAGCACCCGAAGGCGCCGATCCCCTCGACATCCAACGGTGTTTCTGACCATGCTTGACGACGCTTGTAGGAAGAAAAACCACCCCAAAGGGCGACGAAGCCCGCAGCTAATCCCGAGGCCATCCTGCCGAGCTCCACTTGCAAGGCGACACGCTTGCAGCGGCTGGTATATATGAGAATGCGTGCGTGTCGGGGTTACCCGTCACTCGGAAGAAGCAGGTAGATACATGAAGTAGGAAAGCGGATAAAGAAGATTGGGTTCGGGCCCACCCAGAGAACAACAAACAACAGCAAAAGCATGCCGACTCCTGAAGCAGGAAGGCACTTGAAGTCAATTAGGATCTGGATATCCAGAAGTACATGGTTTCTTTGTGGCTCGTTTGCCTTATTTGTGGTTCGTTTGCATGGTTGCTATTCTCACCATTACGATTCCTCGCCTTCGCCTTCCCATTATTTGTCTTACCACTACTGTTACGGCTCATCGTATCATTATCAATAGTGCTACTACTCTGGTTATTGCTCTCATGATCATTACTTGCACTAGTCTTCATGGGAATTGAAAGATCAGCACTACAGTCGGGCTGGTGAGATAAGGAACGCTAAGTAAGGAACCAACTCCCTCTGCGGTTTCAAAAACGCCTGGATGCACAAGAAGGGCTAGAGGAGCAACCGCCGAATGACGTAAGGAACATCGAGCCCCTGCCGAATCCAAACTCTTCCTTATCTCGGCGTCTTGGCTGTACTGCCTTGCCGCTCCCCGCCCTCCAGGAGCTCCCTTCTGTGGCCAGGGGGGGGAAGACGAACGACGAACGAACGAGCGACGACGACGAAAAATAGTGAGGCCCGAGCCCTCCTCCTCCTCCTCCTCCTCCTCCTCCTCCCTCCCTCCTCCTCCTCCTCCTCCTCCTCCTCCTCCTCCTCCTCCTCCTCCTGTGCAAGAGAATTGGAAATATATCAGCACTGCTGCCCTGCCGCTCCCCACCCTCCCTTCCGCGTCTTCCGCCCGGCCGCTCTCCCTCCCTTCCTTCCGCCCGGCCGCTCTCCCCCCCGTCTCCGCCTCCCGACCACTCTTGTGACGACCACTCGTCGCACTGTTGGTCAAATTAGCACTACTCTGTAATCCGCCGACCCCTTGTGGGTCTCGAGGCGTGTGAGAGAGTTCCCCCCCCACAACCCCCCCCAGGGACCCGAAACCGGGGATTTGACCCCCCCCCCGGCCCCGGGGCACCCACCACCGAACGCGCCATGGGGGAGCAAAAGGCCCCAAAACAAGCCAAAAGCGCACAAACGGGCCCACGCGACGGTCCAAGAAGGCCCCAAAAGGCCTCCAACACGGCCCCCGAGGGCCCCGAGACGCCAAACGAGCGCTCCAAGACGCCCCAGATGGCCCAAAGAAGGGCTAAGAGGCCTCCTAGACGGCCCAAGAGGCCCCCACGAGGCCCCAAGAGGCCTCCAAGATGCGCCCCAAGAGGGTCCCTACACGCAAAAATTGGCCCACTCCCTTCGTAAAACGTACAATTTTCACAAATTCGCCTTCTGGGCTTTCCGATGCTCCCAGACGACCCAAGGGGCCCCCACGACCGCCCCAAGACGGCCCAAGAAGCCTCCAAGAGGGTCCCAAAACAGCCCAAGAAGGCGCCAAGACGGCCCAGCAGGCGTCCAAGACGGCCCAAGAGGGCCCCGAAGACGGCCCCAAGGGCGCTCCAGGAGCGCTCCAAGTGCCTCCAAGAGAGCTATATGGTCCCAGACGGTCCAAGAGCGATCAAAGACACCGAAGACGGCCTCCAGGCGGCCCAAGATGCCCCCAAGAGGCATCCAAGATGCGCCCCAAGAGGGCCTCTAGACGCAAAACTTGGCCCGCTTCCCATCGTAAAACGTACATGTTTCACAAGTTCGCCTTTTGGGCTTTCCGACGCTCCCAGACGGCCCAAGAGGCCCCCAAGACCGCCCCAAGACGGCCCAAGAAGCCTCCAAGGGGGCCCCAAGACAGCCCAAAAGGGCGCCAAAACGGCTCCAGAGGCGCCGAAGACGGCCCAAGAGAGCCCCGAAGACGGCCCCAAGAGCGCTCCAGGAGCGCTCCAAGTGGCTTCCAAGAGAGCTCAACATGGTCCCACACGGTCCAAGAGCGATCGAAGACACCCGAGATGGCCTCCAGATGGCCCAAGACGCCCCCAAGAGGCCTCGAAGATGCGTCCCAAGAGGATCCCTAGACGCAAACATTTGCTCATTTCATTCGTAAAACGTATATGTTTCACAAATTCGCCTCATGGGCTTTCCGTCGCTCCAAGACGGCCCAAGAAGCCCCGAAGACCGCCCCAAGACGGCCCAAGAGGCCCACAAGACGGCCCCACGACGGCCCAAGATGGCCCCAAGACGGCCCAAGAGGTCCCCAAGACGGCCCAAGAAGGCTCCAAGACGGCACCAAGAGGGGCCCAAGAGGGCAACCAAAAATTCAAAAATCTAGCTTTCCGCCCCCACGAGCCCCAGGGGGCCCCAAGAGTGCCCCAAGAGGCCGCCAGAGGCCCCCAACAGGCCGCCAAGACGCCCCAAGGAGCCCCCAAGAGGCCCCCAGGAGGCTCCCCAAAAACTCCCAGACGCTTCCTTTCTGCGAGCCGTCAAGCCAACTGCAATGCACTCCGCGCGTACAGCCTTACTCTTCCTCGCGACGTGCTCACTATCTTGCTCGGCGCTAATGTGCTGCTGCCGCGCGAACTGTTTCGTGCGCGCTGCGAACATCAACAGCCTCTTCACCCATCTGCCACATCTTTCGCGGTAATGCCTCGCTGACCACAACTTCCGCACACTACTCTTGCTCCTTTCGTCTTCCGGTGGTCCTCCACTTGGTTGCGGGTCGAAAGGCCGACCTCCCAGAAGGACACCCCGCACCCGGGTGCACAGCACCCAAGGCGCTCGCAAAACACGCCCCAGACCACCGGCATCACGCAAAACATTTGGACCCCCTACGTATCTGCCACCACCCGCGCGCGACACCGCACCCTCACACAAGACGCCGCTGGCCAGAAACTCCTGGCCTCGCAACACTCACAGAAGGGGTCGGCGGATGTGGCGTAAGCCTGTAGAATATTATTACTACTCTGATTGCTGCTCTCATGACTATTACTGGCACTAGTCTTCATAAGAATCAACCCAATATCAGTTCGGAAGCCGGGCAAGGGCTGCTAAATCCGTGGCTGCTCAAATCGACCTCCTGGAAGTTGCCTTCGTCCTTCCGGGAAGCAGCCCATGGACTGCTTCGCGTGCCGCGCCTCCTGCCGGGAAGTTGTTTTCTCCTTCCGGGAGGGCCGCTTTAGCAGCCACGGTGTTGGCAGCCCTCGCCCAGCTTTCGAGCAAGGGTGTGTGTCCAACCCCTCCCCTCCCTCCTCCCTTCTCCCTCCTCCCTGTTCCCTCCTCCTCCCCCTCCTCCTCCTCCTCCTCCTCCTCCTCCTTCTCCTCCTCCTCCTCCTCCTCCTCCTCCTCCTCCCTCCCTCTTTCCCCTCCTCCTCCATCCCTCCCCTCTCCTCCCACCCTCCCTCCCTTCCTCCGTCCCTCCCGGTCCCCCCGTCACTCCTCGCATCCTCCCTCACCCCATCGTCTCCCTCCTCTTCCCCCCTCGCACCCGTCCCTATCCTCCTCCTCCTCCTCCTCCTCCTCCTCCTCCTCCTCCTCCTCCTCCTCGTCTCCTCCTCTCCTCCTCCTGACCTCCTCCTCCTCCTCCCTCCTCCTCCTCCTCCTCCTCATCTTAATCTCTCATCATCATCATCAATCATCATCATCATCATCATCATCTCAATCATCATCATCATCATCATCATCATCATCATCATCATGCACCATCATCATCATCATCATCCATCATCATCATCATCATCATCACATCATCATCATCATCATCCATCATCATCATCAATATGATCACATCATCTCATCATCATCATCCTCATCCTCATCCTCATCCTCATCATCATCATCATCATCATCATCATCATCATCATCCTCACATCATCATCATCATTCTCATCCCTCTCCTTATCTTCATCATCATCCTCATCATCCTCATCACCATCTCTCATCATCACATCACCATCACCCCACCATCACCATCATCATCATCATCACCATCATCATCATCATCATCATCCATCAGCATCGGCATCATCGTCATCATCATCCATCATCATCATCATCATCAATCATCATCCCTCTCATCATAATCATCATCACTATCACCAGCATCATCATCATCAGCATCATCAGCATCATCAGCAGTCATCATCATCATCATCATCATCAATCATCATCATCCTCATCATCATCAGCAATCATCATCAGCATCAGCAGGCAGCATCAGCATCAATCATCATCGCATCATCATCCCTCATCATCATCAGCAGCTCATCGATCCGCATCTCAGCCTCATCATCATCATCATCATCATCATCCATCATCACATCATCAGCCTCATCCATCATCATCATCATCATCATCATCATCATCATCATCATCATCATCATCATCATCATCATCATCATCATCATCATCATCATCATCATCATCATCATCATCATCATCCGGAGCGCCCCGGATTGGCGGCACTGGCCGGAGGCCACCAGGATACCCAAAAAATACACCAAAAATGCTCAAAAATTATCAAAAAATCGTCCCCTGACTATTGTTTTCCAATTTTTGAATATTCCCCCTGTAGAGGGACAGGCCCGACTTAAGCGTAGGACGGGGCTGTATCGGCACGGGGTCGAAATCGGATGAGGAGGAGGAGGAGGAGGAAGAGGAGGAGGAGGAGGAGGAGGAGGAGGAGGAGGAGGAGGGAGGAGGAGGAGGAGGAGGAGGAGGAAGAAGAGGAGGAGGAGGAGGAGGAGGAGGAGGCAGGGGAGGAGGAGGGAGGAGGAGGAGCAGGAGGAGGGGGGAGGAGGATACGGATACCTTCGATAATCTGCCCGGGGTCTCGCGACCCATGGGCGGCCCGACGTCGACCACCCACCTGGCCTCGAGACGATAAGGGATGCGCCAGGGTTTGGCGCCCCAGGAAGACGTTCCTCGTGCAATGCCTCTGCCGTAACTGGCCGGCGTGCAAGGGGGAGGAGCGCCGGCGCGCGACGACACCCTCGGAGCTGATTCTCGGATGCGTGGTACGTAAACGCCTGCGCCATGGTAAGAGAGTGGACTTCACAAAGCCACGTCGACCCAGGGGGTACGAACGGCAGAGCACAGCTGGTTGATAAGAGAGAGAGAGAGATAGTAAAAAAAAAAAAAAAAAAAAAAAAAAAAAAAAAAAAAAAAAAAAAAAAAAAAAAAAAAAAAAAAAACGGGCACTCGAGAAGGCTGCGGTCCGACTGGTGGCCATGGCTCTGGTGATGGTGATGGCGGTGAAGGTGGTGGTGGCGAACGTGATGATGATGGTTGTGACGGAGGCACACGCGGTCGCAGGTTGTCAACAAGGCGGCAACAGGACTGTACTGGCACCCCCGCAGTTTGCGGGACGGTGGGACCTGGCACCAAGCAGGAAAATGAAACAGCAAAGGATCCCCCCTTTTTCTCTTTCTGCGGAGGGATAGGAAGGAGAAGGGAGCAGGAGGCCGAACAGGAGGAATGAACGAGGGACACGCAGGGTAGAGGATGCAGAAAAGGAGGGGGTGAGTTCCTCCTCCTCGTCCTCCTCCTCCTCCTCCTTCTCCTGCTCCTGCTCCTGCTCCTACTCCTCCTCCTCCTCCTCCTCCTCCTCCTCCTCCTCCTCCTTCTCCTCCTCCTCCTTCTCACACTCCCTGTCCACGGCCCACAGCAGTGCGGTCGCGCTGGCGCGACTGGTCACCACCCTACTGCTTCGCGCCCGCGCTGGATCCGAAGGGCAGCAGCGCCTTGATCTCCGATACGAGCTCGTCCACCTTTGGAGGCTGGGAAAGCAAGAAATCATATTCACGCTCACGCGGGCCCCTCCCTCCTCCCCGAGGAAGAGGAGGAGGAGGAGGAGGAGGAGGAGGAGGAGGAGGAGGAGGAGGAGGAAGACTCCCTCCTCCCCGAGGAGGGGCATATGCCCAGGGGAACCGGAGGCTGCGAGCCCCGCTGAGCCCCCTGTGACCCACAGAGGGCTATCAGGCATAGATCTGGGTCTCTTCCAGACATAGAGCTGGGTCTCTTCCACACCTTGAGATGTCAGACCCTACCCTGTGCGCATGTGTTAATAAGAGAGAGAGAGAGAGAGAGATGATAAGAAGAGAAAGAGAGAGAGAGAGAGAGAGAACAAAGAGAGAAAGAGAGAGAGAAACAAACAAATCAGAGAGAGAGGGAAAGAGAGAGAGAGAGAGAGACAGAGGGAGAAAGAAACAGACAGAGGGAGAGAGAGAGAGAGGCGGCGCACACACACACACACACACACACACACACACACACACAGCAGGGAGAGTTGAAGGAGGAGGAGGAGGAGATGAAAGAGGAGGAGGCACTGGATACGGCTTGCCCTTCCAGCCTTGCTCTGGCTCACGGTCTCCGCCTGCTTATTCGGCTTCCTCTTGCGCCTGACCACCGCAAGGCGCCGGGTCCGGCCCTTACCTCAGGGCGGCCGCAACCCCAAGGACAGTGAGGTTCGGACTCCGCCTCGCCTCCTCGAGGAGGGGGAGGGGGGAGAGGGAGAAGGGAGGAGGAGGAGGAGGAGGAGGAGGGCAAAGGGGGGAATCTGAAGGGGAGGAAGAGGAGCCCCCTTTTCACCTCCTCCCTATTCCTCCTCTCCCCCCCCCCTCTCCCCTCCCAACCAGCAGGGCAGGGGGGGGGGGGTGAATCCCGGCACGTCCCCGCGGCTCTGGCTGGCCCCAGGGCGCCGTCGTAGCCCGTGGGCAGGGCGTGGGTCAGCGCCCGCGTGAGCAGCGGAAGCGTGAAGAAGAAGAACGGGAAGGACAAGAAGCCGTACAGCACCTGCGGAGGAGGAGAAGCGGCACCAACGCAGAGACATCCGGAGCTCCGCGCGGAGACTCCCTGGGTCGGCCACGGGCCCCGTGCGGCGCCTCCCGCGCCGCCCCCGGCGCGCCCCGCGCGCCAGGGAGCGGGGTCCAGCGCCGATCCAGGAGGTCCACGCGGACCTCGGAAGGTTGATGCTTGTGCCGTCGCTTCTTCGTCGAACCTGCGCGCCGAAGACGACGTGCTCGATGGTCCAGTGCTCCGCGTCACCCCCAGGGGCCATCGCGACGGTGTATCCCACGAGGGCCGCACACAGCACGAACGCCGCAAGGTCGAACAGCAGGAGGTAGCGGAGGTGGCCGCCATGACTGCCCTCGAGCTTGGCGGTGTCGACCTCGATGACACCCTGCAGGTCGCTGCGGCCCTTCTGCTTCGAGCACGGCAGCAGGAGAAACGCAAGCCACGCCAGGACAACTTGGAGGACAAAGCCTGGGAAAGATGTGTCCTCCTTTGCTCCGCTTCTTCATCCCCCTCCTCGACCTCCCTCCCTTGGGCTACCTCCTCCTCCTCCTCATCCTCCACCTCCTCCTCCCTCCTCCTCCTCCTCCTCCTCCTCCTCCTCCCCTCCTCCTCCTCCTCCTCCTCTCCCGCCCTCCTCCTCTCCTCGCTCCTCCTCCTCCTCTCCTCCTCCTCCTCTCCTCCCTCCCTCCCTCCCTCCCTCCCTCCCCCCTCCCTCCAATCCCTCCTCCCTCCCTCCTTATCCTCCTTCTCCTCCTCCTCCTCCTCTTTTTTGACCTCGCACCGCCATGCCTCCGAGACTGGACTGCCATGCACTGAGCCGAGACACACACAGAGCATGGCCACGGCCGCGCCACGGTCGGGGCCGTGCCCCCGTGGCGCGACCTAAGCGCGACCAGGGAGCGCAGGAGACCGTGCTCCGCGCTCCCTGGTCGGGGTAGGGGGCGCAGGAGCACGTGCTCCGCGCCAACCCTACCCACCACCCACTCCATGGGTGGCCGCGTTTTTCAGACCCCGGGACCCCGACACGACACGACACGACACGACAGGGGGACGAAGCGAACGACGCGACACGAACGACACGACACGAACGAGCGACACGACAGGGACGGGCCGCCGACCCCGCCCCAGGGCGGCAAGTGCTGGGGGGGAACCCAGCACCGCCCTGGGGAAGCACACGGGGCCAGGCGACCCCCCCGGGGGAAGGAAACCGCGCTTTGGCGGCGTCCCCCGGGGTGCGGGGGCTTTTCGCCCCTCGGGCCCGGCGCTCCCCGCCTGCGCCAGGGGGACCCTAGGGTCCCGACCCCTCCCCTACGGGAGGGGCCCCCTCGGGGTTCCTCATCCTCATCCTCCTCCTCCTCCTCCTCCTCCTCCTCCTCCTCTCCTCCGTCCTCCTCCTCCTCCTCCTCCTCCTCCTCCTCCTCCTCCTCGTCCTCTCCTCCTCCTCCTCCTCCTCCTCCTCCTCCTCTCCTTCCACCTCCTCCTCCTCCTCCTCCTCCTCTCTCCTCCTCCTCCTCCTCCTCCTCCTCCTCCTCCTCCTCCTCCTCCTCCTCCTCCTCCCTTCCTCCTCCCACCTCCTCCTCCATCCTCCTCCTCCTCCTCCTCCTCCTCCTCCTCCTCCTCCTCCTCCTCCTCCTCCTCCTCCTCCTCCTCCCTCCCTCCTCCTCCCTCCTCCTCCTCCTCCTCCTCCTCCTCCTCCTCTTCTCCTCCTCCTCCTATCGCTCCTCCTCCTCCTCCTCCTCCTCCTCCTCCTCCACCTCCTCCTCCTCCTCGCTCCTCCTCGCTCCTCCTCCTCCTCCTCCTCCTTCCTCCTCCGCCTCCCCTCCCTCCCTCCTCCTCCTCCTCCTCCTCTCCTCCTCCTTCCTCCTCCTCCTCCTCCTCCTCCTCCTCCTCCTCCTCCTCCTCTCCTCCTCCTCCTCCTCCTCCTCCTCCTCCTCATCCATCATCTCATCATTCATCCCTCCTCCTCTCCCTCCCTCCTCCTCCTCCTCCCCTCTCTCCTCCTCCCTCCTCCTCCTCCTTCATCGGCCTCCTCGTCCTCGTCCCTTCGTCCTCCTCCTCCTCCTCCTCCTCCTCTTTCCTCCCCCTCCTCCTTCCTCCTTCCTCCTCTCCTCCTCCGCCTCCTCCTCATCTCTCATCATCATCATCATCATCATCATCATCATCATCACCATCATCATCATCATCATCATCATCATCATCATCATCATCATCATCCCCCTCCTCCTCCTCCCTCCATCCCTCGGTGCGGGATGGGGGCGGCGAGCGGCGCGGCGGAGTAGCAGCGAGCACCCCCGCGCGCGGCCGCTGCCAACCCGCTGCGCGCACGGCGGGTACCCTCGGGGGCTTTAGGAGTCACACGTCGCCAGGTTTTGCTGTTCAGGTCAGAACGCGATGTGTGCATCCTGCCTCCGCTCGTCCGTCAGGATGAGGACCAGAGGCGCACAGGCAGAGGAGAGCAGAGCTACTCGTTTAACTCCGACACTTTGACTGGCTCTCCGTGCACGCATGTCGACCGTGCTTCTCTAACCCTTGTTGCGTAAAGCCTTGCTGGTACTGGTTTGGCGATCAGGGCCGCGTCGCCAGCATCGGTCCGGGACCGCCACGCGCTTCTGTGCCGCTGCCGCTGACCCGACCACGGCTGAAAGCTTTACTGCGCACTGACCTTTAACTTTCGGTGCCCGTGCAGAACTTTCGAATATCGACGTCTAGCACAGCTGCTGACTGTGCTGAATTGTCTCTGCAAGCTGCGTGCCATCATTTGCTCACAGGCTACGTGCTTCTTCAAAGCCGCAATAACAAATTACCCTGCGACGTACCCAACCCATGTGCATCAAGTGGCAAGAGGAGTAGGCCAACATTGGCAGGAACAACGACAATGTAGACACGGTGATTTGTTGCGCAATCTACATGGGACGCGCATGCGTTGCACGACTCACAGGACGACGATCGAAAGAACGAGGATCCAGGCCCCAGGCTCGAAGAAGAACGGGGACGGGAACGAGGGGCAGGAGGAGGATGGAATGGGGGGGCGAAAGGCCATCGCGGCAGCAGCAGCATGCATGGAGCAGGCGAAGCGGGGAATAGGACGACAATGAAGGTGGCGGGAGGAGACAGAAAAGCGCCGCGTTTTCAGGTACACGCTAAACACTGAGCGCTGCCTGCGCCATGTCGTCGCAGCGTTCCACAGGCTCAAACCTGCTTATAGTAAGTGCAAGAAGCGAGCGAGACTTAGCTCGCCCGCTAGCTTCT
>CAUYUJ010020212.1:27500-67761 GCA_963575745.1 Prorocentrum cordatum
CCGCGGCCGGGCCACGAGCGACGCGCTGCGGCCCCAGGCATCGGGCGTCTCGAAGAAATCGAGGCGGAGGTGTTTCTCGGTTTTCGGCCTCTCGGGGCCCTCGCCGGGGCCCCGGGGCCGTCCAAAAACGGCTCGGGATGGAAAGCCGGTCCCAGGGAAGTGGTCGGGAGGTCGGGGGCCCGCGCCTCGCAAAAATCGAGACGTCGGATGTCTGGGGACGCGCTGCGGCACCTGCCACGAGAGGGTGCCGTCGTCGTGGCATCGTGTTCTAGACACCGCTGTGCGGTTCTTGCACGTCCCCAGCTCGCCTCGAGTCCAGCTGCGGCGCACCACCGCTATTCAGAAGCGGCCGAGCGCCCGAACCCAAATGGTCACAGACGTCGGGCGCCCTGAAGCGGGGGCAAACCCGCAGGGGATCGACGAGGAGGGGGAGAGAGAGAGAGAGGAGGGGCGAGAGAGGGAGTGAGCTGGGAGGAAGATGGAGGGGAAGGTGGGAGTGAGGAGGAGGGTGGCGTGCAACGCGTCTTGGGCGAAGAAGCGCGCCCAGAATCCAGCATGGTCTGCAGCCTGATCCGCGGACCGCAGGAACTGGGGCCCCAGGCCCCAGGAGGCCGGTCGGGACGATGCGGGGGTCCCCGAAGGCTCTCGGGGATGCCATCGATCGCTCCGATCGGGATCGATCGACGGATGGCACTGGATCGGTCAAGCCTGATCGAGCCTTGATCAAGCGATCAGGATGTTCGGAGGATGAGGCCTAGCGTGATGAACTGGTACCCCTTGAACCTCAGTATGAAGCTGACGAGCTGGAACTCCTCCCCCCTGTCCATCACCAAAAAGGTGAAGAGGAACCACAAGGGGTTCACCGCGGCTACTGGCACAAGAGGAATCAGCTGGAACAGAACCCAGAAAGGATCGCGCATTTTCCTCCAGAGGCTCTTGTCGTAAGGGAACATGTGGTACCTGAAGAACGCCCGGAAGCAATCCACGCCAGGCTGCTGCTCAGCTGCGTCTTCCGCTCTGCCGTCCAGTTTCACCGACAGCTCCCACAAGATCTCATCCCTCACGTCCGGCCACACGGCATCGACCAACCGGTCCTTTCCTCTGCTCAACGCCCCTGGCATCTCCTCGTCGTCGAGCGCATCCTTCACAGCGCCAGGCACCTTCTCGATCAGCCTCGCCGCGAGGTCCTGGATCTGCTGCTTCACCCACCTCTCGACGATCGCCTTCGCCCTGGCGCCCAGGTCCGCCGCCTTGTCCTGCGCGGCCGACTTCACCGACCCCACCGCCGCGCTGGCCGCCGACGCACCCGCGGCTGCCACGGTGGCCGCGTTGGTCGCCGCGGCAGTCGCTGCGGCAGCGGCTGCCGCCGTGGACGCATTGGTCGCAGCGGCGGTCGCCGCTGTGCTTGCTACGGTCGCCGCCGAAGTGGCCGCGGTGGTCTTCACAGTGGTCGCCGCGGTGGCCGCGGCCTTGCCGATAGTCGCGCTGGCGCCGGTGATGCTCGAGAAGACGCCTTTGCTCTTGCCCGCGCCGCCTCCCTCGCTATCGCTGAAGCTGGCAAGCTCCGCGCCGTCGCCCTTGCCTCCGGCAGAGTTGGGATCTGGCGCGACGCGCGTCGACATGGCGCGGAGGAGAGCTAGTCGAGCCAATGGCAGCCCTCCCGCCTGGCCGAAGTCCGCTCGAGATCAGTCCCCGGACCTCTCCCGGGGTCCGTCCTGGCGCGCTCCTCGACGCGGATCGAGCCGTGGCGACGAGAAGCCTCCAGGAGGCCCACAGGGAGCTGCACAGCTCCCCCCCGGGCCGTAGGCGGCCCGAGGAGGAGGAGGAGGAGGAGGAGGAGGAGGAGGAGGAGGAGGAGGAGGAGGAGGAGGAGGAGGAGGATGGGAAGAGAGAAGGGGGAGGAGGAGAGGAGAGAGGAGAGGAGGGGGAGGAGGAGGAGGAGGAGGAGGAGGAGGAGGAGGAGGAGGAGGAGGGGTCGCCTCAGCCCTCCAGAGAAGCCCCCCGAGCGCCGCCGTTCTCTCGACTGGCCCTCCTCCGGATGGTCCATCCACCGGCGCCGCCTGGCTCGGCAGAGGCCGCCCGCGGGCTTCGCGGCCCGAGCCGCCGCGGCTGCGGCCCAGCGGGGGGGCCCACCCCCTGCCTGCCAGGAGCCGACGCCTCGCCGCGGAGTCGAGACGCCGAAAGGGCCCCCGGGGCACGCGCACAGACGGACACCCAGACATGATCGCGTCGTAAAAAAATCAGGACGGGATGCTTTTCGCTATTTTCGGTCCCTGGGGGCCCTCGCCGGGCCCCGGGACCGTCAAAAAACGATTCAGGACGACAAGCCGGCCCCAGGGAAAGGGTCTGGGGACGCCGTCCTGAAAAAATCAGGACATCGCATGTCTGGGCACGGATCCCAGGTTTCCCGATAGTTTCCCAGATTTTCTGGGCTTTCGGCTTCCCCCCCCCAGCCTCCCCCTGGTTTCCCAGATGCTCCTGGGAGTCGTCGACTCATCGTGTCTGTGTGTGTGTGTTTGTTCCCCTCCTGAGCATCGGATGCCAGGGAGGAGGAGCGCGTCCCAGAAGGGGGGTTCGCAGGTCCTGGCCGGAGGCACGTGCGTGGATGAGGGAAGGCCCAAAGTAACGTGCTGAAAGAGGAAGGTCCACCAAATCCAGGGCGACCTCATGGCCCGGGCCATGATGTCCACCCCCGCCCTAGGCATCCACCCCCCTCTTGGACTTGGCGGCGAGCGAGGGGGGGAACTGAGAAGGAGAAGGCCCTTTTCAGACGCCTCGGAAGTCCCCTGGCCGTCTGAGAAGTTTTCTGAGTCTTCCCCGGAGACACAACAAAAAAAACTCAGAAGGCGCGAGGGCTTCTGAGAAGTCCCGCCCCCTACTGAGAAGGCCTTCTCCTTCTCATTTCCCCCCCTCGCTCGCCCCCTCCTGGACGCCCCCAGCACACCCGCGACCTTGGACCGGGGAGCACCTGGCTCGAGAGGCTCCGTCACCTGGACTGGCACGACCCCGACCTGCATCGCCAAGGTCCAGGGCGCGGAGGAGATCCGAGATGGTGACACGGAGCGGGCACGAGATTACCAACCTCCTCATCATGGACCGTGGGCGCACGGTCCAAGGAGGACGGCCAAGACGACGGCGACGACGACGACACAAGCACCACGACCACGTCGTCAACGTCGTCGTCGTCGTCATCTTTGTCGTCGTCATCATCGTCGCCGCCGTCGTCATGCTCGTCGTCGTCGTGGTCGTCGTCGTGATCGTCGTTGTCGTGGTCGTCGTCGTCGTGATGGTCGACGACGTCGTCGTCGCCGTGGCCGTTCATCGTCGTCGTCGTGATCATCGTCATCATCATGGTCGTCGTCGCGGTCGTCGTCGCCGTCGCCACCACCGTCGTCGTCGTCGCCGCCGCAGCCGTCGCCACCGTCGTCGTCATGCTCGTCGTTATCGTCGTCGTCATCATCGTCGTCGTTGTCGTCGTCGTCGTAATGATGATCGTCGTCGTCGTCGTCGTCATGCTCATCGTCGTCGTCGTCGCCGCCGCCGCCGCCGCCAACGTCGCGGTCATCGTCGTCGTCGTCGTGGTCGTCGTCGTCGTCGTGGTCGTCGTCGCCCTCCTCCTCCTCGTCGTCGCCCGTCGTCGTCGCCCGCCGTCGTCGCCCGCCGCCATGGTCGTCGCCGTCGTTCGCGGTCCCCGTCGTCGTGGCCCTCGTCGGCCGTCGTCCTGGCGGGACGGGCGGGTCCTTCGCGGAGGATCGGTCGGCCCTGCTCTCCACCTGTACCGCCGTCGAGGAGCCGAGCGGGTGGTCGGCGAGGCCTCCAGCCACGGAAGGGCCCCGACCTGCGGCCGGCCGGGCGCTCCATCGCCCCTCCTCCGTGTCCTGCGGAGTCCTCGTGGACGCTCCACAACTTCACTCCTCCCTCTGCCCTCCCCCCCCTCGTCCTCCTCCTCCTCCTCCTCCTCCTCCTCCTCCTCCTCCTCCTCCTCCTCCTCCTCCTCCTCCTCCTCCTCCTCCTCCTCCTCCTCCTCCTGACGCGTCAAGGACGGCCAGCGGCGGAAACGAGGGATGTTTTCTCTCTCTCGAGAGAGAGAGAGAGAGAGAGAGACATGGTGTCGAAAGGTGCCTGAGTCAAAACAGCAGCGGATGCGCGCACACGTGCGAACATATATGTGTATGACAAGTAAATATACAGGCAGTACAGGAGATGATTAAGCTCAAACAGCTCACAATTCCACAGCGGACCTAAATTTTTGTGAGCTTAAATCCATCTCACCTCGCAGCCACTGTGAAAACTGTACACGAGGAACTGAAATACAACTCGAGAGACTTCGTCGTCGTCACGACCGGGACAGTTGTCGAAGGGAGGCGGCTCGGGATCGATCTCGGGAGGTCGGATCTTCGCGTCGGGTGGAGAGACTGTCCTCTTCTGGGGTGAGCTTCATCATGCCCGACTTCAGCATCTGCAACTGGGCCGCGTTGCATTTTGCTAGATCGGCTTTAGTTAACGCGTCCACTGTCATCACCGGGTGTGGCACCCACCTTATAGTCCCTCCAAAGCGCCCCAGGGTGTCCCAACAGACCGAGAGGTCGATAGCTGATCGCCTGTCATTTTTTCGAACCCGTCGAGTCCCGCTCTAGAGTGTCGAAAATCCCTTTAGCGTCGACTATGCTCAAGTGTCCTTCCTGCTGGACATTCAGGGAGCAGTCCGAACGAAGAACAGCGGCGAACGGACCAAGCTTATCTCGCCACTCCTCCGTGACCACCCCGCCCCTCAACACGTCCAGGTACAGGAGCTGTAACCACTCAGCTTCTGCTAGAGCCCCGGAAAGAGATTGAACCTCGCCGGCCAAGGTAGAGGGAACAGCTCGCTTAGCGCGATGGGATCGCCAAGCTAGAGGAGAAACTCGTGCTCTGGATCCTGTGGACAAAGAACGATCTGCTGCGTATACCTGCCAAGCTAGCTGGGCCTTATCGGAGTCGCTGGCGGCACCCCCTCCGGCGTCCGAGGAAGTGACAAAGATTAGGTCGTCGGGGCGGAATTTCCATATAGTTATGGGGATAGCTGCTGTCTGCCGAAGATGATCTACCATTTTGTTAGCCAGCAGAGCGTCGCCCACCGTCGGAGATTCCACTCGAGAAGCCAAGATGGACGCGGTGCCGCAAGCCTCTGCCCGAGTCTCTCGGCCGACCCAATTGAGTCGATAAATGAGCGACCTGAACTCGATTTTCTCGCGGCCCAACAAGGGCTGATCATGCCTACAGGGGGCGATCCCACGCTCGAGCACCCATGTCCCGAACGCGGTTGGCCTGGATCAGGGCGAGCTCCCTCAGCCGAGCTGGGCCGGGCTGTTCCCCGCCCTCTCGGTTCGCCTCTGGCTGTATCTCCGAGGGGGGATGCGACTGAACCCCGGAGCCGACCGAACTGGGATCCTGGGAGACGGAGGCCGAGCCGGGAGAGGCCGAGAGCTCTTCAGAGATGCCTGGCATGCTCTCGTCGATACTAGACTGGACAAGCTCGGGACCTCTACGCTCGCTGCCAACGCTGACCTCGCCGGCCGACTCGTTCTCCCCCTCGGACAACCTGTCGGATGGAAGATCCGTGCGAGAGGAGACCTCGCGAGACATCGAGCGATCCTCTCTCCCACCCGAAGAAGCCGCAGAAGCCGGCACCGCGGGTGGAGGCACCGCGGGCGGAGAAACCTCAGCACCTGGCTCGCCCGCCGTCCGACGGGCTGGGGGGAGCTGGCCAGGATCCGGAGCCGCAGGAGCCGGAGGGAGCGGAGGCTGCATCCCCTCTCGATCACCCCCGACCGGACCGTGCCTCTCTTCGTCCGGTGGGGGACCTTCCCTGGACACGTCGACCCCGGCTCTCTGGGACCCGGACTGGACCTGACGAACCAACTCCTGGAGGGCCGTGTCCTGAAGCATTTCGGCCCCGCGAGCCTCCGGGCCGGACGCATGTCGAAGCTGCTCCGCGGCACATTTCCAAAGACGGGATCTCATGGAGACCCAAACGGAATTCCCGCACTGGAAAACAACACGGCCCGGGCCGCACCACTTGTCCCTCTGCAGGGCGTAGGTTTTCTTCTGCTGCAGAGCTGGGGCCCGTCTCCACACATACACCCAGTCGCCTGGAGCGCACTTTTGATCCCGATGCCTGGGAGCTCGAGCAGCCGAGTGAACCTTCCCCCGGCAGATGCCCTCGAACAACATGGTCCAGGCACGCCTCCTGATGGCCATGGCCCGGGCAAAATCCGCGGCCGCGGTGCCCTGATCCCAACCCCCCTCGGACATGTCGTCGAGTCCTACTTGATTGACCGGACCATCGGAAAGAAGGTCCTGGGGAACCCTGGGGTTCTTGCCGAACACTAGCTGGTTCGGAGAGAACCCTCCACGGTGGAGGTAAGAATTCTTGGCCGCCGTGATTTCGCAAACCAACAGCTCGAGCTCGCGCTCGTTGGACACCATGGCCCCCTCGGAACCTCTGAGAGCCAAGTCCTTGACCCATCCGCCGTGTCTCTCACAGCGGCCGTTCTCCCACGGAGCCTCCGCACTGGTGATGCGCTGAAAAGTGCCGCGCTGCTCGGCCCCCCGAGAGAACTCGCCCTGGAATTCGGGTCCTCCGTCGGAGATCAAGAGCTCCGGGGGGCCAAAATATCGCACCCACGACGACGCGAAACACTCCCACGCTTCTCGAGCCCCTCCCTCATATCTGGCCACCACCTGGTAATTCGTACCGTGGCAGATCATATTGAGGAAGGTCAACAAAGTCTCACCGAACTTAATGCGGAAAGTATCCACCGCAATGACCCGGTTAAACTGGTACGCGCGGGGCATCGCCACATATCTCCGATGGGCGGGGCGCGGGTGTGATTCGCAGTCTGGACATGCAAACTCTCTCTTCACACACTGCAAAACCTCTGGCCTCGCATGGGCGCCGCGGAGAATCTGCAGAAACAAGGGGCGAGCGGGGTGTCCGAGATTAACGTGCACCCTCTGCATCAGGTTGCGCAGCCTGGCATCGATTTCCAGGGGGGGGGAATCCGAACGTCCGGGCCCGACGGATGATTCGAGACCTGGAGTCGCCTCGTCCTCCTCGGGACCCTCGTCCAAAGCCCCCTCTGGGTCGACCACAGAAGGGAGGCAAGACCACAGCACATCTGGAACTACGGTGGAACTGGGTTCAACCTGACACGGGAGCTCCTTGCGAATCCATCCGATCACGTCCGAGGTCCGAGCCATCCTGGCCCTCCTGTCCAGCACCCCTCTGGCAACAGTGGCCAGGTGACGCACAAGGTTGGGGGGGTAGACCTGCGCCTTGGAGGTCTGAGCTGAACCCCGAAGGACGTGATGAGGGCGGTCTCCCTCGCACCGAAAACTCGAAAGAGAAGCCACAAACTCCGAGTCGTCACTGATGATGCGGGTTGGCTTCTTGGAAAGCTCGCCGCTGCTGTCAACGCACAATCCGAAACGGCACATGTCGAAAACAGTCGACTGAACACCTGGAAGAGACCAGAGCTTTTCCATGGGAGCCGACTTCCAACTAGACGCCCCTTCGGGATGTTCTAGAACAAAGACCCCTCCAAGTGACACTTGGAGCTCGGCCAACTCCACCGCGAAACGAAGCAAAATCATGCCCTCGACCACCGCCCTAGCTCGCACAGCGGGGTCCATCACATTTTTGGAAATCTCGAAAGCCACGCTGAAAACCCGGCAGGGCGGCTCCAGGAAAAGGACCCCGGGTCTCCTCGAAAGGACGAGCTCGCGAGCCAGAAGACGGTCCCTGGATCGCCGAAAATCCCAGTCCGTGGAAAGGTCCAGACTTCCGTGATCGGCAACGCCCAGCTGGCGCGCCACCGGGCATATCCTTGGTGGAGAGAAGACCTCCATCACTCCCCGAGACATTCCCTCCTTCCTCCGACGACCGACCTCACGACGGGAGGAGGGAGGAGAGGAGAGGGGACGAGTCCTGTAGCGAGGCAGAGGCAGCAGAGGTTGAACGAGCGCTCGAATCGGGCGGACACGCACGGGTGGAGGTTCCCCGAACCTCAGCATCTGGAGGTGCTTGGTGTCCTGGTGGCTCTTGTTGTCCTCCGCTGCTCTTTCCTGACTCGGCCGCAATGAGAGTCATGAGGCTTTTCTCCATTTCTCGACGTTGTCGCTTCGAAATCGTCGTCTCGTAGTCGTCGTTAAACTCTGCATCCTGGATGGCGGAGGCCCAGCCGTCGTGACGGACAACTAGGTGGCACTCGCCCTCGACAGGAAAAGAGCTCGAGGGATCTCCCGAGCTGAGAAGCGCCTGCAACCGGTCGCCCTGCTTGCCAAGAAGAACCCATGAGTGCCCCATATCCCGATGCTTCTTCCACATCTCCCCCTTGCACCTTGGGAAATAGAATAGCTCGGACGCCGGCGCATTCAGCTGGGAAACTGCCTGCTGAAGATAAAGAGATTCACAACCGACCTCACTCACGAACCGGCTCATGCCGCAGCACGTGCCCCGCTCAGCGACAAAGATGCCAGCGCAGCTGCCGCCGGCTCCTCTTAGGACTCCTTCCCCGCTGCGATCGGCATCTCCGGCGCCGGCGACTGGGAGACTGGCTGACCGATCACCTCCCACTTGTCGGCCTGGCGCGGCGTGCCCGGAATCGCCGTCATGACCGCTGCCTCCTGGCACTGCTGGATCTGGGCCAGGTGCGGCTGCATGAGGAACTGCAGAGCCTGGCTGTGCTGCTGGATGTGCTCGTTCTGCTGCAGAATCGCGTCCTTCAGCTCCTTCAGATCCTTTGCAAGGGTACTCTCCGATGTCCTCGGTCGGCTCTTCCGCTCCACCTGGGCCAGCTCGCCCACCTGCATCGGTAAGTAGGAAGGCCTCGACGTGGCCTCCGAGTGGACCGGCACCTTCACCGCCGCCGGGCTCCTGGAGGTGTCGGTCTTGACCAGCTTGGTCAGGAGCTCCTTCCTGTCGTCCTGGCCCTTGTTGTAGCGACGGATGTTCGGCATCGCAGCACCGCTCAATGATCCCGACCCGGGCCCTGAGCCATGATTCGGGTCGTCCTTGATCGCCAGGAGCTGGGGCTGCACCTCGATCTTCGGGGCATTCCAGTAGGCCAACCTCAGGTCGCAGTCGATGCACTTGATCCAGGTCGCGCTCGCGTTGGCCCCGACTCTGCGCCTCAGCGGGTCGCGGCGACACTGCAGCATCTGGATCGTGAACTGGCGCTGCTTGCGAGTGAAGGCCACCGGCCAGAGTCGCCCCGAGCGGCTCATGTCGAGAAGCGACAGGCTGAGCGCCTCCTCTATCCTGAGGCTCTGCGCGACCACGTGGACCCAGCGGAGGCGCTTCATCTGCATCCCTTCCGGCACGTCCCGGCCGGTCAGGACATAGTGTTGGTCTGTCATGCCGCTCACGTGCGGAATCTCCCAGTAAGCTCTGAGTGGAACTCTGAAGGGAATCACAAACCGTGATGGGTTGGAGGCTCGAGCAAAACGAAACGGACCGGGACGCCGCGGAGGCGCAGTGGTTTTGAGGAACGTTTGACGCGTTGGAACGTTCTGGCGTATTTTCTCGAGCTGCGTCCGGACCGCTGCTAACGAGAGCTCCCTTTGCTGACCCCTTTTGCTCCCCACGGCCTGTCATATCGCACGATACTGATGCTGGATAAGCTGGAGCTGGAGCTGATATCCACGCTGGGAAGGCTGGAACCGTAGCTGGGCATGGTACGGCATCTGCTGGAAGTGCTGAATAAGCTGAAATCTCGACCAACTCGTGAAGGGACGGCTCGCACCGATCTTGGACTGGATCCCTGAACCCTTGGCTTGGACCCGGGACCCTCGATCTACCCTCGCCGTGCCCCCCCGACTGGTCGTCCGACGTCGCCAAAACGACGCTGTCGCCGCCGTCTCTCCTCGACGCCTTATACTGCGGAACAGGCTGCCGCACAAAATCAGACTTCGAGACACCGAACCTGCTCGACACCGACTCTGGAACATGAAAATCGTCGGAAGAGCCTAACTTGTCAATCCGGATGGTCCGATGTCCCGACGGAAGTGCCTTCAGCGGCGTCGTCGTGACTAAATTCTTGAAAGTGACCTTCTCTTCTGGAAGGTCTATGACAGCTCCTAAGGCCTCCTGCATGCCAATTGGCATCAAAGCTGGAACCTCCTCGCTGATCGCATCGAGTTCCATCACTCCGAGACGGCCCTCTATCCCAGTAGGGACCAGAAGACCGGTCAAAACACTGGTGCGGCCTCCCACCCCCTGGGCATGTTTGTTGGCACTGGGCACCCGGGGGATCCGAAAACCGAGCGCGGCGAGCCCCTCGTCCAGCTTCGAGAGGGACTCAGGGCCTATGAGCCCTTGGCCCGCCGCCGCATCTACAATGATCTCCCCACCGGGTGTGGTCAGAAAAAACCTGCGGAGCCAGCTCAGGAGATGGGGAGGTGGAGACGACCGATGACCGAGCCTTCTCGATCAGCGCCTCCAAGGGGTTCTGGTCGAACGCCGTCATCAGCACCAGGCCAGACGAGGAGGGCCCGCCGTTCGTCAAGACGAAGAATCCCTGCTTCGGCGACGTCCCCGGGGGACCTGATGCTGGAGGGTTCGGGCACTCCTTGGCCCAGTGGCCCTTCTGATGGCACTTGTGGCATTTCGTGACTTTCATTAACTGCTGAGGAGATAATCTCGCCTTGCGAGGTCGATACTGTCCGTCTTGTCCACGATGCGGTCGCGGAGGACGGGCCCCTGGGTGAGCAGGGGGCGGCGTCGGGAAATAATTCCGGTCTACCTTCAGCCGCCTCTTGTAGTCCTTGTTTTCCTTCCACGTCCTGCGCCTCTCGGAGGCGAGCTCTGCCAAAATGGTTGGGACTTCTAGCTCCGAGAGGTCTGCTTTGTCTACCGTCACCAGCACCGTCTGCTCCTGACTGGAATCCATGGATGAGACACTGCTGGCATCCTCGTCGTCGTAGAACACAGGCTGCGACGTCTGCTCGAACTCTGCGAACGTCTTCTTGCCCTGGGTCAGGCTCTCATTTCGCTGCATATCCATCTCTCGAATGGCGTGGAGCAGGTCCTGGTATTCTCCCGAGTTCTTACTGAGAATCTTGAGCATCTGCTTCTGTGAGTCGCCCAGGCCGACTCCTTCCTCAATGAACAGGCGTCGCCACTTGCTGTTCAACTCGAGCCCCTGCGAGGAGAGGCGTTCGAACACTTGGTCCATCCTGGCCACGTAGATGCTCAGCGCCTCGCCCTGCCGGCGCTGAAACCCGAACAAGCACTCGCGGCCGGCCCGTCTCATCTCGTCGTCCTGCCTCTGGCCGCTGAGCACGTCCAAGCGATCGAAGATCGCCTGCGGGCCGGCCTCGGAAACGAGGATGTCGTCCGATAGGTCCTCGAACTTCTTGCGTAAGTCGAGGTCCAGCACCTTCGGGATCTTGTCTGCACGACGGCCGACCGAGACACCGGTCCCGGCTAGCCAGCGCCGTATGCCTCGGCGCCACAGGCGGTACTCGCCCCACCCCAACCACGCGTCGGGGTCGCTCAGATCAGGCTTCTCCCACCACGAAGATGACCAGTCCTCTGGGGACTGCCGCCACGTACTGCTGCTGCTGCCGCGCCAGTGTCTGGCGCTCCACTTCTTCTGGCCCAAGTCCGCGTCGTCCTGAGAATTTTTCGGCGCGTCGGCCGAGGCTGACCACCAGCCTCTGCCTGCCCATCGCGCTCCTTCATTCTCGCCGACGCCTCGCTTGGATCCTTCCCGCCAGGGATCGTTGCCGAGCTCCTCCCACGGGTCGGGCCCGGATGCTGAGTCGCGGGCCGGTTGAGCCGCACCTTCCGACGTAGGGCCCGCGGTACCCGAGGCGGCCAAGGCCGCCTTGATCTCCTCGCGCAGAATGCTCCTCAGCTCGAGCGCCTGCGCCGATATGAAACTGCCGCTGCTGCCAGTCGCGCCCTGGGGCGCGCCACTCTGGGCCTCGCGGCCTCTCTGGCCTTGTTCTCCCTGAGAGTCATCCTTATCTCGATCGCCACTGCTAGCAGCCGGAGGCTGCCCGTCCGCCGGCATGGCGGCGGTCACTGGAGACGGCCGGGGAAGACCGACCGCTCCGCTACCACTGACGCGTCAAGGACGGCCAGCGGCGGAAACGAGGGATGATTTCTCTCGAGAGAGAGAGACATGGTGTCGAAAGGTGCCTGAGTCAAAACAGCAGCGGATGCGCGCACACGTGCGAACATATATGTGTATGACAAGTAACTATACAGGCAGTACAGGAGATGATTAAGCTCAAACAGCTCACAATTCCACACTCCTCCTCCTCCTCCTCCTCCTCCTCCTCCTCCTCCTCCTCCCTCCTCCTCCTCCTCCTCCTTCTCCTCCTCCTCCTCCTCCTCCTCCTCCTCCTCCTCCTCCTCCTCCTCCTCCTCCTCCTCCTCCTCCTCCTCCTTTCTTCTTCTTATTCTTATTATTATGATGTTTCATCATATTATTTTTCTTATTATTAAATATACTATTACCATGCAACACCCATCACGGGGGTAGAAACCAATTGGACCTAGTGTATTTGCTGGGGCGTCACGCTGTCACCCTGCTCATCCTTTCCTCATCATGCTCGTCCTCCTCCTCATCCTTCTCCTCGTCCTCCTCCTCCTCCTTTTCCTTGTCCTCCTCCTCCTCCTCCTCCTCCACGTCCTCCTCCTCCTCCTCCTCCGCCTCCCCCTCCCTACCTCGGGCGTGATGGACCATGGGACCTCATGGAGCCTCCTGGTAATCCCGGGGGCCTCCTGGGATAGCAACCTCTGGGGACTTCCTGCGGCCTCTTGAAACCTCCTGGGCTCTCCTAGGGTATCCTCAGCCCTCCAGGGGCGTCCGCAGCGTTCTGGAACTTTTGGGTCGTTCAGGATACGCCCGGAGCGTGATGGGACCTCCTGGGGCCTTGTGGGACCTCGCGGGGCATCCTGGGAACTCCTGGAGCGTCCTGGAGCCTCCTTAGGATTCCCACGGCCTCCGGGGACGTCCTGAAGCCTCCTGGAGCTTCCTGATGCCTCCTGAGACCTCCTGGGGCCTCTTGGCGGCTCTCTAAGAAGCCACGCGCGGGGCCTCAAAATTGGCGACAGTTTCAAGGATGGGAGCCTTCCCATTGAGAAAGAGGGCGCGGTGGACGTTGAAAAATGACGACAGTTACACACTTGAGGCCCAAAACCGTGCCGGGCGCCCCCCCCGCCATTCCCGGTCCTGCATAGTACGGTGCGATTTGCCCCCTCCCCGCTGTCCCGCCGGTCCCCGGGAGGGCTAGTTTTCTGGTTTTCGCTGGTAAGAAACACTTCCCCCCCCCCCTTCTCGGCGGTGACGGAGGGCAGGCGGCGGGGGAGAGCGGGTTGGCAGGGTGGCTGGTTGGGCACGGAGAGCAGGCGGAGGGGATCGGCTGGTTGGCGGGATGACGGGGTGGGCGGCTGGGCTGGTTGGCTGACGGGTTGGCTAGGTGGCGGGGTGGCTGGGTGGGCTGGCTGGCTGGTTCGACGGGTTGGCAGGTTGAGCTGGCTAGGGCAATTAGTTTCGATGATGATGATTATTATTATCATCATTATTATTACTATTATTATTATTATATTATTATTATTAGTATTAGTATGATTATTATTAGTATTAGCATTATGATTATTATTATGATTAGTATTATTAGTAGTATTAATAATATGATTAGTATTATTAGTAGTAGTAGTAGTAGTAGTATTGTTAGCATTGTTAGTATTATTATTATTAGTTTTATTATTACTATTATTATTAGTAGTAGTAGTAGTAGTAGTATTAGTATTAGTATTAGTATTAGTATTAGTATTAGTATTAGTATTAGTGTTATTATTATTAGTATTACTAGTAGTATTATTAATATTATTATTAGTATTATTAGTATTATTAGCATTAGTACTATTATTGTTAGTATTATTAGTATTATTATTAATAATAACAATAATATTATTATTGCTGTTATTATTATTGTGATTATTATTAGTAGTAGTAGTACTAATATCATTTGTATTATTATTATTAGTATTAGTATTATTATTGTTATTATTAGTGATAACATTATATTATTACCATAATCATTAATACTATTAGTATTACTATTATTTGTTATTAGTACTGTTGTTGCTACAAATATTATTAGTCTTATTCGTATCATTCCTATTACTATTACTATTATCAGTCTTCTTGTTTTTCTTATTAGTGTACTGATTCTTATTATTCGTATAATTATTCTTAATAGTTTTCTAACTATTTGTCTTAGTATTATTCCTCCTCCTCCTCGTGTTCTTCATCTTCTTACCCTTATTCCTCCTCATCCTCCTCCTCCTCCTCCTTCTCCGCCGCCGCCGCCGCCTCCTCCGTCTCCTCCGCCTCCTCCTCCTCCTCCTCCTCCGCCTCCTCCGCCTCCTCCGCCTCCTCCTCCTCCTCCTCCTCCTCCTCCTCCTCCTCCTCCTCCTCCTCCTCATCATCACATCATCATCATCATCATCATCATCATCAATCATCACCATCATCACCATCATCATCATCATCAATCATCATCACCACCACCACCACCACCACAACCACCACCACCACCACCACCACCATCATCATCATCATCATCATCATCATCGTCGTCGTCGTCGTCATCATCATCATCATCATCATCATCGTCGTCGTCGTCGTCGTCATCATCATCATCATCATCATCATCATCATCATCTTCATCATCATCATCATCATCATCATCATCATCATCATCATCATCATCATCATCATCATCATCATCAATCATCCGCCTCCGCCTCCTCCGCCTCCGCCTCCGCCTCCGCCTCCGCCTCCGCCTCCGCCTCCGCCTCCGCCTCCGCCTCCGCCTCCGCCTCCGCCTCCGCCTCCGCCGCCGCCGCCGCCGCCGCCGCCTCCTCCTCCTCCTCCTCCTCCTCCTCCTCCTCCTCCTGCTCCTGCTCTCGCTCCAGGGTCTTTCCATGAATTCCCCCTCCTCGCCCCCTCTCTCTCTTTCCCTCCCCTCCCCCCCCCCCCTCCCCCTCCCCTCCCCCGCGCTCTCTCCTCTCTCGCCCTCCCGCCCCCGCGGGCTGGGTCGGGCCGGGACGGGCCGGGCCAGGCCGGGCGCGACCCCGCCTGCTCCCCCTCCCTCCTGCTCAGCCAGCTCTTCCCCACGCCTTGAAAAAATCGAGGCGGAGGCTTTCCGCATGTTTCGATCTCGAGGGGCCCTCGCTGGGGCCCGGGACCGTCAAAAAACGGTTCAGGATGAGAAACCTGTCCCTGGGTATGGGTCGGGACTTCTGGGGACCCCGCAGTGAAAAAATCACGACGTCGGATCTCTGGGGAGGGAGCGGGTGCGGGAGCGGGTCGGGGCGGGTGGGAGGCCCAGACCTGCGGCGCCCTGCTTTTGCCAGGGCGGCGCCCCCAGAAGTCCAGACCCTTCCCCAGGGGCCGGCTTGTCATCCCGAGCCGTTCTCTTGACGGCCCCGAGGCCCGGTCAGGGCCCCCAGGGGCCGAAGACAGCGAGACAAGCTTGCCGCCCTGATTTTTGTTCTCGAACGACGCGATCATCTGAAGGGGCCCTGGGACACACAAATAAATACACACAAATAAAAAGATTCCCCATATTTTTCCATATCTTCTGGGCTGTCTTCCCCCCCACTTCCCATATTTTCCGATACTTCCTGGGGAATCGACGATGAATTGTGTCTGTGTGTGTTTTGCTCCCCCCTGATCATCTCTGGGGAGGTCGGGCCCGAGAGCAGTCGACAAAGGGGAGGGGGGGGGGGGAGCTGGCCGCCCTCCGCGGGCCGCCGGCCCTCGCCCCAGAGGGGCTCGATCTCCCTCTCTGGGCCGCAGGGGGGGGGGGGGCGCGGGGGCAAGTGGCGGCGGAGCGCAGGCTCAGGGGTCGCGCCGCCCCCCCCCTCCTCCTCCTCCTCCTCCTCCTCCTCCTCCTCCTCCTCCTCCTCCTCCGCCTCCTCCTCCTCCTCCTCCTCCTCCTCGCCTCCTCCTCCTCCTCCTCCTCCGCCTCCTCCTCCTCCTCCTGCTTCTCCTCCTCCTCCTCCTCCTCCTCCTCCTCCTCCTCCTCCTCCTGCTTCTCCTCCTCCCCCCCTCCGCGCTCCTGCTCCCAGACACGGTCGCGTCGTGGAAAACAAAAAAAAAAAAAAACTCGGGGCGGCAAGTGCTTCGCCGTCTGCGGCCCCCTGGGGGCCCCTGCCGGGCCTCGGGGCCGTCAGCAAGACGACTCGGGAGGGCAAGCCGGCCCCGGAGAAAAAGCCCCGACTCCAGCTCCGCCCTGCTTTGGCCTTTTTTTTTCCCCCACTTCAAACCGCGTCGGAAATCCACCTATGAGAGGCCGGAGAAGTAGGGCGGAAAAGTTCTGCACCCAACACAAGGGGGGGGCGGGAATCCACAGAAGCGGGGCGGAAACGGCAGCAGAACAGCAGGGCGGAGATCGGCACCAGCGGGGCCCGAGAAGTGAGGCGGAACTTCCAAGCCCTGCTCACGAAGTGCCCCAGAGCAGGGCGGCTCCGGAGGAGTCGGGGAGGGTCTGGACTCCCAGGCGGGGCGCCGCCCCGAACAAAGCAGGACGCCGCACGTCGGGGGTCTGCCACCCTCGGCGGCCCGCAGCCCGGAGGTCCTGGCGCGGCGGCTCCTTCACGGCGGGCGCGTCTCGCTCCGCTTCGGGCCCCGGGGGCCTCGCAGATCGATCCGGCTCGAAAGAGGACGCAGAAGCATGGGGTCTGGGGCCTCTGGGCGTGATTTTTGTTCGATGTTGCGATTTTTGGGCCGCGTCGGATCTCAGGGAAGAGTGGCCCTGGGCAAGCGTGACCTTTGGTGCGCGGCCTCGGGAGGGCGCCCTGGAGGGCCACCACCCAGCGCGCAGGCCACTGCTGTCGCATCGTACTTGGCGATTGGTTGCGACAGATTTACGGATGGAAGGCAGACGGCCTTCAGAATGTGACTCTTGCCTTGCATTCGTTTTAAGGGACCGTACATGGACATTACGTTCGAACCCTGGGGCCCAAGATGCCCCCCGGACCCCCGGAATTAATATTGATGGCGTGGCGACGGGGGGGGGCGTGAGTGGACAGAAATACTCGAACCCCAAAGCATCTCTTTACTGAGATCAGCACTGATGTCGGGGGCGCGGGGGGTGATTTAGAATCTCCCTCGAATGTGTAAGGGCTCGAATATCTTGTCCACCTACGGAAGCAGCAGCTTCACGGGCGGACGGCGGGCGGTTATCAGAATGTGGCTCTCGCCGTGGCTCCTCCTCATCCTCCTCCTCCTCCTCCTCCTCCTCCTCCTCCTCCTCCTCCTCCTCCTCCTCCTCCTCCTCATCCCTCCTCAGGGTCGGTTTTTTCAGTGTGGTTCTCGCCGTTGCGGCGCGCGCACTCGTCGAATCGAATTTGCAGCAGCTTCACGGATGGAGGGCACAAGTCCCTTCCAAATTTCATGATCGCCATCGCGCCGCGCACATTCGCCTGAAAGTCTGCAGCGCTCTCACGCGCGGAAGGCGGGTCGTTTTCGGAATGCTGCTTTCGTGTTAGCACCGCGCACGTTCGTCTCAAAAGTTGGCACAGTTTCACAGATGGACGGCAGCTCCTTTTCAACATGTGGTTCTCGCATCAGCGCCCCGCACATCCGTCTTAAAAGCTTGAAACCGTTTCAAAGATTCTTGTGGCCGAAGTCCCAAAGATGGCAATGTGGTACGATTTTGGGTTGCCAACACGCAGCAGACAGGTTGATTGGACTGTTGAAGTCCCAGGAACGGTGTCCTGGCAAGATGGAGGACGGTCAAGACGCAACAATCATGATACCCCGCGGCGCTGAAGTCCTAGGAACGGAGTTTGGGCACGATTGGTTAGTCTCAAACGGTTGTCTTCTAATGGGCCAATTCCCACTATGACAACAAGTTATTCGAAAGATCTATGAAAAGGAACTTGGGAGAGGGTGTACTGTAGCATTGGGTGTACACGGGTGCGTCTTGGGTTTACACTGGTCCTCCTCCTCCTCCTCCTCCTCCTCCTCCGCTTCCTATTCCTCCTCCTCCTCCTCCTCCTCCTCCTCCTCCTCCTCCTCCTCGTTCTCGTCATTATCCTCCTCCTCCTCCTCCACCCTTTTTCCTTGTTGGTAACTCTCCCATGTCGCGCCCAATGACGTGTCGGTGGGACGGGCTGGGCGCTTTGCGGAAGACATCTTCGCTGCTCATGATCCTGAAGCTTGAAATCTGCCATAGTTTCACGGCTGGAGGGCTGGACCTTCTCAAACTGTGGCTCTCGCCTTGGCGCCGAGCACATTCGTCCTGAAAGTGTGGAACAGATTCACGGGTGGAGGGCGGGTGGTTTACAACATGTGGCTCTAGCCACAGCACCACGCACATTCGTCTGAACGGGTTGTAACAGCGTCACGGATGGAGGACGCGTGGCCTACAAAATGTGACTCTCGCCTGCGCCGCGTGTTCGCCTTAGCGCGGCCGAAGTCCCAGGAATTGAGTTCTGGAAAGATTTAGGATTGTCAGGACGCAGCAGTCATGTTGCTACGCGGCACTACAGGCCGAGGAACAGTGCTTTGGCACGGTTGAGGATTATCAGACGGTTGACTTCTAATGGGCCACTGCTCGCAATGAACATAAATTATTCGACACACTCGTGAGAATGGAACTTCGAAGGAGGGAGTGTATAGATTTGCACTGGTCCTCCTCCTAAGCATCCTGCTTCTCCTCTTCCTCCTCCTCCTCCCCCTCCTCCTACCCCTCCCCCCCCTCCTCCCCCTCCTCCCCCTCATCCCTCTCCTCCTCCTCCTCCTCCTCCTCCTCCTCCTCCTCCTCCTCCTCCTCTTCCCTCTCCTCCTCAGCCTCCTCCTCCTCCTCCCTCTCCCCCCCCCCTTCCCCGAGGCAGCCGTGGCAGCCAGCGCCGCAGCACGCCATGCAGCACCGAGCAGCACCGCCGCAGAGAGCGCCGCCGCACCCCGCCCGGGCGAACAGCACGCGGCGCCGCAGCCACTGGCAGTGAGGCCACCTGGGGGGCGCCTCGAACTGCTTGCGAGTGGGCCCGTCCTGGGGGTTTCACCCGGGCCGCTGTGAGGTCGTTTGAGGGCTTTGCGGCTCTCTGTGTTGTGTTGTTATCTCTCTATATCGTTCTCTCTGTTCTATTTGTTTCTCTCTCTCTCTCTCTTTCTCTATCTCTCTTTTCTTCTCTCTCTCTCTCTCTCTCTCTCTCTCTATATATGTGTCTCTCTTTATATTTCTCTCTCTTTCTTTCTCTCTCTCTCTCTCTCTCTCTCTCTCTCTATATATCTATATATATAATATATATATATATATATATATATATGCGTGTATTGTTATCTCCCTCTGTGTATATATAGATATATACACACGTACCTATACGACCACCTTTCGGGTGATAAGGAGGTGAAGGGGGGGAGGAGGAGCCAACGTCTCACTCAATAGATCTCACTATGAATCCCACTATCGATCTCACAATCAATCTCACTCGATCTATCTCACATCGATCTCGCTCGATCGATCTCACTCTCCATCCCACTATCGATCTCACTATCGATCTCACTCGATCGATCTCACTATCGATCTTACTATCGATCTCACAAGCGATTTCGTTATCGGCCTCACGATCGATCTCACTATCGATCCAAATTTCGATCCCACTATTGATCGATCTCACTATCGATACCACAATCGATCTCACTATCGATCTCACTATCGATCTCACTATGGATCGCATGATCCATCTCACTATCGATTTCACTATCGATCTCACTATCGATCACGCTTTCGATCTCACTATCGATCTCACTATCGATTCCACTATCGATCTCGCTATCGATCCCACTCGATCGATCGAATTATCGATCTCACTATCGATCTCACTATCGATATCACGATCGATCTCACTATAGATCTCACAATCGATCTCTCACTATAGATCTCACTATCGATCTCACTATCGGTCTCACTATCGATCTCACTATCGAGCTCACTATCGATCTCACTGTCGATCTCACCACGGGACACCACGGGACAACGATGGGACACTGGCGGGACACCAGCGGGACACCAGCGGGACACCGGCGGGACACCGCGCGCCACCAGCTGCCGGGCGGAGAACCTTTTGGTCTGGCCGCGGCCCAGCCACGACGGGACACCGGCGGGACACCAGCGGGACACCAGCGGGACACCGGCGGGACACCGCGCGCCACCAGTTGCTGGGCGCAGAACCTTTTGGTCCAGCCGCGGCCCAGCCACAGGAGAATTTCCTCTCGCCCGTCCACGCAGCTTCGCCTCGCCCGCACGCACGGCACGCACGAACACGAAACCGAAACCGATTTCCCGGTGGGGGGCTCTCCGTTCCACTTCGATCTCACCTCCTCACCTCCGATGTAGCACTCGTGCTCATTTTTTATAAATACATTTAAACATATACGCATGCAAATAGATGTCGCCCTATGTATACAGAAATGAATATGTGTGCATACATTATATATATGTGTGTGCGTGTTAGTGTGTGTGTGAATGTGTGTGAATGTGTGTGTGTGAATGTGCATGTGTGTACTCAGACATGTATATGTGCGTATATGCAGAAATTATCCTGGCGAAAAACCCAACCATATGAAATTGTGGGCACCGCAATTGTGAATATCTTCTTCGGTGAAGCTCCCTATGGGGCCACGAAGCGCTGCGCTGGGCGGGGGGGGAACGAATGCGGGCGGTAGCACTGGGGCCGTCAGTGAAGCTCCCCATGAGGTCACGAAACGCTGCACTGGGTGGGTGAAAATACCAAATTACGCGTGTGGGACGCATGCGGGCGGTCCCATTGGGGGCTTCGGTGGAGCTCCCCATGGGGCCGCGAAGCGTTGTAAAGGGTAGGTAGAAATGCCAAATTGGGTGTGGGCGACGCATGCGGGCGGCCCCACTGGGGGCTTCGGTGGGGTTCCCTATGGGGCCACGAAGCGCTGTACTGGGTCGGTGAAAATGCCAAACTTGGTGTGGGGGACGCATGCGGGCGGTCCCACTGGGGGTTTCGGTGGAGCCCCCTACGGGGCCACGGAACGCTGCACTGGGTGGGTGACAATGCCAAATCGGGTGTGGGGGACGGATGCGGGCGGTCCCATTGGTGGCTTCGGTGGGGCTCCCTATTGGGCCACGAAACGTTGTACTGGCCGCGAACGGGCCCGTGAAAACACCCCTGGCGGCTCCCCTTCAGGATGCTGAAACCAGCGCCCCGCCTGAGACATCCCCACGATCTGCTCTGAAAGCAAAAGATGTTGGGCATGAAAACGAGCAAACTGCCTGAGAGATCCCCACAAACTGGCCGCGAACGGGCCCGCGAAAACACACCTGGCGGCCCGAGTCTGAGTGTGACCAGGTCTGAATATGAGTAGGTATCAGTCCGTGCGTTGAGCAACTCAAACTCTGAGAAGAACTGAGTATGTGTAGATCTGAATATGAGTAAGCCTGTGCATGAGCAGGTCTGGGAACGAGTCTGGGTACGAGTAAATCTGGGAATGAAGGAGTCCCAGCGTAACTCTGAGTACAAGTCGGCTTGCATGTTGTGTGTTAAGTAAGTCAGACCATGAGATTATGAGTATGAGTAGGTCTGAGTATGAGTAAGTCTGTGTATGAGTAGGTGTGTTATCTCTGGAGTCGGTGGCGTCCGAGTAATAACAAAAAAACATCTTAGGATATGGGGGACAAATGTACGTTTAGTGCTCGAACCCAAACAGCCACGGAAGGCGGGGGGCGGGGGTTGGACGAGAACCCGGGGTGGGAAATTTCATCGGGATGAAATCGCCACCCAGCGGCGGGGCTGCGTCGCATGCGCCCTCGATGGAAGGGCCCCGCGCTGCGCCTCGCGAGAGCTCTCCAGGGGCGCCAGTGTCGACCACGAGCGTCCCCGATTGGATCGGACTGCGACATCGAGGCCCCTGGCTTTGCGTGTCCAGGCGGCCCTGGGGAGCGGACCCGCACTGGCTTCACTGCCCTTGAACAAGGCACACAAGTGCTGGCTGGCAACCCGGGAACCCCGGCCTGAGTCCGGGCCGAGCCCGACGGCCACCTCATCCCAGGCGTTTTCTGGTCAGGTCAGGTCAGGTCAGGTGCGGCGTGCGCAGAGGCGCGCCGTGCGCGGGCTGCCGCGGACCTCCTCGCCTTCTCACACGCACTTTCTCGCAACCGCCACTTTCTCACACCATCCCAAGCTTTCTCTGGAGGTCCCTCAAAAATTAATGATACTTTGGGGGTCGAGCCCTTGCGGGCCCTGCCTCCCGTCCGATCACCGCAGCCCCGCCGGGGCCGCGCGATCTGCGCACGCGCCACTGGCATGGCCACAGGTCAGACTGTCCGCCCGTGGCTCTTGTGCGGCGGCATTGTGTCGCCTGGAAATCCCTAAAATCAACGATAGCGGGCCCGGCTCCTCCTTCCGGGCTCCACAACCCGGCCGGGGCCGCAAGATGTTGGCACGTGCTAGTGGAGTGGCCACAAGCCTCGTTGAGCGCCCGTGGCTTTGCAACGGCGGCGCTGAGTCGCCTGGAGATCCCTAAAATTAGTGGTAGTTTTTGGATGGAGCGCCTGCGGGCCCGGCGCCTCTTTCTGGGCGCCGCAGCCGCGCTGGGGCCGCGCGAACTGCGCACGCGCTACTGGAATGGCCACAAGTGTGGTTGTCCACCCGTGGCTCGCCCAACCACCCCGACCCCTGGAGTATGATTCACTCTTGATTGTTGGCAAGCTTGTGACCGACTGAACGGGGTCCGGACCCTCACCACGGAAAGAAGCGGATGTCGAACCGGAACGGGACGTGGTACCTCTCTCCCGCCCAGACGATGAAGATGATGTTTTCCTCGCGGTCCCCCTGCACGGCGCCCTATCACCGGAAGGCAGGCACTCGGCCCGACCCCCCCAGCCTTGACCCAGCGGCACAGTGGGCGCCGACGAAGCCGGGCAAGGCCGCCTGCGGACCAATGCCAGCACAGTAAGCAGTGGCAATGCTGTTTGTGTCCCTGATGGACGAAGCATCTACGTCTCTGGATCGCCCAGTATCTGACAGGCTTCGCCTTCCTCCTAATAGAATCGACTCTCGCCCCTGAAGCCTTTCCAGTGGATCAACTGGAAGCTTTCTTGGGGCGTCGTGGAGACCACGCGAGAGGCTTCGAAGCAGTGGTCGGCGTGCTCCCCTGGAGGAGCGCTGAGACTCGCCAGGCCCCCCATGCGAACCAGAGGCACCGACTTTGGAGCCCCCCGGGGGCCCTTTTGTGGGCCGTCTTGGGGCTCTCTGGAGCCATCTTGGGGCCCCCATCCAGCCCCTCTTGGGCAGTCCTGGACTCCGTTGAGTATCATTGAAATAAGCGCTTCCCGAAGGGAATGGGGCGATCTTGGTCTCCTGGGGTCCTCTTCGGAAGCTTCTGGGGCCTTTTCGGGGCTACCTTGGGGCGTCTCGTAGCTTTTTGGGGCCTCTGTCGGGGCGTCCTGGAGGCTCCTGGGCGGTCTGGAGGCTATTCGGGGCGCTCTTGGAGCGCTCTTGGGCGATCCGGGAGCCTCGGGGGCCTCCAGGAGAACCGCCCGGGGAGGGGGACAACAATGTACAAGGGAAAGGCGGGCCCAGGGCCCTGGGCCTGGGATCTCCCGTGTACGTATATACGTACACTCTCTGTTTCTTTTTTTCTCTCTCTCTCTCTCTCTCTTTCTCTCTCTCTCTCTCTCTTTCTCTCTCTCTCTCGCCATTATCACTCTCTCTCTCTCTTTCTCTCTCTCTCGCTCTTTCTCATTATATCGCTCTGTCCCGCTCCCTCTCTCTCTCTCTCTTTCTCTCTCTCTCTCTCTCTCTCTCTCTCTTTCTGTGTTTCTCTTTCTCTCTGTCTTTCCTTCTCTCTCTCTGTATATGTTCCTCTCTCTTTCCCTCTCTTTCTCGCTCTTTCTGCGCATACATGCACAATTATACACACATACATACGTTATAGCGAATGTAATTATATACCTCCTTCTATCTCTCGCATGAACTTCCCCAACGCTCGGTCCGATACGATTACTCCTAAGAGCAGCGGGAGGTGTTCCGCGCGCGCACCTGTCGCCCGCTTCGACAGAGGGCGGGGGGTGGGCCCACGGGCGAATACCCAACCCCGCGCGCCGCGTCGACGACGACGACTGCGGCGGCGGCGGCGGCGGCGGCGGCGATGACGACGACGACGACGACGACGACGACGACGCCGACGCCGACGACGGCGACGATGACGACGCGCCTCTGCGCGCGATCGCAAACGGGAGCCTCCGCGACCGGAGCGCGCGCATCGGAGCTCCCTGCGGCCGCGGGGGGCCGCAGGGGGGCGGGCCCTCCGGGCCCGGGGCCGCCACGGCTCGCGGGAGGCGCGGCGGCGAGGGGGAGGCAGAGGGAAGCCCGGCGGCGAAGGAAGAGGAGGAGGAGGAAGCGTAAGAGGAGGAGGAGGAGGAGGAGGAGGAAGCGTAAGAGGAGGAGGAGGCGTAAGAGGAGGAGGAGGAGGAGGAGGAGGAGGAGGAGGAGCAGGAGCAAAAAGCGTAAGAGGAGGACGAGGAGGAGGACGAGGAGGAGGCGTACGAGGAGGAGGAGGAGGAGGACGAGGAGGAAGAGGAGGAGGAGCAGCAGGGGGAAGATACACTCTTGCGGAGGGTGGCGTCCACGGGCCACGCCCCAGAGCAGACGGGGCGAACACTGGAGAGAGCGGCTGGAAGCCGCAGCTCTCTTTGGGCGGAGTCCCTCGCCGAGCTGCATCCGCGCCCCTCTGCTCTGGCCGCCCGTGGGCCTGCGAGGGCGGCCATCGGGGCCATCGGGCTTTTCTTTTCACGGGCGCGTGGCCCGAACGCCGCATTCTGCCAGCCGGCCGTGAGCGCAGCCCGTCGCCACGCTCCTCATCGCCACGATCGTCCCTGCCGCCCTCCTCCAGGTGGCCCTCCGGCTGGTGGGCCCCAGCCCCGAGCTCGACCTCCTCGTAGCCAAGGGGGAAGGCAGGCTCGGCAGGGTCCTCAGCGGGTCGCGCTCCCGAAGATGCATCAGCTTCACCTTGGGTCCTGTTGCCTCGAGTGCGGCGGGCCTTGACGGATGGTGTCGGAGCCACGGTTCAGGATTAGGCTCCCGATGCTCGTTCTTCATCTGCTCTGGGGGATCTTGCCAGCAGCAAGACTGGCCCAGGAGCGAAAACAATACACATGTCGAGCAAAGCTTTGGGGGAGGGATGCGTGATTGAACCACTACCCAATCGCGGCTGTCTGCCTCGGCACCCCCCCCCCCCCCCCAAAAAAAAAACAAACCAACAACAAAAAAAAAAAAAAACGAGGCAAGAAGCCACAACACACAGGAAAAATCCAGGGGGTGCTGAGATCAAAATTGTTTCAAGCCCTTCCGAACAATTTCACACAGCTACTTTGGCACGTCGATGTAGATCAGCATGCCGCAACACCGCAAGCATCTCAGACAGAAACCGAGCGAGTACGTCGACCACATACCATGCCAACTGAGCATGGTCTGACCAAACTCAGGCGCGCAAGCTGGACATCATCGGCAAAACACACCTGCAAAAACAACCCTGGGCGTAACGGATTGCTCTCGTCCCTGGCGCACGGTACTGCTGACACGTTGAAGACCATCAGCCGGCTTGCTGGGGAGCACACTCCGCTCAGTACATGTCAAAACCTTCCCCCATCCCCCATCCTCACGAGAGAAGGGAGGAGGGAGGGATGAGGAAGGAGGAAGCAGGGACGATGAGGACAGGAGGAGGACGAAGGGATCGAGGCGGGAGGACAGGCAGGAGGCCCTCCTCACCTCCTCCTCCTCATCCGCTCGTCACCACCACCCCTTCCCTCTCCTCCTCCTCCTCGTCGCCCCCCTCCCCCGTTCTGGTCTGGCCCGGCCTGGCCGTGCACACCAAAGGGGGACGCGTTGTGCCGACATCCTGGGCACTGGGCAGGCACAGCTCAGCCCCAAATTCGGGCTCTGGCAGTGGCGCACATGCACCTTCCTGCGGTTCCGTGGGGCCTCGGTGCCTCCCCCTCCCCCTCCCCCTCCCCCTCCCCCTCCCTCTCCCCCTCCTCCTCCTCCTCCTCCTCCTCCCTCCTCCTCCTCCTCCTCCTCCTCCTCCTCCTCCTCCTGGTCCTCCTCCTCCTCCTCCTCATCCCCTCCTCCTCCTCCTCCTCCTCCTCCTCCTTCTCCTCCTCCTGCTGCTCCTCCTCCGCCCTCCTCCTCCGCCTCCTCCTCCTCCTCCCCTCCTCCTCCTCCTCCTCTTCTCTTCTTCCTCCTCCTCCTACTCCTCCTCCTCCTCCTCCTCCTCCTGGGTCCTCCTCCTCCTCCTCCTCCTCCTCCTCCCCCAACCCCCACTCCTCTTGCAAGCCGCTCTCCGCCAATGCTCGCCTCGCAGGGAGTCGACGATGAGGCCCAGGTCCTCAGGAGGAAGCCGCCCGTGGCGCGCAGGACGAAAAGAAAACATGCCCTCGTGCGTGCGGACACCCAGGGGCACACGCCACGCCTGGCTCCTCGTCCTTCTCCTCCTCCTCCTCCTCCTCTTCCTCCTCCTCCTTCTCCTCATCCTCCTTTTCCTCCTCTTCTGCCTCCTCCTTCTCCTCCCTGCCTCCGTCCTCCTCTTCCTCTACCTTTCCATAATAATACTCGTATTAACATGTTGGGATGCTATCAGTCTTACACTTCTTGTTAGTCATATGATTCGTAATACGAGTACAACTGATAGTACGAATAATAATAGAAGTAGTAGAAGTAGAAGTAGAAAGAATAGTAGTAGTAGTAGCAGTAGTAGTAGTAGTAGTAGTAGTAGTAGTAGTAGTAGTAGTAGTAGTAGTAGCAGTAGCAGCAGTAGTAGCCGTTGTAATACGGGTAACGCTAGTATTGACAATGTTATATGTCAAAAAATACTAGTGTTGCTAGTGTTGTGAGTATTAGTGCGGTAATTGATACTATTTGCGGTACTAGCAATATGATTAAGCCAAAATAATAATCGCAATAATATTACGGATACGAATCCATAGCATTACTATTAGTAGTGCCGCTATTAGTAGTAGTAGTTGTTGTAGTAGTACACTCAGTATTATGACTACGATTGTGCGTGTGACTGTGATTCGTATGTTGTACAATAAATGTGAAAGTAACATGAGTAATGAGTTTACTACTATGTATAACAATGTTAGCCTTCGTCTGAGTAGTAGCAGCAATTGTGTTATCAGCATTAGTACGATTAGTATTCATAGTACGGTTGGTAGTAGCATCATGCGTGTTAGTCTTATTAGTGTTAGTAGTGTTGACAGTATTACTACTACGACTACTGATACTGCTACTGCTACTGCTACTACGACTACTACTACTACTACTACTACTACTACTACTACGGCTATGGAGCTTGATAGTATCAGTGGTAGCGTTATGCTTATTAGTCGTGTTCATAATATGACTAGTATGGGCTTGGTAATAAACCACTATTATGGACATTCTTATATATAGAAATAGTAACATGGTGCTATTAGTCATATAAGTAATACTTTTACTATATGTTTAGTAATAATACTAATAATGTGTGTGATAGTATCGTTGTTGCGAGTATGTTCTTATTCGCATTCGTTTTTCACCGTAGCATTACGATGGTTGGTAATATGGTTACTACTGGTGTGAAGTGTGTGGTTATTATGGTTGTTTCTTTTTAGTTGCACGAGTATCGGTAGTATTGCTACGACTCGTCTGCTTTGTATCTTTCTTGAATACTATTACTGCTCCTCTTCCTCCTCCGTCTCTTCCTCTTCTATCTCCTCATTTGACTCCCTGCCTCCATCCTTCTCCTCATCCTCCTCCTCCTCCTCCTCTTCTTCCTCCTCCTCCTCCTCCGCCTCCTCCTCCTCCTCCCCTTCCTCTGCCTCCTCCCCGTTTCTCCTCCTCCTCTTCTACATCCTCTGTCTCATCCCTGCCTCCATCCTCCTCCTGTTCCTCCTCCTCCACCTCTTCTTCCTCCTCCTGTTTATCCTCCTCCTCCTCCTCTTCCTCCCCCTGCTCATACTCCTCATCATCCTCCTCCTCGTCATCCTCCTCCTCCTCCTCCTCGTCATGCTGTTCCTCCGCATCCTCATCCTCCTCCGCCCCCTCATCCTCCCCCTCCTCCCCCCCTCTCTTCAGTATTAGTATGGATACACGTCTGCTTATGATTCGTATAGTTTAGTTGTAGTTGCGAATAATAACAATGATACGATTAGAGCTATGATTCACTAGTAGTACGAATATGTTGCATGGTATGATTGTTGGGGAAAGTCTTCTTATCATCATCATCATCATCATCATCATCATCATCATCAGCATCATCATCACCACCAGCATCAATAGTATTATGTATAGCCTGACGAGGGAGTTACGATCGTGATGAGTAGTAGAGTTAGCCGTATTGATACGAGTATGATAATACGATTATCAGTGACACTAGTATCAGTACCAGTATTTTAACTACTAGTTTTAGTAGTAATGCTATTCCTAGTAATGGTGGTGATAACGAGTATGGCTACCAATATACATGTAGTGTGGAATGCGTACTGTTGGTAGTACGCTTCTTACTAGCATTCGCAATACTACGTTTATCAATGTTCGTACCATGACTATGTTTAGGATTATTGCTAATGTAAGTCATATGGCGCTTCTTTGTGATGTCTTATCAGCTTTACTAGTACGTGTGTTAATATTAATATTACAAGTCTGATTGATATGATCAGTCTCTCTTCCTTATCCACCTCCTCCTCCTCCTCCTCCGTTACCTCCTCCTTGCCCTCCCTGCCTCCATCCTCCTCATCTTCATCATCCTCCTCCTCATCCTCGTCCTCCCTTCTCCTCCTCATAGTATTAGTCCTCGTGTTCGCATTCCTGTTCTTAATATTACTATGAGTAGTAGTAGTGGTAGTAGTAGTAGTATACCTCTTGATATTAATTAGATTAATCAGAATATGGTTCGTGTTGTCATGATGTTTCATTGTGTTTGCCTGCTTATTCTTATGTCTAATATTATCCGTATTCTGAGTAGTACTGTGTTTATGCTTAGTACTATGATTATTAATATTGGTAGCGTTATCAGTAGTATGAGTATGATGATTAGTATGTTTCGTATTCGTGGTATTATTCGTACTATGATTATTATTATTACGATTAGCCCTATTACTAGTAGTATGCCTCTTCCTCCTCCTCTTCCTCCACCCTCCTCCTCCTCCTCCTCCTCCTCCTCCTCCTCCTCCTCATACTCATCCTCCTCCTACTCTACCTCATCATCATCATCATCATCATCATCATCATCATCATCATCATCATCATCATCATCATCATCATCGAAATCGTCGTCATCAGCATCGTCATCATCATCAGCATCATCATCGTCATCACCACCACCATTAACATCATCAGCATCAGCATCATCATGAGCAGCAGCAGCATCATCATCATCGTCATCGTCGTCGTCATCATCATCGTCATCATCAGCATCATCATCGTCGTCATCACCACCATCATTGATATCAACATCATCATTATCATCAGCATCAGCATCATCATGAGCAGCAGCAACATCATCATCAGCATCAGATCATCATCGTCATCATCGTTATCATCATCATAATCATCATCATCATCGTCATCATCATCATCGTCGTCATCATCATCACCGTCATCATCGCTCACGTTTCTACAGCTGCACACTCTTGAGAGCGACTCCCCTCTCTGCCCTGATGCGGCGCGGAGGTGCCACCGCCTCTCCGGCGCACTGCCTCGAGGCACCACGTCCCCGCAGAAGCCGGCGCCGCATGAAGCTCTGCTCGGTCGGAACGCCCTCGGCCCTTGCACAAGGAAGATAAGGAGGAGGAGGAGGAGGCGGAGGAGGAGGAGGAGGAGGAGAGAAGGAGGAGGAGGAGGAGGAGGAGGAGGAGGAGGGAGGAGGAGGAGGAGGAGGAGGAGGAGGAGGAGGTGTGCTCCCGCTGCCGGGCCGGCCTCGTCTCGGGAACCGGCTGCGCAAGCTCCCGTGCCCCGGCGCGGGCCACGCTCGCTTCCGGATCCGACTCGCTCCTTCGCCGCCGCCCGCCCCCCCCCACCATTTTCCTCCTCCCCCTTCCCCTGGCCCTCCTGCTCCTCCCGCTCCTCTGGTTCTCCTGCTCCTCCTCCTCCTCCTCCTCCTCCTCCTCCTCCTCCCTCCTCCTCCTCCTCCTCCTCCTCCCGCATCCTCCTCCTCCTCCCGCATCCTCCTCCTCCTTCTCCTCCTGCTTATCCGCCGCCTCCTTCTCCTCGCCGTCCTCATCCCCCGCCTCCTGCTCCTCTTCCGCCTCCTCATCTGCCTCCTCCTCCGATGTGCAAAAGCCTCCCTCCCGATTGCACAGCAAACGATGAATCAAAGCATGCAACTGCCATTTGTGGATCAAGGTCCTCCGGAACACCCCAGTCAGCAGATCCGCAGGGTTCAGCGCAATGGGAATGGATGCGCGGGAGGGGAAGGATGTCAGATGTGGCGCTAGCGCGCATAACTAGCCTGCCCCTCTACAGTTACACGACATGAATGCTGGTCTCCTCCATCGCCCTCCCACATTATGTTGTCCACACAGACTTCTTGGCGTCGCGGCCATGCGCGCTGCGGCGCGGCGCAGAAAGGTCCAGAGAGAAGAGCGCGCGCTGGCCCAGTTCACGCAGCAGGGAGACGCTGGATCTGCCCATAGGGGACCGACAACGAGACCTACGGGGGGGCGCCCTGAGGGGTCAGGCAAGGAAAGGGGGGAAGACGAAGAGACACACACGCAGACACACACGAGAGAAAAGGTGTACCTTCTCCTTCGTCGTCACACACACACACACACACACCCGCACAGGAATTCAAGACATGGCTTTCGGACCGCTCCCGCTGCAGCGATGGCCACACTTCAGGATCGATTTGCTCCCGTCGTTCAGACCAGAACCCTCGCGCCCTCTACACCATGCGAAATGCATAGGGAATCATGGGTTAAGAAATTCTGAGTCTCAGAATTTGAATAAAAACCCAGAATTTCTATTAAATTCTTAGGAATTACAATGAAACATTTAAGAATAATCGAGACTCTGGCCAAAAACTTAAGTTGTCTTAAGCATCGCCGAGGGTGTACCCCTCCTGGGGTCGAGCGTGCAGCGGGGGCAGGGGGGCCGTGCCCGAAGGAACTGGAGCTGTGGGCGTGAGAGCCACCGCCTTCGCGGGCCGAAAGCGCGAATGGGTGCTCGGGTCAGGGCAAAGCCTCCTCCTCCTCCTCCTCCTCCTCCTCCTCCTCCTCCTCCTCCTCCTCCTCCTCCTCCTCCTCCTCACGTGTAAGCATGTATTGACCCCCCCCCCGCTGCTGTCCCCCCCGCCGCAGGAGAGCTCCCGAGACGGCCCCGTAGGGCCCTCTGACAGGAAGGGTCTTGGGGAGGTCATGGAGGTCGGGGGCCTCCCAGGGACCTGATGGGAGCCTCTTGGGGGCCTTCTCGTCTTGAGAGGGCCTCCTAGAGCACCCCCTCTGGGCCCCTCTTGAGACATCTTGAGAGCGTCTTGGACCGTCGTGGGGGCCTCTTCGGCCAACCTGGAGCGGTCTTGGGCCGTCTTGGGCCCTCTTGGGTCCTCTTGGGCCGTCTTTGGGCGGTCTTGGAAGCCTCTTGAGCCGTCATTGGCGGTCGGAAGACGTAAAGCACGGAAACACTTGATAGATGCAGAAACCTCAATGAGTTTTGCCTCTTGGGGCCTTCTGGGGGGTCATTCTGGGCCCCTCTTGGAATGTCGACGGGACTTCTTAGGCAGTCTTGAAGCAATCCCTGGCCGCCTTACAGCCCTCTTGGGACATCTTGGTGGGCACTGGGGGATTCGAGGGTCTGGAAAACCAGGGGAGAGAGCCTGGCGCAGCCTCTGGAGAGCCCATGGGAGGAGAAGGGGAGCCTGATAAACTCTGGGTGCCCATGGCGTGCTGCGGCCCCGAGGCCCCCGGGAGACGGGTGTCCGGCGTATGAGAGATGCGCATTCTCGCCCCAGCGCGGGCGACACTTCTGATCTGGTTCGTTCCTCGTCGTCACCGTCACCTTCCTTTTCCCTTTTTCGTTTTTATGGTCCTTCTGTTCCTCTTACTCCTTCTGTTCATGCCGTTGCTCCGTCTTATCCTTCCTCATCATCCTGCTCCTCCTGCTGATCCCCCTGCTCAGCCGCCAACTCCTCCTCCTCCACCGCCTCCTCCTCGTCCAAAGTACAAAGCCCCCCTTTCCTGATCACGAATCCTACGATGGGGTCACTTTGGGACCAAGGCCATCAGGACATCCTAGCAGGGCGGGCTGGGAAGACTTCAGCGCGATGGGTAGGGATGAGCAGGAGGTGCAGGATCTCAGATACGGCGCGAGCGCGCCTACCTACAAGTAGTACTCACGAGGAGCACTGCTCGCCTCTGCCCCGACCACTGGGCAGCGAGGGGCCCGCCTCTCTGATGTGCTGCTCTCTCGTGCGAAACAGATTAGCCATTGACGTGCATGCCACACGTGCTCTTCCAACCAGAGCACGTTCAGCCCTTCAGACATGGTGCCCCCGCTGCAGGGAAAGTCACATTTCACGACGCGTGCGTTGCACCAGTCGTTCAGACGGGCGATCTGGCTCCAGCGTGGGGCCACACTCCTAGACCCGATTCGTGCCTCGTCGTTGCCGTCCCCGTCCTTTCGCCTTCACCGCCTTCCTGTGATGCCCCTGCTCCTCCTACTTCTGTTCCTGCTCCTTGTCCGGCTCCTCCTCCCCCTCCGCATCCTCCTCATCCTCCTCATCCTCCTCCTCATCCAACTCCTCATCATTCAGACTCCTCATCGTCCTCCTTATCCTCATCATCCTTCCTAATCCTCGTCTTTTCCAACTACTGTTCATCCGCCTCATGCTCCCCTTCATCCTCCTCCTCCCCCCCTCTTCCTCCCAGGTGCGAAAGGAACCCCTTTCCGACTGCACGGCAAAAGACAAGCAAATTATGCAGCTGACATATGGGCATCAAGGTCCTCAAGGACACTCCAGTCGGCAGATAGAAGAGAATTCAGCGAAAGGGGAGAGAACGGTCGGGAGAGATAGGATGCCAGATGCGACTCGAGCGTGCCAAGCTTTCTCTCTCTCTCTCTTTTTCTCTTTCTCTCTCTCTCTCTCTCTCTCTCTGTCTACTTTTCTCTCTCTCTCTCTCTCTGTCTATCTTGGCCTCATTTCCCCGCTTCTCGTTCTTCAAAAACGTGCTCGCGCTGCAACGCTGGTCTAATTTCCGTGCTTCCGCTCCTTCAGAAAGGCATTCCCGCTGCAACGCTGGCCTAATGTCCGCATGTTCTGTCCGTCCGAATTCCCGCTGCAGCACCAGCCTCGTCTCCAGTGCGTCGGTCCTCCAACTTGGTTTTCTGGCTACACCGCTCATGCAGCCGCGGTATGCGACTCAATGCTATGCTACGCACCGCTATTGTGCAATTCCATGCATCGCTCTGCGATGCTGTGATATGCAACGCTGGGATACACAAAGCCATGTCATACACTGGCATGCCATGCGATACTATGATATGTACCGCTATGCCATACTATACCTTGTCCTGCAACGATACACTATGCAATACTTGACTACGCAATGCTATGCCGTGCTATACATATACATAGCACCCTTTAGGAATCGCTGTCCTCTTCGACATCCGACTCTACACATCGAGAGGGGCTCTACGTAATGGAAAGGGATGGGAGGGAGGGGTAGGACGCCAGAAATAACGCGAGCGCATCTAGCTTGCCTCTGCCCATGTCTTATTTCCTCCTCCTGCTCCCCTCTTGATCCCATCCTCCTGCTTCTCCTCCTCCTCACCTCTCCCTCTCCCTCCTTCTTCTTCTTCTCCTTCTCCTCCTCCTCCTCCTCCCCCTCCTCCTTCTCCTTGTGCTCAATTGTTCCTCCCCTCTCAATCTCCCCCTCCTCCCCTCTCCAGCTCCTTCATCTCCTCCCGTTCATGACGTGACGACGTGAATGAAGCAGATCGAAAACAGAGCGAATGTGAAGTGGTACTGTTGCACTGAATGAGGCAGCAGAATGGAATAAACTATCAAGCCTTCAAGTATCCAGGAGGTGCGACACTGAGGTGGGTGTATGCAGGTGTAGCAGCTACGACGAAGCCACCAGGTAGCATCTGTACAGCCGCATATCGAGCTTACATCCCCTGCAATGCTACCAGAATGAAGTTGCCAAATGGTCGCACAACTGCCACATTGAGGTTCCGATAAAGCCCCTGAGGCGCATGCGAGACAATCGTATTACAACACGACGACGAACACGAGGGATGCAGCTGGACGTGAGATTCGCCGTCCCCACGGACCAAAGGTAAGTATGCAAAAGTCTCCAGCAAGAAATCATGCGTGTTTCGCCTCGCGCGCGCGTGGCGGCCTCTGGGGGGACCCCGGAGCAAAACAATCCGGCAAGGTCCCCGCAAGTCCCCGGCAAGGTCAGCAGCGGGACGTCAAAGCCCCCGGGGGCGCCCCGCGAGCGCCTGAGGAGGGCCACCAAGAAGTTTGGAAGAAAGCCCAGGAGGCCCCCAGACCAGCCGAAGAGCCAGGACCCTCGGGTTGCACAGCGCAACGCTGCTCCAAAATGGCCTGCTGTCTGCTGAGAAACGGCCCCCTCCACAGAGTGCTCCCGAGAGGGCTTCCGCAGGCATAAAGCTCGAGTGCTCCATGTATTTCGTTCGAAGGTTTTCGCAGTATTCGATTCTTCGACTTCTCGGCGCCCGCAACGACCCAAGAGCCCACAAGATCCTCCCAAGGCCGCCCAAGAGGCCTCCAAGAGGGCCCCGACATGGCCCAAGAGGGCCCCAACACGGCCCAAGAGCCTCCCAAGGCAGCCCGAGACGGCTCCAAGCGGGCCGACGAGGGGAAAAGGGCCTACTTGTCCAGCTCTCCGCGCCAAGACGACACCCAGGACCGCCAGCAAGCCCCCAAGAGACTCCCAAGAGGCCCCAAAGACGCCCCCAAGAGGCCCCCAGGAGGCCCAAAAGAAGCCCCAAGATACTCCCAAGAAACTTCCCTAGAGGCTCCCAAGAGGCCCCCTAGACAGGACCGCAAGACCCCTGCAAGAGACCCCCGAAACGCATCCCACCCTCGCCTGCATCCAAGAGGACTCAGATCCCCAACCCAGACGCGTTGGCGGGATGGACCGAAGGCCCCAGCGTTGCCCTCCATCTACCGAGCGACTGCTTCCAACGCGAGCTTCACGCGACAGCTCCTGGAAATTACCCTAACCTAACAACTTCCAGGTCCCCGCGAGGACAAAGGCAAATGACCACGGTGATGCAATACGGGCCCGCGGAATGAGCGAAGCGCTTGTCAAAAGAGCCACAGACAAGCTGATGTGGCTTCGGGTAGACGCGACGCACCTACGGAAGGAGGGCGGCGTGACTACAAAGCAGCTGAAATAGAGCAGCCCCGATCTATGCAGGAAAGCTGCGCGGGTAGCTGCGACGGCACTGAGACGTGGTGACGACATGGCTGGCAGCAAAATAACGACTGATGTGAAACAGACACCACGACCCAAACAAGTTTCAAAATGGCTCATCCCTTCAAGGCCAGCATCGAGGAACGAGCAGAGGTCGTAAAAGTGACCACCGGAATGGGTTGCTCGTGAAGTCTGACACGTTGGAATGCATCCGACGGGCTACATGCGCCACCTTCTCAAAAAATGTGTCGGGAGGAAGGGGTTGAGTGGCCTCTGCAACTTGGGTCGTGCTTTGAGACCCGCGTGACCAGTGACTCGTGTCTTGAACCCGCATGAACTCGACCCCTCATTCGCGGTCTCCCAGTCCTTTTCGGAGAACACGGTCACGCCTTAGAAGCACTCTAGGCTACGCAGGAACAAAAGAAGACGGAGGAAAAATGAGGAGAACGAGGGGGCGGAGGAGGGGGCTGAAGGGAAGGAGGAGGAGGAGGAGGACGGGGGAAGAGGAGGGCAGAAGGAGAGGAGGGAGAGGGGAGAAAGAGAAGAAGGAGAGCAGAGGAGAGGAAGAACAACAAAGCGAGGCCCAAAGAAAACTGATTCGAAACCTCGTCCACCACCTGATCCAGTCGGCCAATCCATCCTGGAACGCGGAGCACTGCGACGATCGAACACTCGCGACTGACGATGGACCAGACCCTCCTGTTGCTCGTTCTCGCCTCTCCTCATGAAGATCCTCCTCCCTTCTCTCCCTCCCTCCCTCCCTCCCTCCCTCCGTCTCCTCCTCCCCTCCTCCTCCTCCTCCTCTTCCTCCTCCTCCTCCTCCTCCTACCTCCTCCTCCCCCTCCTCTCCTCCTCCTCCTCCTCACTCCCCTCCTCCTCCTCCTCCTCCTCTCCTCCTCTCCTCCTTCCTCCTCCTCCTCCTCCATCCTCCTCCATCCTCCTCCTCCTCCTCCTCCTCCTCCTCCTCCTCCTCCTCTCCTCCTCCTCCTCCCTCCCTCCTCCTCCGCCCTCTCCCTCCCTCCCTCCCTCCCTCCCTCCCTCCTCCCTCCTCCCCCTCCCTTCCCCTCCTTCCCTCCTCCTCTCTCTCCTCCTCCTCCTCCTCCTCCTCCTCCTCCTCCTCCTCCTCCTCCTCCTCCTCCTCCTCTCCTCCTCCTCCTCCTCCTCCTCCTCCTCCTCCTCCTCCTCCTCCTCCTCCTCCTCCTCCTCCTCCTCCTCCTCCATCCTCCAACTCTTGTCGCTCCGCAAGCTCTCCTCCATCCTCCCTCCTCCCTGCTCCTGCACCTTCCTGAGTCAACGACCGAGCCACGATCGGCGGAGCGGAGCGCCCTGGGGCCCGCACAGACAACGCCGAGGCCCGATATGTCCACCATCGGCTCGCATGCCGCGCGAGGGCTGCGCAGGGCTCGCTTCGACCCCCGCAGGCCTGACCCACTGGCAAAGGCGACGCAAAACGAACCAACGAACGAACGAACGAACGCGCGAAGTGTCCCCGGAAGGGACGGGCCGACTGGCGGCCTGTGCGGGAGGGGGCGTGGGAGGGGGGGGGCAGATCTCCGACGCCGCGGTCTGATTCTCGTCGCATCCCCGCACGTCTGGACCTCTTTCTCGGGACCAGCGCTTCGCCCCGGGCCAGCTTGAGGCGGAGGCGGAGGCGGAGGCAGAGGCGGAGGAGGAGGAGGAGGAGGAGAAGGAGAAGGAAGAGGAGGAGGAGGAGGAGGAGGAGGAGGCGAAAACGGCCAAAAACGTTCGTCGCGACTCTTGCCCCGCAGCGAGAGGGGACGTTGGGGGCGGAACCTCCCGGCAAGGGGCCTCGCCGCGCGCGGGCGCCACGATTATCCCACCTCGGAGGGGCATCCTGGAGGCCACCCGCGCCACCAAAGGAGGAGCGGGGGGCGGGTCCTCGATCCTCCCCCTCCTCGATGCTCGATCGCCCTCCACCTCGACCCTTCTCCCTTCCCCTCCTCGATCCCTCTCCTACTCGATCCTCGACCCTCCCCCTGCACGACTCCACGATCCCCCCCCCACCCTCCTCGATCCCGCTCCCTCCCCGATGCCTCCCCTCCTCGATGGGCGGTGCCACGCCGCAGGGCACCGCCGGGCTGAGGAGATGGGCGCGCGGGCCGAGCAGGAACCCAGGGGCCTAGAGGAGGAGGTGGTGGAGGATCAAGGATGGTGCGTAAACCCTCCCTCCGAGTTCCCTCTTCACAAGTACCTACAAGAATGTATGGTTCATCGCGGAGAGTGCCCCGTTGAAAGACAACCGTCTCCAAATCCCCAAACGTGCTGGGACGTCAACGCTGCGAATCAACGCGACTGCTGTGTCCTTACAATCCTAGATCGTGCCCGGAGATCATTCATGAGACACCAACCCTTCGATGTCTTGCTACAGCTGCAAGCGTTGCAAGCAAGTGCGGGCGAGGCCAAAGCGAGAGCCACGGTATGAAAAGGAAACGCCCTCCAGCTTTGAAACTGTGGAACACGTTCGAGAAGAACGTACGCCGCACACTGGCAAAAGCTTGCCCTTCATCCTTCAAAAACTGTTGCGGCGTTCGGCCTTCAAGCACATAAATGGTGAGGAAGTCTCAAGGGAAACACCCCAGGGCTGGGGGGCACGACAGAGAGGAGTCACTTGTAAGAATTACTCCGACGGAAGGACCCCACATGAGAATCTCTTTAGCTTGCATGGGGGTATCCTCCTGCCCCTTCCCTTCTCCCACCTACTCTTGCCTCCTCGTTCTCCTCCTGTCTGCTCCTCCTCCTGCCTCAACCCCTGCCTCTTCCTCCTCTTCTTGCCTCCTCCACCTCCTCCCCCTCCCCCTCGTTATGCTTCCTCCCCCCCATTCCCCCTGCCCCTCCTGCCTCCTGCCTCCTCCTCCTGCTCTCCCTCTCCCTTCTCCTCCTCCTCCTCCTCCTCATCCCCTGTCCTCCTCCTCTCCCTCTCCCTCATCCGCTTCCTCCTCCTCCTCCTCCTCCTCCTCATCCTCCTCCTCCGCCTCATCCTCCTCCTCCTCCTCCGCAAAAGACTCCTCCCCTCCTCCTCCTCCTTCTCCTCCTTCCTCCTCCTCCTCCTCCTCCTCCTCCTCCTCTCCTCCTCCTCCTCCTCCTCCCTCCTCCTCCCTCCTCCTCCTCCCCGCCTCCTCCTCCTCCTACCATCCTCCTCCTCCTCCCCTCCTCCTCTCCTCCTCCCCTCTCGCCTCCTCCCTCCTCTCCTCCTACTCACTCCTCCCTCCTCCTCCTCCGCCTCTCCTCCTCCTCATCCGCCCCTCCTCTCCTCCGCCCCTCCTCCTCCTCCTCCTCCTCCTCCTCCTCCTCCTCCTCCGCCTCCTCCTCTCCTCCTCCTCCTCGGGTCATATTCATCCCCCCCTCCCCCCCCCCTCCTCCTCCTCCTCCTCCTCCTACTCCTCCTCCTCCTCCTCCTCCTCCTCCTCCTCCTCCTTCTCCTCCTGCCTCCTCCTTAGGCCTCCTGCCCCCTCCTGGGGCCTCCTGGGGCCTCTTGGGGCCTCCTGGAGCCTTCTGGGCCTTCCGGGACCTACTGGGGCCTCCTCGGGCATTCCTCCTCCTCCTTTTCCTCCTCGTCCTTCCTCCCTCAGCCTCTTCCTCTTCCTGCTTTCCTGTCTCGTCCTGCATCATCCCTCCTCCTTTTCCTGGCAATCCTCCTCCTCCTCCTCCTCCTCGTCCTCGTGCGGAACACGACCCAGAGGAAGCGCACGACGTGCGTCCCAGCCGATACGCGCCGGAGGACGACCCAGAGGAAGCGCGCGCCGGAGGATGACCCGGAGGAACCACGGGAGCTGCGGGACCCATAGGAAGGCTCCCGCCTGACGCGTCCTCACAATTCACTCACAGACGAGGGTCCCGCTTGATACTTCTTCCAAATTCAGACCTGAGGAGCCCAAAAGTGACGACATTTACAAGAATCCGATGACCCGCTCGGATTATTAACATGATCTGCGGGCCCCATAGGGAGGGGGCTCCCGCCTGAGACTTGCTCGCAATTCACTGACAAACGAGGCTCCCGCCTGATACTTCCTCCAAATTCAGACCTGAGGAGCCCAAAAGTGACGACAGTTACAAGAATCCGATGACCCGCTTGGATTAATAACATGATCTGCCGGCCCCATAGGGAGTGGTCTCCCGCTTGAGACTTCCTCACAATTCACTCACAGACGAGGTTCCCGCTTGATACTTCCTCCAAATTCAAACCTGAGGATCCCAAAAATGATGACAGTTACAGGAATCCGATGACCCGCTCGGATTAGTAACATGATCTGCGGGCCCCATAGGGAGGGGGCTCCCGCCTGAGACTTCCTCACAATTCACTCACAGACGAGGCTCCCGCTTGATACTTCCTCCAAATTCAGACCTGAGGAGCCCAAAAGTGACGACAGTTACAAGAATCCGATGACCCGCTCGGATTAGTAACATGATCTGCGGGCCCCATAGGGAGGGGGCTCCCGCTTGACGCGTCCTCACAATTCACTCACAGACGAGGGTCCCGCTTGATACTTCTTCCAAATTCAGACCTGAGGAGCCCAAAAGTGACGACAGTTACAGGAATCCGATGACCCGCTCGGATTAGTAACATGATCTGCGGGCCCCATAGGGAGGGGGCTCCCGCCTGAGACTTCCTCACAATTCACTCACAGACGAGGATCCCTCTTGGTGGATGATGGTGATGGGATGATGACGACGGTGTTTGATGATGATATATGATTGATGATGATGATGATGATGATGATGATGATGATGATGATGATGATGATGATGATGATGAATGCTGATGATGCTGATGATGATGATG
>CAUYUJ010020212.1:67861-80361 GCA_963575745.1 Prorocentrum cordatum
CCCCCCCGCCTGGCAGGGCACACGCGCGCGCACCAACGAGGGGAACTCGAGGGAGAGGGGGCCGACTTTAGGGAGGGGGCCGACTTTGGGGAGGGGGCCGACTTTAGCGAGGGGGCCGACTTTAGGGAGGGGGCCGACTTCAGGGAGTGACTCATCTCTAGGGAGGGGGCCGACTTCAGGGAGGGGGCCGACTTCAGGCAGGGGGCCGACTTCAGGGAGGGGGCCGACTCGTCGGCGGCACACCGCCGACAAGTCGGCGACGGTCCACCGATAGGGAGGGGGGGGCCAGCTCAGGGCAAGACTCATCTTTAGGCAGGGGGCCCACTTCAGGGAGGGCGCCGACTTGCCGGCGACACGCCGCCGACGAGTCGGCGACGGGCCACCGAAGGCGAGTCCGCGCGTTCACCTGGGCGCGGCGAGCTGTCCGGGGCCCCGTCCAGGAGCGGCGCGGGCGGAACCCGCACGCTCCTGGGCGGGGTGGGCGCTTCCCCCCCTGCGCCCCTCCCCCCGGTCAGAGCGGTGTCCCGGCATAGAATCCTCCCAGACGGGGTCGGAGTGGATGGGAATGGGAGGATCGCGCCGCATCGTCGATGTATACCCGATGCATCCGCGATGCATCGGCGATGCATCGGCGCCGTCAACGACGAGAAAGTCGGGCTCCGCGTCGATCCACATAGCCGATGCATCGGCGATGCGCAGCGATCCACAGGCCCCATCCACTCGGGCCCTGACTGGGAGGCCTAGACAGAACCAGTCCTGGGCCCAGCGGGGGCCCGTCCAGGATCGGCGCAAGTTCGGCGACAGCGAAGCGTGCGGTTTGCAAAGGGAGTGGCTTGCAACCGGCACCCAGGGGAACTGGCCAGCGCGCAGGAGAAGGAAGAGGACGGAGATACGGCGGCCGCGGAGAGGGGAAGAGGCGGAGCCACTCCTGCGTGTAACCACACGGACCCCTGGGTAGTCGCTGACAGGTGCACAGCCGGCTCGAACTTGGGCGGCGGGCGCGGCCTCGGGCTCGGGCCCGGGCTCGAACCCGGGCCCCCGCCCGGGCTCGGGCTCGGGCTCGGGCCCGGGCTCTTTGGCCCGGGTTCCCCAGACATCCGCCGATCTGATTTTTGCAATCCGCAGCCCCAGAGGTCCCGATCCCTTCCCCTGGGGAGGTTTTTCCTGCCAGATCCATATTTGATGGTCCCCGGCCCGAGAACGGGCCCCGAAGGCCCCGAAGGCCATTACAGAAAGCAGATCCTCGGATCTCTGGGGTTCAGGCTTGGACTCGGGCTCCCAGCAGGGGCAGGGCCGCGAGAACGGGCCGCAGCGGCCGACATCTAGAAGACAAGAATATTATTAATAATATTATTTCTATTATTATTAATAATAATAATACTAATAATAATAATAATGATAATAATGATAATAATACTAATACTAATAATAATAATAACAATAATAATAATAAGAATAATAATAATAAGAATAATAATAAGAATAATAATCCGCCGGCCCCCTTGTGGGGCCACCAGGCTGCGAGGCGCGGGTTCGCAGTTTCCAGTACCAGTTGTAGCTTGTAGTTTCCAGTGTTACAGTTCTGCTTCTTGCTGGTTACTGTAACTAGTTGATTGACCGCGCGAGGGGGGGGGAGGCCCAAACAGGATTTTTAGCACCCCCTGGGCGCGTTGTCTGAATTGCTGGGGGGCTCGAAATCGACACCCCTCACGCAGATCCGCGGGGTCAGGGTCCAAAAACACAGGGGATTTGCCACATTTCTGAAATTCGGTGCCACCCCTCACGCAGATCCGCGGGGTCAGGGTCAAAAAACACAAGGGATTTGCCACATTTCTGAAATTCGGTGCCACCCCTCACGCAGATCCGCGGGGTCAGGGTCCAAAAACACAAGGGATTTGCCACATTTCTGAAATTCGGTGCCACCCCTCACGCAGATCCGCGGGGTCAGGGTCCAAAAACACAAGGGATTTGCCACATTTCTGAAATTCGGTGCCACCCCTCACGCAGATCCGCGGGGTCAGGGTCCAAAAACACAGGGGATTTGCCACATTTCTGAAATTCGGTGCCACCCCTCACGCAGATCCGCGGGGTCAGGGTCCAAAAACACAAGGGATTGCCACATTTCTGAAATTCGGTGCCACCCCTCACGCAGATCCGCGGGGTCAGGGTCCAAAAACACAGGGGATTTGCCACATTTCTGAAATTCGGTGCCACCCCTCACGCAGATCCGCGGGGTCAGGGTCCAAAAACACAGGGGAGTTGCCACATTTCTGAAATTCGGGCCACCCCTTACGCAGATCCGCGGGGTCAGGGTCCAAAAACACAGGGGATTTGCCACATTTCTGAAATTCGAACCCATCACGCACATCCATCGCAAGGCGTGGTAACCCAAACTGCGAGAACTCCCTCGGCCCTTTAATCGCAAGGTGTGGTAACCAAGCCCGTAAACCATACACGTCTTACCAATCGCCAGGTGTGGTAACCCCTCTTGTGATCAGTTGGTTTTGCTGATTGCGAATCGGCTTCGCATGAAGTTTCGATACTGCTTCACGACAGCGCCAAGGCCTCATGACTTAGCTCTTCCATGGCCCATTCTCCGAGAGAGGGGGCCGGCGGCAGGGGGCGAAGCCCTTACGGATAATAATAATAAAAATAGCAATAATAAAAATCATAATCATAATAGTCATAATCATAATAATAATCATAACACAATAATCATAATCATAATCATACTAATAAAGATCAGAAAAATAAGAATAAGAATAAGAATCATACTAATGATACTAATAATAGTAATAGTAATAATAGCAACAGTAATAATAGTAATACCACTAACACTCATAATGATAATATTTATAATAATGATAATAATAAGAATAAGAATAAAAATAATATCAATAATAATAAGGATAATAAGAATGAGAATAATAATAATACTGACATTAATGATGATACTAATAATGATGCTAATATACATAAGAGTAGTAATAATAATAATAGTAATAATAGTAGTAGTAATAATACTACTACTACTACGAATACTAATAATAATAATCATAATAATAATAATGATGATAATGATGATGATAATGATCATGATGATGATCAAAATCATGATCATACTACAAAAAAATAAAATAAAATAAAATAAAAAAACTAATAATAATAACAACAACATCAACATCAACAACAGCAGCAGCAACAACAACATCAACAACAACCATAACGACAGCAACAACAACAACAACAACAACAACAACATCAACGACAACAGCAACAACAATAACAGCAACAACGACAGCAGCAACAACAAGAACAACCACAAAGCTCGGCCCGTCCTCCTCCTTCCCCTCCTCGGAGGCACGTTCCCTGCAGTCCAGGAAAAACGCCCAGGATCGGCGCAGGTGCCGCCGGCGCCCTCTGGCCCCACCCCGCGCGAGCGGCGGCCAGGGCGGCCCCCCACCGCGCGACGCGCTGCGGGCGGCGGTCGCTGCGGGCGGCGGCGCGCGGGGGTGGCGCCGCGGGCGCCTCGGGGCGCCGCCCCTCGCGGGGCGAGGCCGCCGCGCGCCGGCGCCGAGGAGCGAGGCCTGGAGGAGGGCGCAAGACCTGGGCTCGGGGGAGCTCCTCCTCCTCCTCCTCCTCCTCCTCCTCCTCCTCCTCCCTCCTCCTCCTCCTCCTGCCTCCTCCCCTCCTCCTCCTCCTCCTCCTCCTCCTCCTCCTCCTCCATGGGGGATCCGTGAGGCATGCAGAGGTCGAGATCGATCGCGCGCCGCGGCGCGGCGCGGCGCGGGGCGCCCATGGGCGCGAGGCGCGAGGTCCGGCGGCGCCGGCGCGCCGCCGGCCCCCAGCGCTTCGGGAGGCTCCAAGAGGCCCAAGAGGGCCCCAGGAGAGGGCCCCAGAAGAGGGCCCCAAGAGGGGCCCAAGATGAGGTGGTTCACGTTTGATCCGCGGGTCGAGGGCGCACCTCTTCCGGTCGAAGCGAAGCGGGCCGCGCGGAGCTTGCATTGGGCAGAGGTGGGGGAGGGAAGGGGGGGCGCAGCCTCCGAACGAGGCCGGGAGGAGGCAAAGCCTCGGAATCAGGCGGTGCCGAAACCGACGTACTTGCAAAAGTAATTCACACAGAACGCAGCAACATGTGTGTGTGTGTGTGGTGCTGTCTGCCCGCGGCTTTCGGCTCTCAATCTGGAGGGAGCTCCACAACCGGTCCACCATCCCAAAGAGGTGGGGGAGCCAGAACAGACCAGCACAGTGCAGCAGATGGACCGCGAGGCCACAGAGGAGAGGGTTTCGGGGGGCTCGAGGGGGGGGGGGCCGAGAGGGCAGGATAGAGGACAGCACAGGTAGGGTCCCAAAGATCCGAGGATGCGATATATTTTTTTAAGCCCGAGGTGCTCCTCCCGGACTGCGGCCGCCGGGGGGTCCGTTCTCGGGCCCGGGGGCCGTCAAGAGTGGACCTGGGGCGAAAAGCCACCCCCGCGGGATTTGGAGGTCGGAAACGGGTGTGGCATAAAGGGGTATTGTGCCAATCGTGGAAATGGCGATGCTCTCTGCGAAAAAAAACATCGCCAGATTCCCCTTTACATGAAAATAGCACCACACCCCTTTATACCATACCCCTTTCCTACCTCCAGACGGGAAGGGGTCGGGACGTCCGGGGCCGCGGGTTGAACAAATCCATCGGCGGATGCTTCGGGGGGGGCACGAAAGGGCAGGATAGCACAGGGTAGGGTGGAGAATCAACTCACGCAGCTGAATCTCCAAGGGCCCCCCGGCGCCAGGAGGCGCCCGTGTATCGAGGAATGGGCCCGGAGGCGGGGCGGAAGCTTCTCTGTTTGTTTTGGTTGCTGTTTTCCGTCCCTTTCCCCTGGCCTCGGACTCGGACTCTCTCGCGTTCTCTGGATTTTCGTCTTCCTCCGCACTTCCCATATTTTCCCATATTCTCCTGGGGATCGTCGATTTGTTTGCTTGTATTTTTCTACCCTCTTTTTTATATATTTGTTGTTGTTCCTGCATTGTTTTGTTTGTTTTACTCGTGTCTCTGTGTGTTTCTCCCCTCCTGAATCAAATAAAACGGTCGCAGCCTGGGCTCGGGCTCAGGTTCCAGGTGGACGGTTTCCCCCAGGGCCGTAGGCGACCCCAGGAGGAGGAGGAGGAGGAGGAGGAGGAGAGGAAGGAAAAGGAAGAGGAGGAGGAGGACGACGAGGAGGACGAGGAGGAGGAGGAGGAGGAGGAGGCGGACGACGAGGAGGAGGAAAAGGAGGAGGAGAAGAAAGAGGAGGAAGGAGTCGAGGAGGAAGATGGTGCGAACATCGGACATGCGCTCTTCACAAACGTAGGGCAGCCGACCCTGCGAATCATAGAGGTTTGCATATTTCTCTTCAATTGTCGGGTCGTCAAATGCATTAGTGTTGCCTTATTTGCGCCGCGGCGCGAGAGAATCGGCGTTTCTTTCGGATGCGCCAACTTGCGCGCAGAATGCAGAGGGGTTCGCGCGACGCTCTTCTTCTCTATCTCGTCTGGTCTTGTCTCCGCTGCTTCTCCTCAGGGCTCCGCGTAGTCATGTACTGCTCAGACGTCTTTAGCGCTTTCAACTGGAGTCGATGCTGCCCGGTTGTGCGCGGAGCTTCGGTCATTCAGTGTGCCGGGGCAGATCGTAGACCTGCCGGTCAACTGGCCGCGCCCGCGGTCCGCCCGCACGGTAGTGGAAGAGGACAGCGCGCGGCCCTTGACCTCTGCGCGACATGGCGTACCAGGGGGCCGTCCTCGCCCGTGGTCGGCATCGCATTCTTTTCCAGCTCGTGCATGGCTTTGCGCGTGGAGGAATGCAAGAATGTGATTCTCGCCATGCGTTTGGGCTCTCGTGTCGGTGCCGGCCTTCCCGCGAACGGGGCCGAGCCAGTCGCGCTGGCTTCGGCCCGGGGAAGGAGAAACACCGAATATCTTCCCGGGCAGCACCGGTGGGTGACGGTTTCAGCTGCTGGGACTTACGCGTGACACAGAGATAATGCGCGGAGCTGTAGATCAGCGCGTGCGTCGGATGCGTCCCAGCGGGTCTACAGCTTATTGCGAACATGGCGATTCCTCGCAAACTCAGAGCTGATTATGTTCTTTAAGTCACACGTTTAACCCCCGTCGTCGTCAGCGTTTTCTGTCTTCTCCCCCTCCCTTGTTTTCTCCGGCCAGAACGTTTTTAGAGATGTTGCGCACTTGATACCATGGTGGTGATATTCATTGCATTCGCGAGATTGTTGGGAAAAAAGGTTGTTGCTGTCATGTCCCGCCGACGTTGCCATTTCTGTTCGCCTTCCCCTATCCCCTGTTTTTTTTGCTGTTCGAACTGCAAATGGGTCGTTTGTTTTGCTCTGCGCATTCGGGCGCCCCGCTCTTTCTCTTCTTCCTCCTCCTCTTTCGTCGTCGTCGTCGTCGCCGACGACTCGTCGGCCTCTTTCTTTCCCTCTTTCGTCTCCTTCTTCCTTCTCCTCCCTTTTTTCCGTGTTTTCGCGAGTGTCGCGCTGGTCTGGCCGGGCCTGGGCCCGTGGTATTTTTCTTTCGACGCTCCCGCCCAGACCTGCGCGGGCTTGCAACCATCGCGTTAATGCAGCCGGTGGAAAATCAAGCAAATTACATATCACAAACAAACAAACAATTGCAATTTAACGGACTTGCTGCTAAGCTGGTAGAGAACGAACCGGTTTACCCCGCTGCGCATACGCATCCGAGCGCGGGGCCGAATCAGGTTTATGGAAGTGTCATTGCACTGTGCACGGCAATCTACAAAAGCGAAATCTACAGATGAAGTACGTCTCACAACAAAAATATCGTGGTTGCCTGATTGTGCTCTTCTCCAACTGGCCGAAACAATTTTTGTATTCCACAACTTGCTGTATAAAGCATACAAGTAAACAACAAAACTATGTCATGAAAACAAATTTAAAAAATGCGTTCACTTGCGATGTAAACCACACTTGTTTACTATGAAGGACATATGGCGCTCTCATCCACATGGATTGACAACTTTTTTTAAAAGAATGCAAACTAAGTTGAGCCCCAAATTTCTAACATCAATAACAAATATGAAACATGCGTCTGGACAACAAATACTCCAAATAAAAAAAGTTACTACTGCAAACATTCAAAATAGCCTGAAACTTAATGATTCGATTGCTTTAACGCGACACGAACACACTAAACAGAGAAACGCATTCATATTCAAAGAAATTGCATTGATTTGTTTCTCACGATATGACGCTGATACAAATTGTCGAAAATGGCGTCTGCATGAGAAACAAAAACCACCTGAACGAATGATTGGCACTGTCAATTTCAGGAATTCCAAAACCCACAGAAAGCACGAAAAACAAACCACAATGAATTTCTCGATGTTCCAAAATTTTCACCAAAAAAAAAACCCAGACTGTGTAGGTATGTCAAATTCAGAGTTGCCGAGGCTGTCAGGGCGAGCGATTTCTTGTTACGCAGTTACAACGAATGAATCAAAGCCACCGTGGTATTTTTTTGGACGGGCAAGGAAACGAGCCAAACAGAAACATGTGTAGAATCCCTGGATCGTGCCAGAATTACACAGCTGGCACAACAACAACAACAAAAAAAAGACAGAGGAGGAGAGAGACGGGAAGCGAAAGCAGGGAGCAGGAGAACGAAGATGGATATGGGGCGAGGGAACGCAGAAGCGGAATGAGGGCGGGAGAGGAAAGGAAGTTACTATGGTAACTACTACTACTACTACTACTATTACTACTACTACTACTACTACTACTACTACTACTACTACTACTACTACTACTACTACTACTACTACTATTACGACTACTACTACTACTACTACTACTACTACTACTACTACTACTACTACTACTACTACCACTCCTGATACTGCGACCACTACTACTTCTGCTACTGTCATTATTACTACTACTATTACCATGTGTTCCTATGCAAGCTCTCAAGCGGTTGTGAGCGCTCACCAAGTCCACGCTCAAGGTTTATATATATATATATATTATAAAAAAAAAAGAAAAAAAAATGCAATCGTTCGTTCCAGAGAACGTTAAAAATCGCCATGCAGAGGAGAAGGAGGGAGGAGAGAGAGTCAAGGAGAGGAGGAGGGGGAGGAGGGAAGAGGAAGGAAGCAGCAGCAGCAGCAGACGACGACGAGGAAGGAGGAGGGAAGGGCGGGAAGGAGCGAGGGGGGGGGACCGAGCCCCACAGAGGCGACGCGCGAAGCGCGCACCCCGCGCCCCACACAGGGCGGCCGAAGGGGGAGGAGAAGGGGACAAGGAGGGAGGCGACGCGACGACGGACAGACGAAGACACGACGGCGGGACACGACCAGCAGACGACAGAGGAAGAACGGGAAAGAAGGAGGAGGGGAGCAAGAAGGAAGAGGGAAGAAGGAGAGGAGGAGCTAGCCGCGCCAATCCCCGCAACCACGATGAGGGTGGAAAGCCAAAGGGAGGCGAGTAGAGAAGGAAGCAGACGAGCCATCACAACGACGTGCGCGAGCACGCACAAGGTGCTGGAGTCGCGATTGAAATTCCGACACCCTCGGAGCAGCAAGTACATAGTCCGGAAGAAGGCTGTAAACGCGAACAGCACCAATTCCGGAATGGAGAAGAAACTCTGGCGCAGTGAAAGGCGGCTCTACCAGATGCCGTCTGCGTCTCCCAAGGGCCCTGGCTGGGGGCGGCGCCGCGTCTATCTTGAAGAAAAACTGAAAACACGCGGGGCCCAGGACGGTTCCATGGACGACCGACCCCCGAGATGCCGATGTCACGACGAGCGCTGAGAGGGGCCAAATTGAAAAGCAACAAAGCGCCTCCATCTACGACACCAAGTGAACGCAGAAAGCGAGGAAGGAGAGCACCCAGTGGAACTAGGCAAAAGACGAAGCGTGGTACACAGCAGACGTTCTGTACTCGACGCAAGATAAGACGTGCGTTTTGAATAAACAAATCAGTTCTGCATCAGCGTGAAAACGCCGAGCGCGGAGAAAACGTCGCATCTTCCATGGGCATATCGACTACACAACTATCAACCGCACTAGACATAAGAAGTTCGGTATCAAACGAATACCCAAAATCTTGAAATCTTCGCCTGCCGGTTGCGTGCGCGACAGGATATCAGAGCTTTCCTTGCCACCGTCGCATTGCACTCGGTTCGCTCGGCCCCAGGCGCGGAAAGCCCCCTGGCATCGGCGCGGAGAAGAGAAGGCGCTCGCATCAGACACGTCTGCGGAGACAGACTGCCAAGCATCCGAATCATCTGCACACATACCTTCCTGGAAACAGAAATGCATCCCAAAAGAGAGGGCCCCAAGCAGCGCCCTGGAAGACAATATCTTCCATAGAGAAAGGTTGAAAAAGCAGCCCTCCGATTGCGACTCGCGCCGCGCGTTGCCGGAGCCAGCTAGAACAAAGCAACACGAGCTGTGAAGGCACTCCGGCGGACCGCAATTTGTCGCAAAAAATACCGGAATCGACTCGGTCGAAGCTCCAGAAACACGAGAACGCCATAAATAATGCGGGCGCCAAAGGAGAGGGAGAAAAGCCAAGAGAAGATATAGACAAGCACTGCGCCCCGTGACTCGTAGAGCTTCCCTAAGAGCGAAGCGGCGAAGCTAGAAAGAATTCCCAGCGCGCTGGCGGGCTAGTGGGCCCGAAAAATGTCGACGGAAGTGTTGCGTACTTGTGGTCGGTTAAATATCAGTTTCTCGAAATTGAACCATTCTTTAGAGCTCTATTATTCCCCCCCCATATCCGATCTCACGTCCACTCGCCATCTCAGTATCAGGTCGATCGGGTAGATGCTACTGTCAAAAGACATGTGGGCGGGATCGGCTGTTGAGTGTTATATTGGCAAGTGCTGTCGGTTTCCTGAACTGAACTCGAGCTGCAGATGAGCTGCAGGCCTGTTCGGCACAACAATCGAAAGACAATCATCAGGAGCGCGAATATGAAGTATGTAGATGCCCGAAATCGATCTTCCGTAGCTGCAACCAAAAACCTATTCGTTCTCTGCTATTTGTCCAAAGATAACTCAAACTGCAGATGAACTTCATTGCATTGAGAATCCAGGAACTCAAACCTCAACTCAATCGGATGATTTTTTTTTATTTTTTTTATATATATATATATATATTTTAAAAAAAAAAAAAAAAAAAAAAAAAAAAAAAAAAAAAAAAAAAAAAAAAAAAACGTAAACTGCCAAACACTGAACGACACTAACTTGCGATTACAAATTCTCATTGCAATGGAAAATACAAAACAACAAAATTACAAGCAACATACGCGGCTCTGCTGAATCATTGCTTATGTATACTTATTTCTTTATATAAACAAATACTAATACTAATATATGTATATATACAATGATAATAATGAATAGATAAAACAGAAGTTATATAGTTATATATACATATAAAGTAACAATACTGGCAAACAACGGATAGCAAAAACGCACAGAGCGAAAAGAAACACACTGTGCTACGCATTAGAATGCACTCACTAACCTATTTCTGCAACTCGGAAGGAAGCCGCTAGCCTCAAGTATCCAGATGCCCGAACTGAATATGCTGCCAAAGCTGGGTCTGAAAAAAATATTATTATTCAACTGCTTGTTGAATAAGAAATTGATGATTTTCTTTGCGGGGCGAGAGAAGTTTTCTTCGCTCAAAACCACACGGGCGACACACAACTCACGAACAAACGTGCTAACTAAAAAACTGCATGAAGAACATGTTCAAAACAACACCACTATTCACTCACAACAACAAATGACAAAGAGAGACTAATAATACACAAAAACACACAACTTCAATATGAATAACAATGAAAATCTCGAAACCAAAACATGTGTGCCTATATACACTGTTACTAAAATATGCAAAAAAAATGCTAATATGCATGAAAAACCTATGCACTTACTACGAACTCAGAACAACCTCAACATACCGTACAGGCATAGCTCGCGAACGACATTGTGCATTGCCATATTGCATCGAACATAACAAGAGGTCGGTCACGCATATTCAAGACATCAAATAATGATCGAACAATACATATTTATTAATTGTTCTATTCTTCTTTTAAAAAATGTATTCAAATTCTCTTTCCAAATGGTAATAGACTTCGAAATACCGGTTGTATATACTGCTAGAATCACTCCGTAACTTCCGTAAACTACTCTCAAACAACGTACCATGGTAACTACTTCAGAGATTCGCTGTTCGATATAGATATACTTGTATGAGCTTTTTTAGCACAAAGAAAACTGAACTTATAACTCTTTTTTATCGTCGAAACCGGCAGAACAGAACCCCGAACTTCTTGGAAATAACGTTCGGAAAACTTGTCCAATGCATTCCGAACATGCATTCTCGAAAACCCGCATCTCGAGATTCCAATCGGAAACACCACGACTACAAAAGCTCATCACCGAGAACAATTATACTGAAAGAATCGATACTGAAATAAAAAATAAACCCGACAGAAGAAGAATACGAAACTTATGTATAATAGAATGCTAAATATTTCTTGCTCTTTGACGTTACTCTATCGATCGAAAAATAAGTGCACACACACGCACGCACTGAAATACATATAGAACAATTAACTCGCGAATTCATACTGTTCTATCGGTGGCATGCGTATAGCCGCGACGAAAAATGAACTCGCGCTTGCATTGCTTCTAACTCGTGATTCCAATCTCTTCCAAACATATATGTATATATACACACGCATGGTGTGTATGTATGTATGTGCCTATGTTTGTGTATATGTGTAGATGTAGATATAATTATATACATGTACATGTACATGTATACATACATACAAATATATACATATACATATGCGTATACATAGACATATACATATACACATACATGTACATACATGTATGTGTATATAGATATATACAGATACCGGTGTGCCATTGTCACTGGAATCTAGTCAAATATTATTTTAAAAAAAAATAATATTTTTTTTTTTTTTAAAAAAAAAAAAAAAAAAAAAAAAAAAAAAAAAAAAAAAAAAAAAAAAAAAAACGCAACCCTGGCAATTGGATTCGCTACATATATTCATTTGAATAGATTTCCATGATTTCCATACACCTGATCTACCCTCATCACTTAAATATAACTCCATATGATTCCCATCCACTCATCTATCCTCATCATTTTAATATGCAGTGAAATTAAGTCCATACACCCCATCTATCCTCATCATGTAAATGTGAATCTCAATGGTGTTCATACACCTCATCGACTTCGCCATAGAAATCTATATCTACATGATTTCCATACACATCATCTACCGCATCATTTTTAGATGCACCTGATTTTCATACTGGGCGCCCTCAAAAAGCCGAGTCCGATGAGACCTCGAAATTCCGCGCCCTGAATAACCTCGAAAATCAGCCGTGACCGAGCTCGGACATCCGAGCCCTGAACGATCTCGAGAATCTCCACGGAAATCTCAGCC
>CAUYUJ010020212.1:85361-100361 GCA_963575745.1 Prorocentrum cordatum
ATCTCAAAAAAAAAAAAAAAAAAAAAAAAAAAAAAAAAAAAAAAAAAAAACGCCCGGGCACCACACAAGGGCCATCAGGCCGCCGGGCGCCAGTCCAAAAGCGGCGCACTTCGTGGAAGGCGAGCGGCAGCCGCCACGAAAACAGCTGTGGCCAGGTCGCAACCTGACCTGAGGCAAAACACAAAAGCTCAGACAGAAGACGTTGGAACTCCTTCACGCCCTGGGCACTAACAACGCTCTCAGAAAGAAAATTGCACATACGAGCGCCACCCAACGTGGAACGAATTACATAATCTGGAGCCCGAGCAGGGCAGGGATCGGCCACATGCCTGGGAGGAGCGCGAAAGAGACAGGAGACGAATCAATTGAAAGAATTCTTTAAAACATGCCGGGCCCAAAAAGAGAGCGTGGCTTTCAAGCGTTTCCCAATACGCGTGGCTCCAGGGTGCGCGAAGCGCTTCGGCAGAGCTTCGAAAAGTTCGGCAGTTCTTCCAGGCTCCCAGGTTGCGCGCTTCGCAGGGCCCCACCCATCGTAAACGGCGTCCCTGCAAGCGTCTTCTGCGAGATTTTCAGCGTCCCGCGCATCGTTTCAGGCGGGCTGGCAGAGGTCCCCGTGCGGCGTTTTGCGCTTGATTTCGTTATCTTGGACGCTTACAAGTTTCATCACGTATAGAAAAGTGTGAATTCCCGAGTTTATTCTGTATATTGCCCAACAAAATCCCGATATGTTTAGATTTGTATAATACAATTATTATTTTGGGTTTTGAACTTTTTGTGGATCATGTCATCAGGTTTGTGTTTATTTTCATAATATTTTGAATTCATAATTCAACATATTATTAGTTAATATTTTGAGCCTATTTTCGAATCATTCAAAAGTGCCTGCATGCGTGCGGGCACACGTGGAAGCCCGGAAGCTCTCCCGGACACGTTGCCGGGTCGAACGAGCTGCTGCGAGAATTCTGGACCGGCGGAGATGGGCTGCTGGCGGGCACCACCATCGTCCGGCTTCTAATCTTAAACCCTTTAGCTCTCAGCGAGCTCTCCGGGAACTACTACTACTACTACTATTACCACTACTACCACTACTACTACTACTACAACTACTACTAGTACTCTACTACCACTATTAGTACTACAACTACTACTACTACTACTACTACTACTACTTGTAGTACTACTACTCCTACTACTAGGACTAGTCCCACAACTATCACTACTACTATCACAACCACAATTGCTACCACTACTACTACAACTATTACTACTACTACTACTATTATTGCTACTATTAATACTACTACTACTACACTTCTTAGTGCTACACTATGGCTACTACCACTACTACTTGCTCTCACGAAGTTATTCCTACATAGTTTAGTCTTGTTACCGCTGACGAGGGTAGGAAAAGTAATAATTTGCAAGTTAATATTTTCTGTCTCGTTAGACAGCAAACGAATTAATTCGCTAGTTAATACTTGTTTTTGTCAGGGGAAAATGAGAAGAATTAACTCGCAAATTAATATTTTTTGTGTCGGTGGGAGCATGAGAGGTATTAACTCGCGAATTAATACTTTTCTGGAGGGGGATGTGCATACCCGAGATGAAAAGTATTAACGCACGAATTAATTTTTTTGTAACTCGTGATTCGAGTGTTGTCGATATATATATATATATATATATATATATATATATATGTTTGTGTGTGTTGTGTCGGTGTCTGTGTCTGTGAGGGTGTGTGCAGTAGACATTGAACTTTACTACATTCAAATCATATTGAGTCGTACAATAGAATAGTATTTCAATGTTTAAATATGTTTGGCGTTTGGCATTGCTTGAATTATGTTTTAAATTCAAATAAAATATCGTAGTTTAGTCAATAATTTGGAAACATAGCATTCAAAAAAGGAAACGGCGATTCGACACAGAACAAAGAAAAGAGAAAAATTCAAAACAAAGTGAAACATAAATAGAAAAAAAGCAGAGAACAAAGTGAGAACTTGTTCGCAATTCGTATTTTTAGTGTTTGGTAAGTGGCATGGTTCCGATTTTTCATTGTAGTGTTTCATGCAAAAAGAAATTCTTAGATTCCGCCATATAAATAAATCAATAAAAACATCGTTTGAGAGCACAAGAACATGTGTTTGTAGATCATTGTTTTGAAAAAGAATTCGATTCAAACGATTTGATTTGAGCGTTGTTGTTTCACGGCGCTAAAACCAGTATTGTTGCACGGTTCAGATTGATACATTCGATTTATGCGAGAATTGAGATATTATACAGGATTTTAGAATTCGCTATTAAATGTATCATTCGATTTCGACATGTTTTTTTTTTCTCTTTGCGATCGATTTTGCAGGGCAAGTTAGATTTTAATAAATCGACGTTTGATTGATTTTGATTGAGACATATCAAAATTCGAATTCAGTGCAATTTCCGGAGAGGTTACTTGCAATTATCGTGGAGCGTAAATCCGCGAGTGTCGACAGATTTTGTTTTGCGAGTGTTTTTTTCATAAATCTGTTTTCATCAAAAAAATAAGATGTAGATCAAGCTAGTTTAGTTATCCTTATATTCGAATTTCACTATTTTCCATTCGAATATCCATTTTTTCCTCTCAGCGTGAGATGGAAACTCACATTTTTTTTACTCTCCCTTGCGGTCTCGTTTTCGAAATTCGATTCGATCGAGTTCAAAATTCCCGTTTGCACAATTATATTATATTTGTAGGAAAGAAAGACATAGCAATGGTGACGGCGTCGCATGTTTTGTTTTAGAGTGCAGTCAGTGAAATTAATTTGCCAGCACATGCAAGAGAAGAAACGCATACTAGTCAGGAATTGGGTGTAACAGTTACATATGCAATCTCGCAGACATCAGTGAGAATCAAATCTAGTAGATGCTGTTCCCGAGTAGGATTCGACCAGTTTGTCTTAAACTATGAAGCGAACCGAGCTGTACAGTTCGGTGCCCTTCGGCGTACGTGCTACGGATGAATGTCGAAGCTCGGACGGAGAATAATGTTGAATCACCAATGAAATTGCAGTGGCATCATAAAAAAATGCATGTCCGAGCTCGCCAAACACATAAGAACACCTCATCGCAACAAATAGGGCGACAACAATTCGCGAAAAACACGGGACCAGAATCGAGTTTCAATTCCAGTCAGTCTTGTCATGTTGGCCGACTGGTTAATGCGTTGAAGCCGTCTTTGCGAAAGCGGAGGCAGCGAACATTTTCATCCGCTGTTCGGCCTTGCAGTGTTGTTTTAAAATCTTTCAAACAAGATTGCGATCGCATGCGTTCGAAGTTTCGTTCCCCGCCTCGGGGCTCGAAAGCATTCGAGTAAATTATTGGTAAAGTTGAGTCTTCGTCGCCCGCCCTCCCCCCTGTGAATGGCGTTTGGGTGATTCGACGAGAAGGCTGATTTTTTGCGTCGTCGTTGAAGGGTCGCTGGTATGTCCGACGTTGCGGTTGCATCGCATGTGTCCTCTATTCAAGAAGAAGAGATGCATGATCGGACAAATTAAAGAGAATTTATATAATTTCACAACTAACGTATTCTCTACGTGTTCTCTTGTTTTTTTTATTTTGCTTTGCGTCTCTCGGTCGCTTCTGTTCAGGGCCATTCCAAAACGCGTGCAATTCAGGCCATGACGCCCGACATATATTCTTTTTTTCTCCTTCACTGGGTCCTTCTCATAGATTTGTGCTGTTCAGATGTGGCGGGCGCCTTTGATAGAGTGCAATCCGAACAACTTGTGTCGAAGTTGCGTGCCTTCGGTCTTTCGGCTCGTTTGTGTGATGTGATGTAATTGCCAGTTGGCTGGAGGCTCGCTCCGCTCGCGTCACTGTCGCAGGTGGCTATTCTGACCGACATGATTTTTCAGGGGACTGTGCTCGGCCCACCTTTTTGGAATTTACTTTTCTGACGCTCGGGAAGCCATCATCAGAATATTGTCTCAAGAAATTAGTTGTGCTGATGATTTGATGCTTTTCGTTCTTTCCTTTCCATTTCCGATGCCGATGTGTTTACGTCGGTGCAGCAATGTCGGAAATGTTTTCGTGAATGGGCCGTGCAAACACAGTTGTTTTTGAGCCTTCTGATGACAATTTGCCGGCAGGAAACAATTTGAAAATCTTAGGTGTTGACGCTTGTAAACTCATAATGACAGATGCGGTGCAGAGCTGTGTGCACGAGTGTGGCTGGAGGCTGCTCGATCCGCACGCGGCGTTTTCACAGAGACGCCGATTTTGTCTTGGTATATAAAGCACACATTTTGTCACTCATCGAATACAAACCTTGTGCTTTCACGCATGCCTTCATCTGTATCCTGGCCTCTTTGGATCGTGTTCAAAGCTCGTTTCTCCGCAGTGTGGGCATTTCTGATTTAGATGCACTCCACCACTTTAAGTTAGCTTCTTTGTGTTCTCGAAGAGGCACAGCTAACCTGGGTCTCATTCCCGGACCTGCTGCAACCTCCGGCAGGGCGCTGCGGGCATCGTGGAGCGTATGCTCCTCACCACCCACCGCCGGCTCTCTGAAACCCTCAGCTCTCCAAGGAGCTATCCGGGAACCGAACCGAAAGTATTAACTCGTAAGTTAATACTTTCTTCTCATCCCGGTATATATAGTAATATATATATATATATATATATATATATATATATATATATATATATATATATATATATACGATCCAAATTATTAACTCCGCGAATTATATTTTTTAGCTCGGAATCCAAGAGTCTTCCTACACACACAAACACACACACACCACACCATATATATATATATATATATATATATATTATATATTATATATATATATATATATCATATATATATATATATATATAATATATTATATATATATATTTCAGTGTATATATGTGTATGTATATAATATATATATATATATATATATCATAGATACACATGCATATCTTTATCTATGTCTATATCGATATCTTTATCTATGTCTCTCTCTCTCTCTCTATTTATATATATATGTATATAGATGTCATTTAAATCTGGATTCAATGATGGATTTCGATTCCATACGTAGATTTTTTTAAACTCTAGAACACAATGTGTTTCTCGATTCTCAATTGAATGTACAACATGTATATTCATATACATACATATATATATATATATATACACATGTATGTATGTACGTATGTATGTATGTATATATATATATATTTATATATATATATATATATATGTATATGTATATATAGGTGTGTGTGTGTGGATCGTACGGCAATGGCACGGTGACGTCTCGCAGTTCAAGTGGCGGGACATGAAACATCGCGCACACGATTTCGCAAAGGGAGGGTGGGGAACAAGGGGGCGCTCCGATGCCGGCCATATTTTGTATGGCACTCCATCCTGCTCTGATGCGTATTCAGGCCCAGCTCCCGTCAAGTGCACAACTATTGGCTTACGTTGATGATGTTTACTTGGTATGCGATCATATACGTTACATATCACGGAACACGCACTACAAGAGGTATGCCATATCGATACCAATGTTGGGAAATTTGCCGTTTGGGGTCGTGCGTGTGAACAATGCCCCGACAACTTGGTAGGTGACAGAGCCTGCGCATGGAAGAGCGACAAACCACTGCACGAAAGAGGAATCAAGATCTTAGCTACGCCGTTCGGCACGCCAGAATACATACAGACGTTTTGGGACACACGTGCCAGTGAGAGAGCGCAACTATTGAATATCATCCCTAAGCTCCTCTCCCGCCAAGCGTCGTGGCTCATGCTATACTTCTGTGCAGTCCCCCGAATGAACTACTTGTTGCGTACGCTTCCACAACGCGATGTGCAACCACTTGCAGCAGACCACGAACACAAAGAATATTCCGACAAATATTAGCGATACCATCCAAACAACAATGGAATACTCACCTGCGTGTTTTTTTTTTGCTTTTCCTCCGCAGCGCAGCCAACGCGCACCTCCAGGTGCCCATCGTCGAACCCGAATGGGGTGAACCACGGAACCTGCACAGCCGCGGCGCGTGGCTAAGCAGGGAAAAAGGAGGAGGAGGAGGCGGAGGAGGAGGAGGAGGAGGGGGGAGGGGGGAGGAACGCCTGTCCGCGCCCTAAACTACCTCCAGTTCGTCCAGCGGGCAAGCGGGCTCAAGGTGCGTAGTGGGGAGGTCGCTGTGCGTCTGGAGGATTTGATCCGCCACAGATCGTTGAAGTGCAATGCCGAGGATGCCCCACCATCAATGCAATAAGCCCAACGCCGTTCCACGTCGTCACGCACCATGTAGCGCACGGCGCCGTTCTCGAGCGAGAGCCAGCACAAAGGCACTTGATTGCTTTCCCCATCTGCCGTAAGTCTCTGCCCCCAGGCAGTGTGGCGATCCCAGGCCCGTGGTTGTGACATCGTCGTGCGTCCTGTTGTTGCTGCGCTCGGCTGTTTCCAGACGTCGTCCGCCGCGGTTACTGGTCCCTGGCCTCGGGGCTCCGTTGCCGCTGATGGGGTGCAGAACCGTCACATCACAAAACAGTGGCAATCCTGGTTCCACATGGAGACCTGGTACTATAAGGTCCAAGCGCATTTGGTCCCCGGGGGGACTGGTATCTGTGTGTCCCGTAAGAGCCTCTCCACATTCCTATCGGGTATCAACCCGCCGGCTTCGGTAAAGACTTGCCGCCACGCCCCGACCATATGAGTGTGTCGTATGTTCAGCCTGGCGTTCTGATTGGTAGTCATCATAGCGTGTCCATGTGTGTCACGTCCTTCAAACAAAATTCCAATACCTAGCCGTCGGAGTTCGCGGTGATTGGGCAGATTGTTAGCCATATTGCTGCGTAAGGCCCCCTGCTCGACTGAATTCTGGCTTTGCCTGCCGTCGCGGCGTTTGTATGAGCGTGGCATCCCCCTCCCAGCTGTTGTAGTACATTCTCGTACGCTTTGTTCTCTAAAGCGTCTGAGGCGTAGAATTGCCAGCCATGCGTCCATTCTCCAAGGGCGAGCGGTTGTTCTGGTGGCGCGGGGGGTCTCTCACCCGCTGCCATTTGTGGCCAAGTTGGCCGGTTCGTCCAACCACCGTGGTCGCAGATTCTTCCTGCACGCTCCGCTGCGGTCAAACAATTGGGCGCACCGATCGTTCCGACGTCGCGAGCCGCAGATAGCGCATCAAAATGGTCCATGATCTGTTTGGGTTCAACAATCAAAACTACCTCTGCGTCTGGCTGGGATGGGGCTCCGGGGTTCACAACGTACGTCTGCAGCGGCATACTGGACTAGTTGGGCGGACGTCTTACGAGAGATCATCGGCCAGTTTCCTGGTTTAGGCCAGAGGGTGCTTTACTACCTCACAGCGCTGCATTGTGCAGCCAACCCGACACTTGGTATTGCCCCAGCGTGTCTACTAGCCGCGGAAATGGCAGGGACAACGTGTGTCGCAGCAGGCTGGCAAGAACGACCTGCATGGGTGGATTTAGCCGCTGGCTTACGCCCACCATCACCAGAGCCTGCACAACGAGTTCTCGGCGAATGGCAACACGGATGGCAACTCCATGCCTCGAATCAGGTAGAACTCAACGCCCACCAACTATTGTTACGACAACTGGCCTTACCAAACATACGTGTGAATGCCATGTCCACAAGTAAAACACGGGTTCACTCTGTTATGGGCCCTTTTGCTCTGGATGTCCTTCAACGGAATTGCTCAAAATGGTTGATACATACTTTGAACGCGCAACTACACCCCTCACGCAGATCCGCGGGGTCAGGGTCCAAAAACACAGGGGATTTGCCACATTTCTGAAATTCGGTGCCACCCCTCACGCAGATCCGCGGGGTCAGGGTCCAAAAACACATGGGATTTGCCACATTTCTGAAATTCGGTGCCACCCCTCACGCAGATCCGCGGGGTCAGGGTCCAAAAACACAGGGATTTGCCACATTTCTGAAATTCGGTGCCACCCCTCACGCAGATCCGCGGGGTCAGGGTCCAAAAACACAGGGATTTGCCACATTTCTGAAATTCGGTGCCACCCCTCACGCAGATCCGCGGGGTCAGGGTCCAAAAGCACAGGGGATTTGCCACATTTCTGAAATTCGGTGCCACCCTTCACGGACATCCATCGCAAGGCGTTTTAATCCAAACTGCGAGTGCTCCCTCGGCCCTTTAATCCCAAGGTGTGGTAACCAAGCTCGTAAACCATACACGTCTTACCAATCGCCCTGTGTGGTAACCCCTCTTGTGATCAGTTGGTTTTGCCGATTGCGAATCGGCCTCGCACGAAATTCCGATACTGCTGCGCGACAGCGCCAAAGCCTCATGACTTAGCTCTTCCATGGCCCATTCTCCGAGAGAGGGGGCCGGCAGCAGGGGGCGAAACCCTTACGGATATATACATATATACATATACACATATATATATATATATATGTATCACGCCTCGGTCAGCTTCATACCTCACCACAAGGTGCAAGCGAGTGAAACAACCACAGAATCAGGGTCCAGTCTTAAACTAAATTAAGAAGGCCTCCAATTCCTGTGGGCGAGCAAAGGGTGAAAAGCCACTGGTTGTCCCCAGCTCAGGAGCGTCTGCCACGGCCCAAAGCCGCTGCGAACCACAGAGCGGACGAGCTCCTGCAGACACGCTTGGAACTGCTTGACAGAAGCCTGTCCGATTATACTGTCTGGGAGAATGTTGTAAACACGAACGGCACCAAGCGGCGACCGGACAACATAATCCGGCGAGCGAACAGAGGGCGGATCAATTAGATGTTTGGCATGACGAGCGGAGCGAAGGGAACGACGGGGAGGAGGGGAAGGATCAAGCCGAAAGAACTGTTCAAAGACGCCCGGCCCCTGACCAAGAACAGTTCTGTGGATGAGCCCCAGAATAGCGATGTCTCTGCGGACTGCCAAAGGGGCTAAGGAAAACTGAAGAAGAGCATCAGTATCAGAGATCCCCAATGCCATGAGAAATCTGCGTCGCCCCCGAGGCGTCGCCCCCCCCCCCCCCCCCCCCCCCAAAATCGGTTCCGAATGGCCACGGGCCCCTCGATTATGCCCAGATCCTTGCCAAACTTATGTGAAACCATTGGCTTTTGCCTCCGTTCGCTTCCACTGGGGTTCAGGGGCCTCAGGGTGGTTCCACTATGGCCCAACATAGCCAGCAAAGGGGTTCACGACGGCCCCCACAGCGCCCAACAATGCTCCGAGAGCGCCTCAAAAGGGCTCCAAGAGGCGACGTTTGTGCTTCCGAGGGTGAACTGGCATCAGCACCACTCCCGTACATGGACATTATATTCGAACCCTGTGGCCCAAGATGCCCCCCAGACCCCCCGAAATTAATATTGATGGCGTGGCGACGGGGGGGGCGTGAGTTGACAGAAATATTCGAACCCCAAAGCGCCGCCTTTATTGAGATCAACATTGATGTCGGGGGCGTGGGTGTAATCTAGAATCTCCCTCGAATGTGTAAGGGTCGAATATTTTGTCCATCTGCTGTCTCTTTTGTGATGGGTTGCCCCTAAGATTGCCTAATAAGCCCCTGAAGGCCACCAGCGTCGGCCAAGAGAGCTCCGCGGGGAGCCCAAGAGATCTAACAAGCCTTCCCACATGGCCCTAATACGCTCGCCGACGTTTCTAATTTCACTGTTGCCCGCCTCACTGCTGCACTATATGCTTTCTCGGCTGTGCGCAATGGCGCGAAGCTCCTCCCTCCCTCCCCGACGACGACGACGACGACGACGACATCCGGAAATCTCCAAAAGCATTCGGAGGTCCTCAAAAGTCTTTTTTTTTTGTCACCTCCACAGCGCTCCTTTCCCGGCTCCCACAGGGGCCCCCCGCCCAAGTATCCACCGCAGAGGCGGGCAAGATCGTCGGTGCGCCTGGTGCGCATCCCTCCGAGAAGGGGGGCGGCCGCCAGCGCGCCCGGCACGACAGCCCGTGGGAAGGGGGAAGGGGGTGGGGATTCGGGTCGTCGTCGGCATCTGGTGCGCCGGGTACGGCACAACAGCGGCCCATGAGCGGCCCACAAAAACGCCCTAAGATGACCCCAGCAGGCGATTTGTGGGCCTCCGCGCCAAGAGGAAGGGTGTGTGTGGGGGGGGTGCGGGGCGTCATCCAGAACAAAAGCTCCCCCCCTTCTTTGATCGATGGCGTCCAAGATGGCCCCAAGAGCGTCCCCAAGGCCACCAAGAAGGCTTCAAAGAGCCTCAATAGAGCTCCGAAGGGGCCCCCAAAATGGCTGAAGTAAGCTGGCGTGCGGCGCTCATGCCGAACGATCCGCGAGAGCATTTCTGGTGGACCCCTGGGACTGTCCAGGCTGATGCCGATCTCCGGTTGGGCGGCAGGCCCCTGCGTTCCAACATCTCAACGATGTAACTCGCCAGACATCGTTTTTTTTTTTTTTTTTTTTTTTTTTTTTTTTTTTTTTTTTTTTTTTTTTTTTTTTTTTTTTTTTTTTTTTTTTTTTTTCTTCTTTTTTTGTTTTTTTTTTTTTTTTTTTTTTTTTTTTTTTTTTTTTTTTTTTTTTTTTTTTTTTTTTTTGGGTAATTATTATTATTATATTATTATTATTATTATCATTATTATTATTACTATATATGTAACCTTGCGTGGATAATAGTAGCATCCAGGCCCGCCACGTAACCACAATACCACTTCCGAGACAGCAACTCACAGACAACATAAAGGGCTATGTGGTGTAGGAAACGGCCAAGAACGTTTCCATGAGGCTCGTCGTATGATGGGATCGCACTGGCGTCGTTTCCTCTTGCTCATCGTGTTTGTGTTACCGCTTTTGCTGTTCCTCCTCCGTTTCCTCCCGCCATTCCCATGCGAGCGGAACTATGTCTCAGCTATCCCGGCGTAGCGGGTGCTGTGATGGGCCTGGTGATGTAATGTTTTATGCCCGCGTGATCTGAGCATATGGCACCCAAACAACGGAACGTTCAAACAGCGGAGCAATATCCCACCAGCCCGTTGGGCGAGAGATGTGGGTGGATGTAGGAGTTACTTATTACAACCGCCTCTTTCCCTTCAGGGAGATGTTTAACTCTCCCCCTACCCCCTTGTGCGTGAGTCTGGACGGCGCGGAGCGGTCAGAGCGACTACGGTGGCACCAGGACGGCCCAGCTAGCCTTAAGTTGGGCGTGTCCCCCTACATGGGGATTTTCGACGAAAACAAAATATACAGAAAATGATCAAAAATGGTCAAAAAATGATCCCCAAATAGTCCCCAGACTATTTTGAATACTCCCCCTGTAGAGGGACAGGCCCGGAATGAAGCTAGCCGAAGAATTGCATCCGAGATGGTACAATATAACTCGTGGTGGCTCAACATCGCCTCTTACATGCTTCGAAAAGGTCCAACACGCCCAGAATCACGGTTCCAAATAGCCGCGCGGCCCCCCTGGGACCCTCCCGAGAAAGCAAACTCCTTCCAAAAGGCCCATGAAAATCATGAATTTTTGTCTTCTCGCCTTTCGAATCCGATGGGCTCCTGTGGCCTCAAGATGGCCCCATCATTGCCCACGAAAGCTGCAAGACTGGCCCAAGAGGTGCTCAACAAGGGCCCAAGAGTGCCCAACAACGCCCGAAGAGGTCCCCCAAAAGCAAATTGGACGGCACCGTCAGGGGGGACTAACGTAAACGCCGCCCTCTTTTGAAATCGATGCCCCTTCCAGAGGTCGCTCCAGCCCTCCGAGAGAGCCTTCGAGGCCCCCAAACAAGGCCCCAAAGGCATCCCAAATGGCCTAACTAGTGCCCCACGATGGCCCCAGTCTGCCCTCAAGGCTCCCAATGCGTGGCTGCATGTTTCTACGCATCCCTGATCAAGACAACTCGTGGGGTAATTCTGTTTGGATGGGCTGGTGGAGATTTATTTTTTGGTCGCGGCCGCAGGCGAGAGCGCAAGCGGCGAGTCGTAAGTCTGGGGCGCGGGCCTCTATCGGGGATGGACAGAACCCCCTTTAGTAAAACGTGGTTTAGTGAAAACGACCTGAGGCCCAAACCTGGCGGGCGCAAGCCTGGAAAATAACGGCCGCGGCGCCATCTCGAGAACCGAAAACGGACAATTCACTAATCGACGTGTCACTGTTGGGGGTTCTGTCCGCCCCCGATACTAAGAACTGGTGGAGATTCGCGAAACGTCCAGAACATGATCACACTCATCTGATGGGTTGAAGTGAAAACAGAAGATCTGCCGGGTTTTGAATTGATTCCTGTATCAGTTGGACAGTCTTGGCTGTTGCAAGCAAGCGTGATGTTTTCTTCCCCCACACAAGCACACACACAGCAGGCGTGGTCGGCAGGTGGAGGTGCCGATTGTTAATGAATTTAATCGACCGCGTCATGATGTAATAGCTTGGTTATGGCTATGGCTATGCAGAAAGTGGTGTGGTAAAAAACGAGAGGCGCTGTAATGCCAAAGAGCACCAGCCCAACCCCCCCGGAACATAAGCTCGACGTGGGTAAATTGAAACGCAACAGCAGTCTAGTGCTAACTAAGGCCAATCATCACCGATAAATGATGCTCCCAACAGCATGCAGCGGCTAGAACCCGAGGAGCACGATAACTCCACTCAAGGCAGCCTGAAATGTCGGTACACATCACAACAAGCACACACACACACACCAATAGTGCCCAACCACATGCACTAGGCAAAACTGGAATCCCCTGAGGGCCAACCTGTAATTGGCGAAAATGGGCGTAGCCACGGCAACGTAACAAAGCTGTCCTACGCATGCGGCCGAAACACGGAATCCAAATCCCGAAACCTAAGCGCCGTGAGTCGCAAGGTAAACTCGCACGTCCCAAAAGAATCTAGTGGAAGAGGACAAAGATGAGGGAAAGACAAGAGAGGAACACACACGACAAAAAATGGGCCTAAACTCGAAGATAAGCCGGTACACCCAAAACTGACCTGCTGCCTCCCGCGGGCGCCTGCTGGCATGGACAAATCCAGCCCCCTGAACGCCATCGAACCCACACGCGCGCGCGCACCGCAGCCTGCAACCAAACACAGGACGACGATGAAACCAACCTGTAACAAGCGAGCCCGCGCGCCGAACCTTCGATTTGAGAAAACAACCGCCCATGGTGCCAAAGCCTCCCGCTTCCGTGCAACAGTGGGCCGGCGCGTGGGCGCGCGCCAAAGGAAGGGAGGAGAAAGGAGGCGGATGAAGGACGAGGACGAGGACGAGGAGGAGAAGGATGAGGGAGGAAGACGAGGGAGGAGGACGAGGGAGGAAAAGGAGGGGGAGGAGGAGGAGGAGGAGGAGGAGGAGGGGGAAAGAGGAGGAGGAGGAGGAGGAGGACGAGGATGCGGAGGAGGAGAAGGAGGATGAGGAGGAGGAGGGGGAGGAGGGGGAGAAGGAGGAGGAGGAGGAGGAGGAGGAGGAGGAGGAAGGAGGAGGAGGAGGAGGAGGAGGAGGAGGAGAAAAGGAGAGCAGGACGGTCGCAACAAAAAACTCTCCCCGATGATGGGCTGGCATCCCCCCAGGGCAGCTTGGATCCCACACAGCGTGCAGCTAGAAAGAATAAGCGGACCAGGAAGCTGTGTCTTGCGAGCGTGGCCGAGATTCTGGCCGAGGGATGGAGGCGTGTGGGGAGGGCGGAGGGCTATGGCCTTTGACTCGAGCAGGGCCGTCAGCTTGATGAGTTCCACTGTCGTGGTCTTCGCTGTATTCTTGGAATGCCGCGCTGTCTCATTTCAAGGGTAAACAACGCGATGGTTCTTGAGAAGGCCATGGGGGAACTCTCGGAGACATTGTTCGATCAGCAAGCCACGTTACAAGCATAACTGTGGCAACACATGAAACCAAGCCTCTGGTAAAACGAACTATAGCAACGACGATGACACGTCGAACAGCTTGGTTCAACACGTAAAACTTTTTTTTGTTGTTGTGTGCGTGTGTGTGTGTGTGTGTTATGTTTCCTGTTTGTAAGGCGCATTATCTATGATCACAGTGGGTTACTGACCAATTGAGGCATGACTCTCCTGAATGGGAAAGGAGAGGGCGGCAAATGCAATGACGGTTGCTACGCTGAGCAGGAACACTTTGTTTGGAACACTTTGCTCACTTCCTGTTCTATGCTTCTCTTCCATTTCTTTGCTTACATCGAGGGCAAGCGCAACTCGGGGCAATCGGTGCGGGTCGCCCACGAATGCGCGCGGGCGGGTATCAAACGGAACTTCTGGCGGCCAACAACCGAGCACTATCTGAATACACTTTCTATATATATATATATATCTTGTGGTCCGGTGCGTGGGATAAACAAAGGCTCGGCGTAGTTCTACAAAACCGTCGTCCTCTGCCATCCAGCTGGAAATCAATAGGGCCGCACCGCAATATACGGATTGAGGCGGAGGGCCGTCGTCGGAATTACGTGGACATTCAACGCTTGAAATCTGGAAACAGTGTCGATGCCAGCCAATTGGAAACGAATATGCAAATTCCAGCAACAACTGAACTTCAAGCTCCACGCGACGGTCCAAATACATTTGACAACCTATGCTACCAGCAAAACTAACATAAGCTCAAAGCGGCTTCGGGCATGCGGGGCGTCGGATTTACCACGGCCAACTTTGTGCAACTCGCAACATACATGTGGATCTCATCAATCAGCACTTCCGAGCCGTCGAACAACTGGGCATCTCCCGAGAAAACATCGGGAATGCTGTATACGCTTTGCGTAAACAGTCCAAGAACTTGGCACGCAAGAGCAATACTGTGTCGGTCGCCAGAACATATCGTCGCCACTCTCCGCACCCTCGATTCGCGAAAAGACCGCCCTGCAAACATGTAGCGGTGCTGCCAGTTTTGGCCCCAAAGCTATCACACGAGCAAAACGGCACAGTAAAGATGTACACCTTTGCTGATGGGCTCTGAATGCAGCGTATAGCCTTCACGACAGGACCACACCAATTGATCCCACAACCCTTCTCAGGAACAACGTCTCACGCGAAAGCTTGGCGCAATTGTCATGGGTTCTCCTCG
>CAUYUJ010020212.1:105361-117861 GCA_963575745.1 Prorocentrum cordatum
CATGACGCCAATGCGATTCAAATAGGTGGGGCTCCCATTGGATTCCCATTGGGTCCCAATAGTATTCCCCATCGGATTCGAAACGCAAGGATACCTATTGGATTCCAGTCGGATTTCAATCGGATTCGTCAGCCTGATTCCAATGGGATTCCAGCGGGAATGACTCCTATTGGTTTCCAAGATGACCACACTACGATTCCAATCGAATTCCAGTAAGAAGGTTTCCTTCGGATTCCCAAGACAGAGTCCAAGTTGTTTCCAACAAGAACGATTCCTAATGCACTCCAATGAGATTGCAATCGGCTTCCATGAGGAAGGATCCCACCAAGATTCCAATATGATGGGTTCCTATCGAATTCCACTACGGTTCCAATGGGTCCAATAGAAAGGATGCTACTTCAAGAACGTTTGAACATGCCATATTCCGATTGCAGGCCAGTATGGATCCGCCACTTTACAACCAACACGCTCCAGGCAGCGAGGTGTCCCCCTTTACTTGGACCCGCGGACATTCCGAAATCGATGGACATGTGTTGCTACTATGTTTTCGTTGCCTGGTTGTGAAGTGGCCTCCCCGATTGCACAGTGCCCTTCGGGGGGAACACGTGCTGGTCGGAAAGCTCACCGTCTGGTTGTAAACCAGTCCTTCTGGTTGCAAAGTGACCGCCCGCGGGGCTGCGGAGCGCGTCAAGGGCCCCCGGCCCTGGGAGACTCCCCAGCTTGATCATCAGGACATCTCGAGCCGTCTTCGGGCCGTCTTGGGGCTCTTTTGGGCCGCGTTCTGGCCATTCCTGCCACCACGAGCACGGTTCCAGAGACTCCTCGCTCCCATCACCGATCCGTCCTCGATGGCGATGGGCCAACGACCAGACGATGATCAAACCATGAATCAGCACCATGGCAGACCAGAGTCCAGTCAGCGATAGGATGGAGAATCATGGAGCGTAGGACGGGTCACAACATACACCAGCGGGACTGTATTTGACTCTTGGAGCCGTCTTGGCCTCTTCGGGCGAGAGCTGGAATGGTCGGGCGGTGAACGCGAAGCGTCGTCAATAACCTAATGCAGCGCGTAACAAGCGAGGGAACCACCTGTTACCCTCAAACTTGGAAACTCGACTGGATGGGCCATCCCCCTCTGCTGCTCAAGATCTGGCTCCGTAGCTGGGCCACGGTAGCATCGCCAGGAGGAGGCTGAGGATGACGAGGGAGGTGGACGAGAAGAAAGATACATATGAGGGGAGGGAGGAGGGGGGAGGATGAGGGAGGACCGGCAAGAGGCGAATGATGAGAGGGTGGCCGTTCAGGATGAGGAAAAAGGGCGCGGGCCAAAGCGGACGAGTAGGGCTCGACGTGGCGACCACGCCCCCACGACTGGCCAAAGCCGAAAGAGGCAGAGGGACAAAAGGGGGAGGACGAGGAGGAAAAGGAGGAACACGAGGAGGAGTACCAGAGTAGATCCAAGAGGCATCAACGATGCTGCAACACACCCTCCCGTCCCAAGTCCCTTCCCCCTAAGTCCTTGCAAAGTCTTCCGTTAACACTTCAAGAGACGTCCCCTGCAAGCACCCGCCCCGTTTTTGAAAAGGCACTGCCTTGCACCGTTCCAGCGAGTGCGGACGACTGCGCAAGGGTATGACCATCGGTTCCACGGGGTGTCCAGCGAGGCCCCCGCTTCGAGCAAGGGCTGCCCCCCCCACCCGTAGAACTCTCGCGAATGTCTGCGCTTCTGGTCATGGACGTCAAGGGGGTCTGAAGCGAAAACATCACTCTGAAAAGGAAGCGCCCTGCAGCTGTGTAGTTCTACCATGTGCTCAGGCTTCTGGTCTTCCAAGGGTAGAGAAGCTCCAGTCGAAGACCCGATATCTCACCAGCCCCTGGGGTGCGGGCGGCTTAGGGAGTGACTTCTTCAAACTTCCCTCTCCCTTTGGGAGGGAGGCTTGCCACCCACCTCTCCCTGGGTCTGCACTGGCCCGGTGGCGGGTCGTTCGGGCGCCCGAGATGGCCCAATGTGGCCCCCGGAGGCCACCACGTAAACCAAAATGGCGTTCAAGATCACTCACGTCAGCCCGGGATGGCTCAAGACAGCTTCCGACATGCCTCCAAAAGGTGCCATGACCGTCCCGAGACGGCCCCAGGTGGCCACGGAACCTCCCGAGGACCCACCCCGAGAGCTCCAACTCTTTCCACAACCTGCGGGCAACCAGTGATTTTGGCTTTCTCGCCTTTTCGCTTCAAATGGCCTTCCGAGGCCTCAAGATGGCTCCAAGATGGCCTGGGGGCCTTAGGAAGGGCCCAAGACGGCCCTAATACCGCCCAAGGAGGCCCCAAGAGGGCCCAAAGAGGCAAAAGGGGGGACCGTGTTTGGTTATCCTTCATTTTTGGCTTGATCCACCAAGATTGCCCCCTGAGGCCCCTCAAGGTTCCCAAGAGGGCCCCAAGAGAGCCCCAAGAGGGCCCCATGAGAGCCCCTAAGGCCCCAAAATGGCATCGAGAGGGCCCCACGATTGCCACAATAAGCTTCCAAGAGGCTCCTCGAGCGTGAATGCATGCTGCTACGCGTCCCCCTGATCAGGGCAACTTGCCTTGTGCTCGTTTTTGGATGCGCTGGCGGGGATATTTTTTTCCCAGCCATCCTGTGGTGTTGGGCCCTCGTTTTGAAGAGACAGCGCCCCGCGTCACCTCCTCCTCTTCCCTCCTCCTCATCGTCACCATCAGCATCATCCCACTCATTTTGGCACGCCCCTCACACAGTTCGTGGCCCCACATGGAGCTCCACCGAAAGCCCCGGTGGCACAAGCCGCATGCGGGGACCGCACCCAGTTTGGCACACCCCTCACACGGTTCGTAGCCCCACAGGGAGCTCCACCGAAAGCCCCAGTGGCACAGGCCGCATGCGGGGACCGCCACCAATTTTGGCACACCCCTCACACGGTTCTTGGCCCCACAGGGAGCTCCACCGAAGGCCCCAGTGACAAGCCGCATGCGGGGACGGCCACCAATTTTGGCACACCTTTCACACGGCTCGTGGCCCCACAAGGAGCTCCACCGAAAGCCTCAGTGGCACAGGCCGCATGCGGAGACCGCGCCCATTTTGGCACACCCCTCACGCGGTTCGTGGCCCCACAGGGAGCTCCACCGAAGGCCCTAGTGGCACAAGCCGCATGCGGGGACCGCCACCCATTTTGGCACACCGCTCACACGGCCCGTGGCCCCACAAAAAGCTCCACCGAAGGCCCCAATGGCACAGGCCGCGCGCGGGGACCGCCACCCATTTTGGCACACCCCTCACACAGTTCGTGGCCCCAGAGGGAGCTCCACCGAAGGCCCCAGCGGCACAGGCCGCATGCGGGGACCGACACCCATTTTGGCACACCCATCACGCGGTTCGTGGCCCCACAGGGAGCTCCACCGAAGGCCCCAGCGGCACAGGCCGCATGCGGGGACTGCTGCCCATGTTGGCACACCCCTCACGCGGTTCGTGGCCCCACGGGGAGCTCCACCGAAAGTGGTACCCACAACGCGGTACTCGCGGCCGCATATGGTTGGATCCTTCGTCCAGCAAGTTTTGGTGCGCGGGATCGCGACGCAGGTCGAACGCCGTGCAGGACGGGCGGGCTGCGTGCGCGCCGGCGAAGGAAAAAAAACAGCGAGCAGGAGCGGCCCCATCAGAAGCACCGCTGAGCTCACCGCGGCCAATCAGAGCCCCGAATCGTCAGGGGTAACTCGGGTCAGGGATAACTCGGGTTCGTTTTTCGGGAATCCGAACCCGAATTACCCCGGACCCGAGTTACCCCGGATATTTCGGGCGTCCAGAGCCCCGAATCATCAGGGGTAACTCGGGTCAGGGTTAACTCGGGTTCGTTTTCCGGGAACCCAAACCCGAGTTACCCCGGACCCGAGTTACCCCGGATAACTCGGGCGTCCAAGCCAAGATGGCGCGGAACCAGGACACGGTGACGACTTCCCCAAGTACAGACAGGCTGGCGGGGACACGCGACGCGTCTAGTATTCTAAACAGGAGCCGCCCACCACCCGTGCAGCGGTTACTTCTGTTCAAGTTCCTTGTCTTTGGATTTCAGAAATCTCGAGCGAACGCCTCATTTTGAAAAGGAGCCGCCCTCCGTCAATGTTCTCCCAACCATCCTGTGATGCTGGGTCTTCCTTTTGAAGAGACAGCACCCCGCGTCCCTCTCTTCTCCTCTTCCTCCTCTTTTCCCTCCGCCCTCCTCCCCCTCCTTGCCTCTACACTCCTCGTCGCCATCGTCGTCATCATCATCGTCACCATCATCATTCCCAACCATCCTGTGGTGTATGGACCTCGATTTGAAGATATGTTCTCATGATCGTCATGCCTCTGCCTTTTGCATGTTTCATACGGGTTTCCACCGACAGCCCTAGTGGCTGCGCTCGCATGGCACACCGCGCCCATGTCGGCACACTCCTCACACGTTTCGTGGCCTCATAGGGAGCCCCACCGAATGCCCCAATGGTTGGTTTCGCATGGCATCACCACGCCGATTTCGGCATACACCTCAAAGTATCGTGGCATCGTACAGCTCCACCGAAGGCCCCAGTGTCTGCGCTCGCATGGTGCCACAGCGCCCACTTCGGCACATCCCTCACTCGTTTCGTGGCCCTGGCGCTCGCATGGCGCCACTGCGCCCACCCATGTCGGCACACCTCGCACGTCTCGTGGCCCCATAGAGAGCTCCGCGGCTGCGCTCACATGGCACCACCGCGCCAATTTCGCCCAACCCCTCACATATTTCGTGGCCCCATTGGGAGCTGCACCGAGGGGCCTAGTGGCTGCTCTCGCATGGCACCACCGCGCCCAATTCGGCACGCCCCTCGCACATTTCGTGGTCTCATAGGGAACTCCACCGAAAGCCCCAATGGCTACGCTCGCGTGTCACCACCGCACCCATGTCGGCACACCCCGCACACGTTTCGTGGTCTGCTGCGCTCGCGTGGAACCGCCACGCGCATTTCGCCGCACCCCTCACACGTTTCATGGCCACATGGGGCGCTCCACCGAGGGCCCCAGTGGCTGCGCTCGCATGGCGCCACCGCGCTCATTTCGGCAAGCCCTTCACGTTTCGTGGCCATATGGGGAGCTCCACCGAGGGCCCGAATGGCTTCGCTCGCATGACACCACCGCGCCCGTTTCGGCACACGCTCACGCGTCTTGTGGCCACATAGGGAGCTCCAGCGAGGGCCTCAAAGGCTGCGCTCGCATGGCACAACCGCGTTCATGTCGGCACACCCCTCAGACGTTTCGTGGCCACATAGGGAGACCCACCGAGGGCTCACGTGGCTGCGCTCGCATGGCACCACCGCGCCCATTTCGCCTCACCGCTCACGCGTTTCGTGGCCCCATATGGATGTCCCCCGAGGGCCCCAGTGGGTGCGCTCGCATGGCACCATGGCATCGGCTTCGGCACACCCTCACACGTTTCGTGGCCACACAAGGAACTCCACCGAGGGACCCAGAGGCTACGCTCGCATGGCGCCGCCGCGCCCGTTTCGGCACATCCCTCACACATTTCGTGGCCACACAGGGAACTCCACCGAAACCGGTACCCATAACGTGGTACTCACAGTTGCATATGGTTGGGCCATGCGCCAGGAGAGTGAAAACAAGCGAGCGCGGCGCTGCAACGATATCCCCGTTTTGCAAAGAAGCCACCCTCCGTCATTGAACCGGTTGCAAGCTTTTCAAACGAATCTGCGCGGTGCTACGGCGACGGCCCAATGTTGAAAACGACCTGTTGTCCATCATCGAAACTGTTGCAATCTCTTAAGGCGAATGTGCGCGACCCTAAGGCGAGAGCCCCATTTTGAAAACGACCCCCCTCCATCCTTGATCCTGTTGCAGAATCCAAGCTTCAGGATCACAAGTGGTGGGGAAATCCCAAGCGAAACGCCCGACAAGCCCTACCGACGCGTCGGGGGTGTGCGACAGGGAAAGGTTATTTAAAAGGAGAAAGGATGGAGGATAAGGAGGAGGAGGAAGAGGAGGAGGAGGAGGAGGAGGAGCAGGAGGAGGAGGAGGAGGAGGAGGAGGAGGAGGAGGAGGAGGAGGAGGAGGGGCAGGAGGAGGAGGAGAAGGAGTGGCAGGAGGAGGGGGATGAAGACGAGGAGCAGGATCAGGAGCAGGAGGAAGAGTAGAGGGAGAAGGGAGGACCTGGTTATCCCAGGGTGCGCATGCCTGTTCACGCCGCATCTTGAGATCAGAGGCTGGCGCAGCGACACTGGCAGCGATGGGGGCGCACCTGCCGCTTCGTCGGCCAGGCTGCCCCAACAAACGGCCGGCGAGGGGCGAGGACGAGGACGAGCAGGGACGGGATGATGGCAAGAGGTAGCGCAACAAGGCCATGCAAGGCCATCGAGGGTTGGGGGGTGGGGTCTGGGGGGAAGGGATGGGGGGATGTGGTGCCCTATGGAGCAGAAGCGTGACGAGTTTCGCCTTTTTGGCCGCTTTCGACCCCTTGCCGACTGGCGACGATCGGGCTCTTGCCGTGCCCGTTGCGACTCGAACCTTCTTGCATCGCCGAGCATTGCCGGGTCGATGCTGCGCCCTGTTCTGCAGCTCCCTGCCGCGTCCCTTGCTCCCTCCCTCCCTCGTTGGCGGCGCGTGCGAGGGCGGTGGCGCGGGGGAGCGGCCCTCCAAGACGCGGGGGCTCAGTCGGCGGCGAGTCCGGGGGGGAGGCGAGCAGGGCCGGGCCTCCTCGGAAGGCTCGGCAGCTCGGCAGCCCCCAAGCCTCCTGACAAGTTTCCCGAGCCCACCCCTGGGGACGCCGAAAACTTCTCGGAGGGCCAGAGCGCGTCTGAGAAGCTCCGCCGCCCTCCGAGAGGGCCTTCCTCTCCTTCTCGCCTCCCCCCTCGCTCGCCGCCGATCCGCAGGAGCCCCCCTCCTCGTTCTCCCCGTCGTGCCTTGCACGGTTTCCCCCAGGGCCGTAGGCGACCCGAGGAGGAGGAGGAGGAGGAGGAGGAGGAGGAGGAGGAGGAGGAGGAGGAGGAGGGGGAGGAGGAGGAGGAGGAGGAGGAGGAGGAGGAGGAGGAGGAGGAGGAGGAGGAGGAGGAGGAGGAGGAGGACGGGTCGCCCAAGCCGTTCGGAGAAGCCCTCCATCGTGCCTCCCCGCGCCAGTGACCCTCGAGGCGCTGCTGGGCCGGTGCGCGGCGCCTCGCCCGCCGAGACGCTGGCCGGCCTGCCGGCGGCGGTGCCCAGCCGCATCTTGCGCCGCCCCTCCCGGGTGCAGCCGACGGCGGGCCACGCAGCGGCCCAGACCGCGGGCGTCCCGAAGAAGTCGAGGCGGAGGTTTTTCATAGTTTTTGGCCTCTCGGGGCCCTCGCCGGGCCTCGGGACCGTCAAAAAACGACTCGGGATGAGAAACCGGTCCCAGGGAAGTGGTCGGGAGATCGGGGGCCCGCGTCTCGAAAAACTCGAGACGTCGGATGTCTGGGGAGGCCCCAGGCGGGGCGAGTAGTTTGTGCGCAACGGGGAGGGATCGTTGGGAGGGATTCGTGTGTCAGGTGTGGCGCGCGCGCGGCGAGCTTGCCGCCTCCGAGTCTCTCTCTCTTTCCCCGTCCCCCTCGTCCTCTCTCCTTACCTCCCCCCCCTCCCCATCCCTTGCCCTCCTTCCTTCTCTTCTCTTCCTTCGCCGCCCCCCCACTCCCAGAAAACGACCTCCGAAGAGCGCCTGTGTGAAGGGGCTTCCACGGGCGACGGGTGCTGAGATTCTGGAACTTCAGACGCTCTGGAAAACACCTTTGCAGTGTGGAGTGCGTTTCTCCATTGACGCCAGAAGAACTGAGCAAGCTCGATCCGACATCAATGTAAACTGGCGTCTGAGCGTTGAATCATCATAGAAAAACGGACCCGGGATCCGCGCGCATTTGATGGAACCAATCTCTCACATTTCCAACCGACAAGCCGAAACATTCACACGTGCGAGCTTACGTGGGGAACACATGGTGCGTATACTCTATGGGCGGCGCTGCAAGTCAGAATGCTGCAGAGCTGCACGCGTGCAGAACTCAGAAAGTGAAGGCCTCACTCCTCCCTCCCCTCCTCCTCCTCCTCCTCCTCCTCCTCCTCCTCCTCCTCCTCCTCCTCCTCCATCTCCTCCTCCTCCTCCTCCTCCTCCTCCTCCTCCTCCTCCTCCTCCTCCCAATGTACCCGTCTTTGGCTGTCTTGGAACCGTCACTGGGCGTGCCGGGGCCATCTAGGGATCTTCGCCCCTGGATGAGAAGAGGCCCCCAGGGCGGCCCAAGGCAGCTCCTAAGATGCCCCCCCCCCTCCGGCGGGCCGACGAGAGGGCCTCAAGGGGGTCCCCAGAGGGCCCCAACAGAGCCCAGCTTAGAAGGCCCCGAGGTCATGACGTACCACGGGCCAGTCACAACACTCGAGGTCCAATGCCAATGGCCCCCGGGAGACTTCCAGAGAGCCCCTCTTCTCTCTCTTCTCTTCTCTCCCCCTTGCCCTCTCTTCCTTCGGAGGGTTCTACCAGGGATTCCTTGAAGGCAGAAGGACTTGCAAGAATCCCGCTGCCTTCTGATAAGGCCGTCCCCCCATCCTCACGGCACCACCCCTCAGCGTGCCGCTGATTGTGGTCTTGGGCGGCTACTTCATGCCATCTGCGTTCTTTGGGTGGCTGTTTTGGTCTTGGCGCATGTCCGCCATGTGGGCGAAGGCTCGTGGTCCCCGCTGGCTTGGTGGTTCTTCGTGGTCTGAAATTGCTGTGCAATGTCTCGGCGGTTGTTCGTGGTCTCCATGTCTGGCAACGGCCTGGATAACCGTTCGTTGCCTTTCTTGGCTTGGTCGTTGCTCGTTGCTTGCTGGGTGGACGTTCGAGGCTTGTGGCTGGCCATTCTCGTACCTGGAAGGTGATGACTCTGGCTCTTCTTTGCCTGAGGTGGCAACCCGTGGTCTTTCTTCGACGCCTGGTGTTCGCTACCTTGGTGGCCCATCGCGGAATCGGCGGCTCACCGCTGTTTGGAGAGGCCATTCGTGGTCTCGGGAGGCTCAGTCGCGGCTGCTCTGCGTCAAGGGTCAGGGGTGGCTGCTCGTGGCTTGGGCTGCAATTCGCGCTTCGGTTGGCTACCCGCGGGCGTCGCTTGCCCGTCGGAGTCTCCGAAGCTGGTCCGGGCCTTGGAGGCCCGCAGCGCCCTGGCTTGTCGCCGCGCGGGCGGGGGGAGCCACTGAGGCGCGCCGCGGCGCTGGCTGCGCCTCGGCCCGCTGCTGCGCGCGAGCGAGAGCCCCGCGTCGCGGCGCCCGCGTGGAGGTCTGGGCCGGCTCCGCGCTCGGGTGGCTCCTCGCGGTCCTGCTGGCGGGTCGCTGGCCTGGACGGCCTGTCACCCCGACCCGACCCCCCAGACTCCCGACGTAATGATTTTTTCATTACGTCGACCTCCAGTGGTCCCGACCCTTTCCCCATGACCGGCTTTGCGTCCTGAGTCGTTTTTTGACGCTCCCGAGGCCCGGTAAGGGCCCCCAGAGGCCGAAAATTAGGAAGAACCTCCCGTCGTGATTTTTTCATTACTCGAGGGGATCTGGGCCCGTCGGCTGCTCGGCCACCCCGAGGCGCAGCAGGCAGCCCGCGGCGTGCCGACACGGAGCTCCGCACGCAGAGCGCACGCGTGCGCTCGGGCGCGGCACGCTCGCCACAGAGCGCGAGCCACCGCGTCGAGCTGACACGCAGAGCGCGCTGGCGCGGACGTCCTGAGCGGGGCACGTGCTGCGCTTCGAGACTCGGGGTCGGCCCAGATAGGGCGACGAGATCTATGCATATCCACTGCTCCTGGCCAGGCCCATCCTGGGCCCAGGAGCTGTATATATGCCTCCCTGGCCAGGCCAGGAGGGCGTATGCACCGCTCCTGGGCCCAGGATTGGCCTGGCCAGGAGCAGTGGATATGCATAGATCTCGTCGCCCTACCAGAGGGGGGTGTCCAAGAGGGGGCGGCGCAACTCATGGCCGGCGGCATGTGCGCGGCCCAGGGGGAAGTGGGGGTGGGGGCAGGGACGTGCACAAACAAGAAGGGGCGCCATGAGACCTGAGGACACACCATGGCCCACGCCATGGTGTCCACCTTCCCGCTACCCCTGATCTCGGCGGTGGACAGACCTCCCTTTAGTAAACCACCCTTCAGTGAAAACGGCCTAGGACCGAACCCGACGGACCTGGACCCGCGAAAAGGACGGCCGCGACGCCCTCTCGCGAACCGAAAACGGCCAATTCGCTAATCGACGTGTCAGGGTAGGAGGTCTATCATAGGGGAACGAAACATGACATCAACATAAAAACTCAGAGGTCCGCGCGGATTTCTCGGATCGGCGCTGGAGCCCCCTCCCTGGCGCGCGGAGCTCGCCAGGGGCGGCGCCGGAGGCGCCGCCAGGGGTGTCCAGCGCGGAGCCGAGAACTCCGCGCGGGCCTCCGAGCTTTTCTGTTTGCTTGTGTCCTCCCCTCTGTCAGCCTCCGGTAGCCCATTCCCCCCCCCTTCGCCACCGCTCGGACGTCCCTCCCCCGTGCATTTCTCGATCTCGTGCGTGCTTTTTCCGCTGAATCGTCAAAGATGCTCCTCGATCCCAGACCCCCGACGTAATGTTTTTTCATTACGTCGACCCCCAGAGGTCCCGACCCTTTCCCCTGGACCGGCTTTGCGTCCCGAGTCGTTTTTTGACGCTCCCGAGGCCCGGTGAGGGCCGCCGGAGGCCGAAAATTAGGAAAAACCTCCCGTCGTGATTTTTTCACTACTCGAGGGGTCTGGGATGGTCCTCGCCGAGGAAAAAAATGCACACGTTCGAGCGACGCCAGGCCCCTCTTGGCCGCCCCCGAAGCGCGGGCGTGCCGGGGCAGCCGCGGCCCCCGGGGCCTCTGCCGGCCCGCCCGGCCCCGCCCCGCCCGGCCGCAGGGCCGCCCGCCGCGGGCCCCGCCCGCCCGGCCGCAGGGCCGCCCCGCTCGCGCGGGGCGTCCTCCCGACCTGGCCCTCTCCTCCCCCCCTCCCCAGACCCCCTCGAGTAATGAAAAAATCACGACGTGAGGTTTTTCCGACTTTTCGGCCTCCGGGGGCCCTCGCCGGGCCTCGGGAGCGTCAAAAAACGACTCAGGATGCAAAGCCGGTCATGGGGACCGGGTCGGCACCTCTGGGGGTCGACGTAATGAAAAAATCATTACGTCGGGGGTCTGGGTCCTTTTCCCCCTCTCCCCGTCGGCCGCCTCTCTCTCTCTCTCTCTCTCTCCGGCCCTCTGCTTCTCTCCGTCCCTCTCTCTCTCGCTCTCGCTCTCTCCCCCCCTCGCCCTCTCTGCCCTGCTCCTCTCCTTCCCCGCCTCCCCCCCCCCGTGGCCTGCTCCCTTCCCCCCGCGGCGCCCCTGTCGAGACGCGACGCCGCTTGGCGCACCCCTGCATGCCAGGAAACATGCCGCCGTGTGCACGCGCCGCGTGGTCGGCACCCTCGCTCGCGTAGGCGCGCCAGGTGTAGGGCACGCGTCCGCTTGCCCACGGGCAGCTGACTGCCTTGGGCCACTCGGCGCCCGCGGCCTTCCAAAGTGCACGGTGGGGGGGCCTTGGACAAGCAACCCTTAGGTAAGGAATCCAGGGCCTGGGCGATGGTGGAACTCCAATCGAGGCTTGGCCATGGATATCCCCGCCGCCCTCAGCAGACAAGGAATCCTCCAGGGTCTGCAGCCTCCTGGGCACATTCCTTAACCAACGCCCCCACCGTATGCATGCAAACGTACGCGCGGTCCTGGTAATGTGGCGAGCTCTGGAACCCCTGACCCCCAAACATGTGTCACCCCTACCGCTTGAAAGGCCGACGCTTACTTCCGCCGGCGTCCGCTGGCCATCCACCGCCTTCCGGCAGCCTTCCGCCGAGAGAGAGGTGCCAACTCCTTCGACTCTCGAAGGCGGGCCCTTTCTGGAGCGCCCCATGTGGTGCATCCACTCGCGCCACCTATGCGCACATGTTGGCTTGTTTGCTCGAGTGATCAGAAGGGGGCGTGCCAGAAGAGGGGCTGGAGCAGGAACATCGCCCGGCAGCTGGTCGCCAGGCTCAGCCGACCTTCACGTAATCCGACTCTTGCATCCAGCAACCGCCAACTGTACAGCCTGGGCGGTCGGGGAGAACTTGTCTTGACGGCAACGATGACACCCCATGAACCGATGCCAAATCTCTGAACAAGAAAACGGGGAATCGGCAAACTGTCCTGCCGCAGGACCGTCATCGCCCTTTCCCCAAGGCGAAACGAAAAACCTGGTGCGGAAGAGACGGAAGGCGGAGGGACGAGATGGGAGAGGGCCAGTGTGGTGTGTGAACGAGGTGGGGGGGCTTGCTCATAAGAAGAGCCACGTCGTATTGCGGTCACTGCTCTGCTCTCGTTGCTCGATGTTTCTGCATGTTCGACCTGGGGATGGGTCTTCCGCTGCTTAGGGTGGTAATCTGAGGGCGAGGAGTAATGAGAACTTGAAAATGCAACGTGCGATCCATTCCAAAGTTC
>CAUYUJ010020212.1:125361-161812 GCA_963575745.1 Prorocentrum cordatum
CCCTTCTCCTCCTCCTCGTCCTCCTCCTCCTCCTCCTCGTCCTCCTCGTCCTCCTCCTCCTCCTCCTCCTCCTCCTCCTCCTCCTCCTCTCCTCCTCCCCTCCTCTCCTCCTCCTCCTCCCTCCTCCTCCTCCTCCTCCTCCTCCTCCTCCTCCTCCCTCCTCCTCCTCCTCCCCCTCCTCCTCTCCTCCCTCCTCCTCCTCTCCTCCTCCTCCTCCTCCTCCTCCTCCTCCTCTCCTCCTCCTCCTCCTCCTCCTCCTCCTCCTCTCCTCCTCCTCCTCCTCCTCCTCCTCCCTCCTCCTCCTCCTCCTCCTGCTCCTCCTCCTCCTCCTCCTCATTTCCTCCTGCTTCGGGGACGCGCTAACCCCAGACAGCTCCAACCCAGGGCCGTGGGCGGACCCCAGCGGTACCACGAGCCGCTCGCCAGTCTGGCGGGCGAGAGGGTCTCTTCGGCAAGCCCGAGGGGCGCTGTCGAAGTGGACGGTTCTGCCTCTCTGCCGCCATTCTTCTGCGGAGCTCAGCGCCCTGGCGCCAATGGGGCAACGACCCGTCTCACAAGACACTGTGCTGACAAGGTCAGATCGGCGGCGAGCGGGGGGGGAACGTGAGAAAGAGCAGGCCTTCTCAGAAGGCGGCGGGACTTCTCGGAAGCCCTCGCGCCTTCTGAGAAGTCGCCTGTGCCTTCGGGGAGGGCTCAGGCAACTTCTCGGAAGGCCGGGGGACTTCCGAGCCTTCCGAGAAGGCCTTCTCCTTCTCACTTCCCCCCTCGCTTGCCGCCGAGAAGCGTATTCTGGCAAAGTGGGTCCTTCTTCGGCAACTTCGGTCCAATACGGTCCGCGGGGGGCCTCAGACGGTCCAAGAACGCTCCAACACGGCCAAGAGATGCCTCGAGAGGGCCCAAGAGATCCCCAAGACGCACACCAACAGGGCGCCGAGGCGCCAAGAGAATCCCCAAGAGAGTCTTCGCACTTCCCCCCCCTCGCTCGGCGCCGAACGGCCATGCACGCCTTAACGCAGGCTGCGCCGATCCTGGCCGGGCACATCCTGGGCCGAGGGTCGGCCCAGCCAGGCTCGGTGCAGGCGTGGAGTCGGTGACCTTCCGAGGCTGGGAGGGGGGGTGGGCTCCTGCTCTCTCCTCCGTCCTCCCTCCTCCTCCTCCTCCCTCCTCCCTCCTCGTCCTCCTCCTCCTCCTCCTCTTCCTCCTCCCTCCTTCTCCTCCTCCTCCTTCTCCTCCTCCTCCTCCTCCTCCTCCTCCTCCTCCTCCTCCTCCTCCTCCTCCTCCTCCTCACCCTCCTTCCCCTCCTCACGCACTCACTCACTCATGGCAGTCCTGGGTTCCCCTGTAGCCATGCACTCCTCCTCCTCTTCCTCCCTCTTCCTCCTCCTTCTCCTCCTCCTCCTCCTCCCTCCTTCCTCCTCCCTCCTCCCTCCTCCCTCCTCCCTCCTTCCCTCCTCCCTCCTCCCCTCCCCCTTCCCTCGGGTCATACACAGATCACTATGTAAGGGTGTTGATCGGTTCCGGCCCGTCGGGGCCCTTACCAGGCCCCGGGACCATCAAAAACCACGCATGAAAACTACAGGAGGCGAGTCAGCAGCCAAGGCGACTGTAGGGCGTCGTCAGGATTCGCTTGCAAATCAAGTTGCACATATTGCGCAAATGGTGGTCCAGCTGACGGGGAGTCTGGGGTACACTGACGTGGAGGTGCCGACGAGCAAGGGTGGCAAGTCGACACCGAGACGGACGAAGAACAAGAAAGCTGAAGAGCCAACTCCAACTAAGCCCAGGGCCTTTTTGAAGAAGGTGAACTCTTGCGGGCAAACTGTCGCTGAGGAGCCTCCGAGAGCTGATCCAGGGGTCCACACCAGCTTCCAGGACTTCACCATGGCCCGTTGTGGAGAAGAGCCAGCCGATGTTGACTTCGCAACCGTGGGGGACGGCTCCCATGGTCCAGGCCAGCGCGACGAGAGCCACCGACATCACCGAACCGTCGGTCATCGTGTGCCAGTCGACGGCGGAGCTCGAGAACGCAGTGCGCTGGCTGCAGTCGACTGCGCCCCCATGCAGGGGAGACGTACGTATGCTCTGTCCAACTCAGCGCAGGTACATTTTTGTTCGCGCGCGCGCGCAGGGATGCCAGTGGCCGTCAAGAAACGCGGCTAACTTTTTTTTTGATTCGAAGCTAAGCGGGCCGCGCACAGCTTGAATTAACAAGGAGGAGAGGCAGAAGGAGGGGCCTCACGTCAAGGCCAGGAGGGGGCAGAGCCCCGGGATCAGGCGGTGCCGAAGGCGAAGGGCATGCAAAGGTACGCCTTGAATAGGAACCCGGAGGCGAAAGCAACGCGGCTCACAAGCAACGGCCCAGATTCCGCACAAGAGCACAATCATCGCAGACGCTGGACGGTTGGAGTGGCTTGCCGTCGCTCGGACGCCCACTTCCCGTGCACTCTTGGGCTTCGTGCGTGTTATTTTTTTGCTCGATGGTCCAGGGGTCGGAGGGTCGCGCCGCATCGCCTACGCATCGGCGACGCATCGCCGATGCATCAGCGACGCATCATCGATGCGCCCGCGACGTCGGCGATGCATCGGCGGCGTCGACGTGAAGCAAGTCGGGCTCCACATCGAGCCCCCTCGGCGATGCATCGGCGATGGGGCGCGATGCATCGGCGATGTGGCGATGCATCGGCGATCCACATCGAGCCCCATTGGGTTTCGTGCGTGTTTCGTGCGTGGATGGTTCTCGCCGAGAAGAGATGCACACGTCCGAGCGATGCCGAGGGGACTGCCGCGGGCGTGCCGGCGGGCTCTCTCCCGCGGGAGGCCCCCGCCCCGTGCCGGGGCCCGGCTCCCGGGACACAGCAGAGCACGGCCTCCTCGGCGGGGAGGGCTTCCCAACGCCTGGCCGTCGCTCGGACGTCCACTCCCTGTGCTTTTGCCGGTTTCGTGCGTGGTTCTTGCCCCCAATGATCAAGGATGCTCCTCGATGGTCCTCGCCGAAAAAAAAATACAGCCTCCTCGGCGGGGAGGGCTTCCCAACGCCTGGCCATCGCTCGGACGTCCACTCCCTGTGCTTTTGCCGGCTTCGTGCGTGGTTCTTGCCCCCAGTGATCAAGGGTGCTCCTCGATGGCCCTCGCCGAAGGAAAAAGTACACACGTCCGAGCGATGCCAAGACACTGTCCAGGACGATGGGGCGTTCCCCTCGGCGGTGCCGAAGACGGCGGCGGGCAGAGCGACAGTTGCAGTCAGCTTCGCAGACGATGACCTCTGCGGCGCCATGCGGGAGACACCCGTTTCGACTGCAGACTTGCTGTTCAAGGAGATCCTGGCACGGAGGGTCGTAACGACGAAGAGAGCGGCGGCCTGCAAGTCGGAGGTCGCACGCATATCGATATATGTGTATATATACAAAAAAAGGTGACGCTTTTTGGAGGACATCCTAGCGTGGGTCCTGCCCACTGGAATCTTCTGGACCGTGCAGGGGTCAAAGTTGATGCCGGTATGCCACGGGATTCGCGGGAACGGGACCCATGCTCTATGTATCATGCCCGGGCTCGTCCTGTGGCGACGACGCCGCGTGGACGTGATGCGTGCCACCCTTCGGAAATGCGAACTCGGGAGCGACTGCCGAGACGATGGTCGGAGCCGAGATCCAGCCGAGATGGCGGCTCCGGAAGCGCCTTGAGCCTCGGTCTGATAATTACCGATGGTGCAGAAGTGGGCGGAGGCGACACGCTTTCGGGCCGTCTCGGGCATCTCACGCTCTCCAGCACGAAGACGCTGCACAGGTGAGCAGCCCTTCCTGGCCTGCAGAAGGATCGGACCTGCACCTGTCCGTCTGGCATTGCGGCGGCTCTGTCGCCTCCTCGTCCGGGGGGGGACAGCTCGCCCGACCCCTGCGGCAAACGAGCCGACGGCGTGGGGCGCGCCACTCCTGCGCGACCAACTCTGCCGGCAGTGGCGACAACGAGAGACGAGGACGTGAAGATGGAGGATGTGGCCATGGAGCGCGCGGCAGCTGAGGCGCACGCAGCGCCCGCTCCACCACCTCAGCCACCCCAACCTGCTCCACCTCCGTGGGCAAACGATTCTCGGAGAACGATCCTGGGGTGTGTGGTGATTGCCTCCCGCCTTGCGCGCCACCAGCTGTGCGCTGCAAGCACGACGGCTCCCAGGCCACTGCTATCCGAAGACATTCTTCCTGGAGGTGGGCTTCAGGCAAGCACGCGGCTGCTGTGTGCAGCGGGGATCAAGATGGGTGGCAGAGCAAGACATATAGAAACGAGTAAGTGAAGGAGGCCGAGAAGGCCGCCGTCGATGGGAACTGGGCTGGCAATGCTATGCTTCGGGTGTGCGCTGCGGCTGCGCAGACGAACTTCACGGTGTGGACGAGTGGGTGGTCGTTGGCAGCTCTATACGGCTCCAGCTCAGACCAAGACGAAGCGGATGGTGTGAATCACTGTCAGGGGGCAGCGCTATCGAGCGTCGGCGACCACCCCCAGCTCTGCCCTGACGGAGGCCGAGGAGCAGCAGTGGAAAGCCACATCGCGCCCGTACGTATCACGAACGCTTCTCTGGTGGTGCTCGTGGCGGTGCGGCTGGATCACGTCGAACGTCCAGGTGGCAGTGCTGGCGGCGTTGTCTCCAGAGCCTCGACGCTCGCAGTATGCTGCACTCGTGGAGCCCGCCTCCTCCCTCCTCCTCCTCCTCCCTCCTCCTCCTCCCTCCTCCTCCCTCCTCCTCATCCCTCCTCCCTCCTCCATCCTCCTCCTTCCTCCTCCTCCTCCCTCCATCCTCCTCCTCCTCCTCCTCCTCTCATCCTCCTCCTCATCCTCCTCCTCTTCCTCCCTCCTCCTCCTCTCTTTCTGCTCCCTCCTCCCTCCTCCCTCCTCCCTCCTCCTCCTCCTCCTCCTCCTCCTCCTTCTCCTCTTCCTCCTCCTCCTCCTCCTCCCTCCTCCTCCCTCCTCCTCGACGTCAAGGGGGTGCGACCGCTCGTGCCCGCAGCCTGCCGGGTCCACCAGACCAGGGAGGGCGACGACGACCTGTCCCAGGCCATCGAGGAGGCAGGAGTCCCGCAGCCTGGACGTCAGCCGCTCGGTGTCGCGCCCCGAGCGTCTCGGGCGTTACACTTGCATGGCTGAGGGCTGCGGGTGGAAGCCTGACTCTGCGGGAACGCCACGCCACGTCTGTCAACAAACTCGGGCTCCTTGGCGGAATGGCAGGGGAGGGCCTCCCCCATGTACCCGAAGGGGCAGAGGAGTGCACGCCTTGGATGTGCCGCATTTCTTGAGAGAAATACGATGCGGAAGTCTCGGGCACGAAATGCGATGCGATGACCATCGCTTACGACAGCTCAACGGGACGTATCATGTGAGCTTCGAGAATATTTCGCCTGCGCTGTCCAGCTCCTGAGTACAGGGCCGTACATTTTGCATGTGCAAGGTGTGGCCGCCGCAGCGTGATTGCGAAGTGCATCCCGGATGCAAGCTGGTTTCCTTGCAAGAAGGAGCCTGCAAGCATTTCAGCGCCAACGGCTTGGCAACGCATCCGACCTCAGTGTATGATCGACAAGAGGGCCCCCCCGCCGGGGGAAAGAGAAGCTCAAGCGTGGTCGAACGCGTGGGGGTGAGAGGAAGCCAGGCCGCAAGGCCACGAAGAAGCAGGCGATCTCATCTTGACGGGATCCACTCATGAGCGGTGCATCATCTTCCTCTCAAGGGCCTCCCGCAGCGAAGCGGCCGCGACCGGCCACCGACGCCGCCAGATCGCCAGAGCCAGCTCCACGACCGGGGAGGCTGGCGTCCACTTCGGCATCTTCAGCTACTCGGAGGGTCAGGAGGACTTCGCCTGCTCCTGCACCGAGACTGGCAGCAGCTTCTGAGATGAGACCGTCAGGAGGAGAAGGGAGGAGGAGGAGGAGGAGGAGCACGAGGAGGAGGAGGAGCAGGAGGAGGAGGAGGAGGAGCAGGAGGAGGAGGAGGGGGAGGAGGAGGGGGAGGGGGAGGAGGAGGAGGAGGAGGAGGAGGAGGAGGAGGAGGAGGAGGAGGAGGAGGAGGAGGAGGAGGAGGAGCAGGAGGAGGAACAGGAGGAGGAGGAGGGCCTCACCCGCGCGGAGCTCGTCGAGAACGCGTTCGCACACGTGTGCGGCGGCTTCGCCTTCGAGCTCGCAGCTCCCGCAGAAAGCCTCACCGGGAGGAGCGAGTGCCAAGTCCTGGGCACGACCCAGGCCTGGCGGCGCCACGAGGCAGCGGAACACAGCCGGGTTTCCGAGGGCCAGCCGTCGCCGCAGGGCGTCAGAGCCCATGCGCATCCTGCGCGAGAGCCAAGCCCAGGCTCGACGTCGCCAGCTGGAGCCTCGGGAGGCGCTCGATCGCACAGAAGTCCTGGGCGACAGCCGAGCCCAGGATGAGCGTCGCCTGCTGGAGCCTCGGAAGGGGTTAAAACGCAAGTTAATGATATGGAAGAGGTGGAAGCATCCCAAGGGGGCCAGATCGGTGGGGCTGTGCCGCCTGCGACGCCAGATCGGCTCCAGATCGCCACCGTCAATGTGGCGTGCATGACCAAGGCTCGCCTCACGACGATCTTCGAGAGCAGTGACCTCACCGAAGTGGGCATCATTCGCTTGCAGGTGATGAGGGGCTAAGATCTCAGAGCTAAGTGGATCACCCCCACTGCGGCTGCGTTTGCCTGGAACGTCGCCTGCAGTACCCCGCCACCACCATCGACGACGACACGAGTGAGCCATGAAGGCCGTGCTACTCTGTGGCGTCGATCATTGGGCCGCATCCACGTGGTGCGCGACAAGTTTTTGGACCGCCGCATGGCGGGCATCTACGCGGCCCAAGCCACCTTCCTGTCCTTCTATGGCCCTCAGTGGTTAGATGTGGGATGGTTTCAGACAGCTCTCGGTTATCTTGTTACGTTGGGTCACCTTGGACATCCAGTCTATGTCGTGGGGGACTTGAATTGGACGCCTCCTTGCACCGCGGTGCTGCAGATGGGGTTGCATTTGGGTACTACCTTAGACGGGGCGCCTTCTGTGACTGCTGCGAGTGGCACCGCACCGACGAGAACCTTGATCTGGGGCTCACCTCCTACGCCACCGCCGGGGTACAGAGAGGACCTCCATCGGCAAGTATCCCACACCATCGCCTCACGACGTGCACCGCGGACATCCCTCTCTTGGAACAGCCGCGCTGCCGACTGAAGCGCACGGCCTCTCTCTGTGCGTACTTCGAACGGTGCCGCTCTCGGTTATTTTGCTACGTTGGGTCACCTTGGACATCCAGTCTATGTCGTGGGGGACTGAAGCGCACGGCCTCTCTCTGTGCGGACTTCGAGCGGTGCCGGACCGGGAGGCCTCCGCGCCACGTCCCCCCCGCGCCGCTGGCTCTCGGCGCGCCCGAGCGGGCGACGCCGACGCCGCGGGGCGGGCCCGCGGCACACCCTGCGCCCCGCGCCCGAGGCGACGCCGCGGCGCCCCGCGGCTGTGCGCCCCGCGGCGGCGAACCCCCGCGGCCCGCGGCGGAGCTCGCCGCGGTGCCCGCGGCGCCCTCCCGAGGAGGAGGAGGAGGAGGAGGAGGAGGAGGAGGAGGGAGGAGGAGGAGGAGGAGGAGGAGGAGGAGGAGGAGGAGAGAGGAGGAGAGGAGGAGGAGGAGGAGGAGGAGGAGGAGGAGGAGGAGGAGGAGGAGGAGGAGGAGGCGCGAGGCCGCGCGCCGGCCCAGGAGCGCGGCGCGGCGGCGCGTGGCTCTGGTGGCGGGGCTCCTGCCCTCCCTGGAGCCACGGGGCGCGGGCAGCGCGCGCGCGGAGAGGCCCAGAGCTCCGACGCCTCGACTTTTTTTCGAGGCGCGGGCCCCCGAGCTCCCGACCACTCCCCTGGGAGTCCGGCTTTTCCTCCCGAGCCGTTTCCTGACGGTCCCGAGGCCCGGCGAGGGCCCCGAGAGGCCGACGACTATGAAAAACCTCCGTCTCGATTTTTTCGAGACGCCCGATGCCTGGGGAGTGCCCTGGCGATTGCCGTGGGACGTGGCGCCGTGGAAGTCGGCCGACTAAGTGACCGGCCCAAGAGGTCTCTCTCTCCCTGGCGAGCGTGCCGCGGCCTCGCCTCCGAGGCTCCGCCGCGACCAGTCCATGGAGCACCGACGACGGCTGCATTCGACTGCACGGGCGCCCTCTTTGGGTGCGCTCTCGCACGGGTAGACACCCCATGGGCCAGCTCGATGACGAGCACTTCTATGGTTTTGCCCGTGCTGTTTGGGATGGGCTGGTCAAGACAGTGGCGAATGGGATGAGAACGCAGTCGGACGCGCCTTCGTGGCTCTCTGAAGGTGCCGCGTCCGAGAGCCAGATGGCACGGCGAGCCGGCCGGACGCCAGCGGAAAGAACACTTAGCGCAGTGGTCATCTCAAGTTTGGACGCTGGCGACTCCGCTTGTCGAGCAGACGCAGCCAGCGCCAGCTCTGCCAGTGGAGGCTATGCGCGAGCAGTGGCAACACCAGTGGTGCCCGACGACGCATGATCCACAAGAGCACGCACGAAACCGGAAGCGACATGACGATGGCGTGGTCTTCCCAAGATGAAGCAGAGACTCGGAGTGGGTTGCACGGTGTCCTCCCGGGCCGTAGGCGACCCGAGGAGGAGGAGGAGGTGGAGGAGGGGGAGGGGGATGAGGAGATGGAGGAGGAGGAGGAGGAGGAGGAGGGAGGAGGAGGAGGAGGAGGAGTAGGAGGAGGACGGGTCGCCTAAGCCCTTCGGAGAAACCCTCCAGAGTGGGTCCTGGCGAAGGAAGAGTTCGACGCAGCGGTGATGAAGGCCGGGGGATGGGCTGGCCGGTCGCTGCTGGAGGTGCGGGCACCGGCATGAGCATGGCTTCTAGGACGTCCGCGCGGACTTCTTCGATCGGCGCTGGACGATGACGATGATGATGATGATGATGATGATGATGATGATGATGATGATGATGATGATGATGATGATGATGATGATGATCACGGATCAGCAGGGGAAAGAGTCATGAGACTTCTCCCTGTCGCACCACCAGCGGTGTCGTTAGGGTGGCGGCTGGGCGTTAGGCGTGGCGTCGAGCTAACATTTTCCAGCAGTTGCATGGATGGTGAGTGGTTACTTTTTTCCAGCAAGGAGGCTCTCGCTTGAGAGGTGGGGATCAAACTAAAAGAGATGATGATGATGATGATGATGATGATGATGATGATGATGATGATGATGATGATGATGATGATGATGTTGATGTTGATGGATGGATGGATGACGATGGATGGATGGATGGGATGGGATGGAGGGATGGATTAGTGGAGGGATTGATGATTGATGTTTTTTCCCTACCTAGGCTCTGCCTAGAAGGGTTCTTATCGTCTTGCCCGCCTCGGGCGGTTCCCCCGGCATCCGCCCCGCGGTTCCCCCAGTTGCGTCCCCTTAGCTTAGCGTTGCTTATCTCATCTTGGCTTAGCTTATTTCATCTTCGCTTAGCTTAGCTTCATCTTAGCTCAGGTTTATCTTAGCTTAGCTTACCTTCATCTTAGCTTCGCCGAGCTTTAGCATAGCAGAGCACAGCAGAGCACAGCAGACCGTAGCATAGCATAGCGCAGCACAGCATATCATAGCATAGCCCAGCATAGCATAGCATAGCGTAGCATAGCATAGCATAGCGCAGCACAGCACAGCACAGCGCAGCATAGCATATCAGAGCATAGCGCAGCTTAGCATAGCATAGCATAGCACAGCACAGCGCAGCATGACATAACATAGCTTAGCATAGCATAGCATAGTGCAGCATAGCATAGCATAGCATAGCGCAGCATAGCATGGCATGGCATGGCATGGCATAGCATAGCAACTAATGCTGCTTTCCTAGGGGCTCCAACTTCTAGGTCGGGTCGCACTGGGGTAATTTGATGATGGTGTTGATGCTGATGATATTGGCGTTGAGCATCATCACCACCACGAACATCGTCGTCATCATAATCCTCGTCGTCATCATCGTCATCCTCATCATCACCATCATCATCGTCATCATACTCATGATCATCATCAGCATCATCATAGTCACCATCATTATGATCATCATCCTCCTCATCCTTATCATCACCATCATCATCGTAATCGCAATCATGATCCTCATCAGCATCATCGTCATCAACATCATCATGATCACAATGCTCGTCATCATCATCTTCATCATCATCAACATCATCATCAACACAATCATCTCCCTAACCATCACCGATACCATCATCATCAAAATCCTCATCCTCATCAGCATCAGCATCAACAGCACCATCATCATCGCTGCTATCATCATCAGCAGCATCATCATCATAATCGCCACCAACATCATCATCACCATCACCATCACCATCACCATCACCATCACCACCATCATCATCATCATCATCATCATCATCATCATCATCATCATCATCATCATCATCATCATCATCATCATCATCATCATCATCATCTTCATCTTCATCATCATCAGCATCATTGTAATCACCACCGTCACCACCACCATCACCATCATCACCATCACCATCACCACCACCATCACCATCACCATCATCATCATCATCGTCATCATCATCGTCATCATCATCATCATCAGCATCATCATCATCAACACAATCACAATCGTCGTCGTCGTCGTCATCACCACCACCACCACCGCCACCACCACCACCACCACCATCATCATAATCACCACCACCACCACCACCACCACCACCATCATCATCATCATCATCATCATCATCATCATCATCATCATCATCATCATCATCATCATCATCATCATCATCATCATCATCATCATCATCATCATCGACACCATCATCGTCATCATCATCACCACCATCATCATCGGCATCGACATCATCATCCCTGGTGCGTGGAACACGCCAGGGGCGGCGCCGCAAACGCCGCCAGGGGTGCTCCAACGCCGATCCACTACATCCGGGCGGACCTCAGACAAATTCTGTTTATGTAGTTTCGGTTGTTCGAGCTGCTCGGCTTTCCCACATGGCGCAGGACCTGCCTTCACGATGCGTTCTGCCTGGTCCCACCCGTTGGGTTTGCCAGGCCCTCCGCCCAGAGGAAACTGGGTACAGGTTCAACTGGCCTGCAGAAGGGCTCCTGCTCCAAGCTGACACACATGTCTTCCCCGACGTTTCGTGCTACGAGCCTTCGTCTAGGCTGCCCGAGTCGGCGAGGACTTCGCCATCGTCTCTCGTGTCCGCTGTGCTACTCTCTTCTCAAGCGTCTACCTCCGTGGCGATTGTGCAGGTATGCTCGGACATGTTGCTCGCCCTCACACTTTGTGCGCCGCGATAATGCGCGTTCGCGCATGTGGCATCCTGTGCGCGATAAGTTAGAGGGAGCTTTGAGGCAGAAGGTCTCAGCGCGCAGCTCGCAGTAAGACGTGGAAGGTTGATTCCCAAGCCATTCCTCCTCCTCCTCCTCCTCCTCCTCCTCCTCCTCCTCCTTGACGGTGGAGGGGCCGAGGTGGACTCGGTGAGGGGTCTGGCCCTTTTCGGCTTCGGCTCCCAGGAGGAGGCCGAGGCACTCGAGGCTCGAGTGCGTAAGGTGCGTGCGCCGTCGGCAGCGGGCGCCCCAGGAAGGGGCTTGCATCCCCACAGCTCGTCGGGGGTTTTGCGACACGAAGTGCGACGACTTCCGCAGTCCCAGACCCCCTCGAGTAATGAAAAAATCATGACGGGAGGTTTTTCCAAATTTTCGGCATCCGGGGGCCCTCACCGGGCCTCGGGAGCGTCAAAAAACGACTCAGGATGCAAAGCCGGTCATGGGGAAAGGGTCGGGACCTCTGGAGGTCGACGTAATGAAAAAATCATTACGTCGGGGGTCTGGGGTCGGCCGTGGGCTCCTCTTCCTCCCATGGAGCTCCTGCGCGCGATCGGCCGGTGCCCCTGCGAGGATCGCAGACACGTGAGCCACCTCGAAGACGTCGAGACCATCCGACTCCTCCCCGCTCACACACTTCCTGGGCCCCCTCTCCCGGCCGCCTCCCCCCTCGGACGGATCTCGCCGATCTCTCCCCCGCCGATCTCCCTCCTGCTCTCCCCTCCCTCCTCCCTCCCCTCCCACGCCGCCCCCTCTCGCTCCCCCTTCCCCCCCGCGCTTCCCCCCACCCCTTTCGCCCTCCTGCCTCCCTTACCCCTCCCCGTTCCTCCCTCCCTCCCTGCCTCGGCCCGGGGGCACACTCAGTGCGGCCCCACCCCCGTCACACAGGGGGGGCCCCCGCCGTCGCGCTGAGTGCCCTGGGGTCCACGCCGGCTGCTGCCAGGGGCCAGCCAGGTCCCTCTCGTAAGGCCTGGCCTGGTGGCCTGGCCTGGCTGATTGATTTGACTTCATCAGTGAGTGAATCGATTGCCTGGCCTGGCTGATTGATTTGACTTCATCAGTGAGTGAATCGATTCCCCCCCTCCCTCCCTCCCTCTCTCCCTGCCTCTCTCCTCCTCGCCCCCCCCCGCCCGCCCGCCCAGCTCTACCCCCCGCAGACGCCGCTGGCGGCGCACTCTGTCTTCGCCCAGTGGCTGAAGGCGCTGTCTAGGTCCAACACCTGCAGTGCCAAGAGCACCTGGGCGCGCGGCTTGGGGCGGGAGCTCCGAAGAGGCGGTGCTCATCGTCACCCTGCTTCTGCTCCTTTTTCTTTCCCAACCATCCTGTGGTGTTGGGTCATCGTTTTGAAGAGACAGCGCCCCGCGTTCTCCTCCTCCCCTCTCCTCTTCCTCCTCTTCCTCCTCCCCCTCCTCCCCCCCACTCCTTCTCCACCCTCCTCCTCCTCCTCACCCAGCTTCTGCTCCTTCTTTTTTGGCCAATTAGTCTTGCCTAATGAATCCTTCCTTGACCGGCCGGCCTTCCCAAGGGTTCCCTGGGTTCCTTCGGCATTGCTTCTTTACTGGTTCTGACGAGGCGATCCCCAAGATTGTCAAGCAATGCCAAACAATATAACAACAACGCAAAAACATGCCGAGTAACGCCAAGCGGTGCCAAACGATGCCCAGCAATGACAAGCGATGCCGAGCAACGCCAAGCAATGCCAAACAATGCCAATCAATGACAAGCATTTCCTTGGTTCGTTACTTACCCTGTTTTCAGCTGATTGGGTTCGGGACAGGTGCATTTTCCATTGCCCTGGCTTGGAATTCAGAACGGCCGTGGCGTCTGTGAGGCGCTAGGACGGAGTCCGGCCTAGGCGACGTCTCCTCGCAGCAACATGCAACAACGCCGGCCATGGTATATCGCCAATCTCATGTCTTTCTGCTCCTTCCGCTCGTGTTCTTCGGCGGCGCACCGAGGGGGAAGTGAGAGGGGGCAGGCCTTCCCAGAAGCTCCCCGCGGCCTCGGACAAGGCCCAGGAAGCTTCTCGGAAGACCGAAGCCTTCTGAGCCCTCTGAGAAGCCCTGGTCCCCTCCTCCCCCTCCTCCTCCTCCTCCTCCTCCTCCTCATCCATCCATCCTCCTCCTCCTCCTCCTCCTCCTCCATCCTCCTCCTCCTACCTCCTCCATCCTCCATCCCCCTCCATCCTCCATCAATCCAGTCCTCATCATCCGCCTCCTCATCCTCATCCGCATCCTCCATCCTCCTCGTCCTCCTCCATCCTCAATCCTCCATTTCCTCCTCACTCCGTCTCTCTCCTCCTCCTCCTCTCTCCATCCTCCTACACTCCTACCATCCTCACTCCTCCTTCCTCTCCTTCCTACTCCTCCTCCTCCTCCTACTCCTCCACCATCCTCCATCCTCCACCCTCCCATCCTCCATCCACGCCTCAATCCTCCTCCTCCTTCCTCCTCCTCCTCCTTTGCATCCTCCATCCTCCTCCATCCTCCTCCTCCTCCCCCTCCTCCTTTTCCTCCTGGGCCCTCCGAGCACTCTGCGCGTTTCACCTCTGCGCGCCGCCGATCGCTCCTCCTCCCCCCCTGCGGACGGAGGCGGCGAGCGGGGGCGCACGAGGGAGGGGGAGGGGAACGTGCCTCGGGGAGGAGGAGGGGGAGGAGGAGGAGGAGGAGGAGGAGGAGGAGGAGGAGGAGGAGGAGGGGGAGGAGGAGGAGGAGGAGGAGGAGGAGGAGGAGGAGGGGGAGGAGGAGGAGGAGGAGGGAGGAGGAGGAGGAGGAGAGGAGGAGGGAGGAGGAGGAGGAGAGGATGGAGGAGGGGAGGAGGAGGAGGAGGAGGAGGAGGAGGAGGAGGAGGAGGGGAGCGGAGGAGGAGGACGACCAGTGTAAACCCAAGACCCATCAACGATATTGTAATAAACCCTCCAACACGCTCCATCGTCATAACCCAATAAAGATCAATTTTCATTCAAGGAAAAGCCCTGTTGGAAGACAAACGTTTGAGAATCCTGAGCTGTACCAGAAGACCATTCCTGGGATTTCAACATTGCGAATCACTGCTACTGTTGCGTCTGGACAATCTTGAATTGTGCCAGAACACCATTCCTGGGACTTCAGCACCACAAGCCAACGTAACGGTTGCGCCCTGCCAATCCGACATCCTTCCAAACTACAACTTCCGGTACGTTAACAATGATAATCCTTGAAACTGTTGTAAACATGTCGCGGCGCTGATGCGAGAGCCGCATTTTGAAAGAGAGCCGCCCTCCATCCGTGAAGATCGGGTATGTGTGTAGAACGGATGTGCGCGGCGAAAAGCGAGAACCATATTTTGAAAACGGCCCGCCCTCCATCCGTAAAGCTCTTGCACGTTTTTCGTGCGGATGTGCACGGCACTGATGCGAGAACCACATTTCGAAAACGACCCGCCCTACATCCATGAAACTCTTGCCAATCTTGAGGAATGGATGTTCGCGACGCTACAGCGAAAACCACATTTCGAAAGCGACCCGCCCTCCATCTGTGATGCTGTTGTAAAAAATTTAGCGCGAGGTTCGTAAATGGTGACGAAGTCTCGGGCGAAACGCCGGGCCCGCCCTTCCGACTGGCCTCGGGATGCGACAGGGCGGAATTGTGTTTATGAGGAAAAAATAAAACCAGCGGAAAAGGAGGACGACCAATGTAAACCCAAGACCCATCAACGACGTTGGGATACACCATCCCTCCGAGCTCCCCCTTCAGAAACCCTTGCAACAAATCATTTCCGCTGTGGGAAATGCCGGGTTGGGGGACAACCGTGTGAACATTCTGAAGCGCGTCAAAATACGATTCTTAGGACTTCAACACCACGCGTCAACCTTCGTGTTGCGGGTTGACGATGCTGAATTGTGCCACATCACCACTCCTGGGACGTCACCGCTGCGAATCACCGTAACTGTTTCGCTCTGGCATTCCTGCGTCATTCCAAACCACCCCTGTAGTATGCTCACCATGGGAACCAATGACACTCTTGTGAACTGTAGAAACGCATGTACGCAACGCTGAAGCGAGCGCCACACCTCGAAAAGGAGCCGCTTTCAATCAGTTCAACTCTTGCAGCAGTTTAAAAGGAATGTGCGCGGCGCAAAGGCGAGAACCAACTTGTGAAAAGGAGCCGCCTTCAATCCGTAAAGCTCTTGCAACACGTTAGACAAACATGTGCGCGGCGCTACGGCGAGAACCACATTTTGAAAACGACCCGCTCTCAATCCGTGAAGCTCTTGCGAATCTTAGAAAACGGATGTGCGCGGCGCAAAAGCGAGACCCACATTTTGAAAACCACCCGCCCTCCATCTGTGAAGCTGCTGTCTGTTTTAAGCTTGAAGCTCATAAATGGTAAAGGAGTCTCAAACGAATCGCCCAAGCCGCCGTTCCGACTGGCCTTGGGGTGCGACAGGGAGGGATTACTCTCAAGGAAAAGAATGGAAGAGGAGGACCAGTGCAAAACCAAATGTCATCGACCATGCTGCAATAAACCCTCCCCCGAAGCTCCCTCGTCAGAAATTCTTACAACTATTCGTTTTCAACCAAAAACGTGTCCCGTTGGAAGACAACCGTCTGAAAATCCAGAACCGTGCCAGAAAATCATGCCATAACACCATGCCTGTGACTTCAACGGCGCGGATCCACGTTCCTGTTGCGTCCTGACGATCCTGAACCGTGCCAGAACACCATTCGTGGGACTTCAACACCGCGAATCAACGTAGTTGTCTCGCTGTGGCAATCCTACATCGTTCCGGAACACCACTTCTGGGACGCAAGCCATGGAAATCCTTGCATCTGCAGGAAAGTCTTGAAACGAATGTGCGCGGCGCTCCGGCGGGAGCCACATTTTTAAACATACCGCCCTCCAGCCGTGAGGCTGTTGCAAGTGTTTAGGTCGCACATGAGCGGCGCTAAGGCGAAAACCACATCTTGAAAACGGCCCGTCCTCCATCCGTGAAGCTGTTGTGGATTTTTGGCTTAAGGGACAACAGATTTTGAGGAAGTCTCAAGCGACACGCCCGGCCCGCATTACCGACACGCCGCGGGGTGCGACAGGGATGATTTTTTTACTAGGAGACGGGATGGAAAAGGAAAGAGGGGCGGAGGAGGAGGACGAGGAGGAGGAAAAGGAGGAGGAGAAGGAGAAGGAGGAGGAGGAGGAGGAGGACGAGGAGGAGGAGGAGGAGGAGAAGGAGGAGCAGGAGCAAAAGCAGGAGCAGAAGCAGGAGGGAGGAGGAGCGAGAGAGCCGGAGAGGGCGCCCCGAAGACGAGGCGGCCCGGGCGTACGGACGGACGGACGTCGCGTCGAACGAGGCTCGGCCGCGGCGGGAAGCGCACGGGGGGATGGACGGACAGACGGACGGACGGACACCGCGTCGAGCGAGGCTCGGCTCTGGCGGTAGCCCAAGCGGGGGAGGGCTGGCGAAGACGGACGCCACGCCGAGCCATGCTCGGTCCCAGAGGGAAGGGTGGTCCGCGCCGCGGCGCTCGGAAGCCCCCGTCGTCGCTCGAGCAGAGTGCAGCTGTAGGGTCGTGCCACGCCTCGAGCGTCGACTGCAACGTCCCTCCACCCGTGGGGACAATGAACTTTTTCATCGTTTTCGGCCTCTGGAGGCCCTCGCCAGGCCCTGGGACCGTCCACAAAACGACTCCGGAGGAGAAGCCGGCTCCGGGGAAAGGGTCCGGACTTCGGGGGACCGCGTGGACGCTGCGGCAGGCTCGTGGCCTGGCGCGGATCGATCGGCGGCTGCTTCAGCCGCCAGGTCGTTCTACATTGGTCGGTTACTGTGTGGGCCGCTGGCGGCGTTCCGCCTCAGAACGCCCGCGGACGCCCGCGGCAAGGGGCGGCGCCGCGCCAGCAGCACGCGAGCCTGCCGTGCATGGGGGCCCCCCCTCCTTCCCGCGGCTGCCGTGGGAGCGCAGGCTTGAGGCGAAGGGGGCGACGACGACGACGACGACGACGACGAGGACGAGGACGAGCACGAGGACGAGGACGAGGACCAGGACGAGTACAAGGACGAGGACGAAGACGAGGACGAGGACGAGGAGGAGAAAGAGGAGGAGGAGGAGGAGGAGGACGACGACGACGGCGACCACGGCGGCGACAACGCCGGCACTTTCGGGTGGGCCGACAGGGGGCGCCTCCTCAAGCGCTGTGCAGCTGTCGAGCATGTCCTGGGCCTCGCTGCCTGTCGACGGGAGTGGGGGGGAAAGGGGGGGAGGGAGAGGAGGAGAGGGAGGAGGTGGATAATGACGATGACGATGACGACGATAACGATGCCGATGATGATGCTGCTGATGATGCTGATGATGATGTGTATAAGACGATAATACTGATGCATATTATGGTGGTGGTGGTGGTGCTGCTGCTGCTGATGATGCGAATGATGAGGATGATGATGGTGATAAATATGATGGTGGTGATGATGACGATAATTATGATGATGCTGATGATGCTGATGATTATGCTGTTGCTAATGATGCTGATAATGACGATGATGCTGATGATGAGTATGATGCTGATGCTGATGCTGCTGCTGTTGATGATTATTATCATGATATTGATGTTGACGACGATGGTGATGATGCTGATGATGATGCTAATGCTGATGACAACGACTATCATGATGCTGCTGCTGATGATGATGATGATGATGATGATGATGATGAAGAATATTATGATGCTGCTGCTGCTGCTGCTGCTGATGATGATGATGATGATGATGATGATGATGCTGATGTGGTGAACATTGCAACGCCAGGATCTCAGGCCCCCCAGGAGGAACCGACGGGTGATGGGCCGATTTTCCACCACCACTACCATGGATTATGATGATGATGATGATGATGATGATGATGATGATGATGATGATGATGATGATGATGATGATGAGCAGGAAGAGGAGAAAACGCTCGCAATGAAAAAACTGCAACGCCAGGATCTCAGGGGAGTACGCTTCCGGACTGGCGGCTGAGTTCCGACGGCGCTTTGGCGGCTCGGAGCGGGGCGCCATGCTGGCCGAACCTCAGCGCCGGCGATGCCGATGACATCGCGGGGGTAAGATCGATTTCGCCAACCCATGCCTGGCCGTCGGGGACTTCGACCGGACGAACGCGGCTATGGATTCGGGAGCCCACATCGCCTTCGGGACCGCTCCTCCTCCTCCTCCTCCTCCTCCTCCTCCTCCTCCTCCTCGTCCTCCCCTTCCTCCCCTTTCTCCTCTTCCTCCCCTTCCTCCTCCTCCACCTCCTCCTCCTCCTCCTCTTCCTCCTCCTCCTCCTCCTCCCTCCTCCCTCCTCCCCCCCTCCTCCTCCCTCCTCCTCCTCCTCCTCCTCCTCCTCCTCCTCCTCCCTCCTCCTCCTCCTCCTCCCTCCTCCCTCCTCCCTCCTCCCCTCCCTCCCTCCTCCCTCCTCCTCTCCTCCTCCCCTCCTCCTCCTCCTCCTCCTCCTCCTCCTCCTCCTCCTCCTCCTCCTCCATTCCTCTTTCTTATAAATCCGCCGATCGGGCGTGTGAGTAGAAGGGGGAGGGGGTGACTGGGGTGGCTCTGACAGGGTAGGGGGAGGGGTGGGGGCTCCTGTGGCGTGGGTTCAGGTGGCGTGGGGGGGGGGGGTCCGGTTCCCCGTCCCGCGTGGTGCCAAGGGGAATTGGGGGAAGAGGGGTGGGTGGGTCCGGTGGCCGAGGTGGCTCCGCCGGGGTAGGGGGAGGGGGGGGGTGGGGGGTTCCGGCGGTGGCGTGGGTTCCGGTGGCGTGGAGGGGAGGGGGGGAGGTCCGGTTCCCGGCTTCGCCTGTGGACAGGGGGGGGGAGGAGGGGGGGGGGATCCGGTGGCGTGGGTTCCGATGGCGCGGGGGAGGGAGGGGGGGGTCCATGGCGTGTAAGCTTGAAGGGGCCTCAGCTACAGCCTCGAGGCTGAGCTTCAGCCTCTGGGGTGGTTGCCGGGGTGGCGCGGCCAGGGATGGAGGGGATGGGGGGTGTGTGCGCGTGTGCGCGGGGTAATGTTTGTCCGCGGACGCGAGAAGGGAATCGGGGAAAGAGGGAGAGAGAAGTGGAACGGGGCAAGAGTGGAAAACGGAGAACAAATGCGGGGAAAACGATGGTGGCGGTGAAATGCGTGTTTGTTGTGTGGTGTGTGTTTGTGCGGTGTGCGTGGTGTGTGTGTGTGTGTGTTTGTGCGTTGTGCGTGTGTGTGTGTTTGTATGTGTGTGTGTGTGTTGCTGGCGTGTGCGTGTGTATGTGCCTGCGATGGTGGCGCGCGTGTGTGAATGTGGTGGTGTGTGTGTGTGTGTGTGTCTGTGGGTGCATGTAGTGTGTGTGTGTGTGTGTGTGTGTTTGTGTGTGTGCGTGTGTGTGTGTGTGTGTGTTTGTGTGTGTGTGTGTGTGTGTGTGTGTGTGCGTGCGTGCGCGTGCGTGTATGTCGGCGAAGTGTCGCCGCCCAGTCTGGGGGGCACCCCAAACGACCCAGATCGGCGGCACTGGCCGAAGGCCACTACAATCCGCCGCCCCCTGTAGATTCATCACAGGGGTGCCTGGCGTGCTGAACTTCTTACGGTTTTGGTTTTGGTTCTTTTCCAAAAGAACTCTCCCAGTGGGCTCCGGCGCGTCCCGCCGTGGTCCGGGGAGGCTTGCCCAGAGGTGGCTGCAAACGATTTTCCTGCCCCTGACGGCCCCAAGACGGCCCAAGATGGCCTCCAGGATGCCTCCAAGACGGCCAAGATGCCCTCCGAGACGGCTAAGATGGCCCCAAGATGCCTCCAAGACGGTCCAAGAGGCACCCAAGACGGCCTAAGATAGCCTCAAGATGGCCCAAAACGGCCCAAGAGGCCCTTAAGAGGCCTCCAAGACGGCCCAAGAGGCCTCCAAGAGGTCCTCCAGGAAGGCCCGAAGAGGCCCAAATCGCTGATTTCCGTTAGGTTTTTGACAAATATTTGCGCCTTTTCGGCATTCCGACGGCTTTCCGACGGCCCAAGAGGCCCCTAAGATCGTTCCAAGATCGCCCAAGAGGCCTCCAAGATGGCCCCGTGACGGCCCGAGAGGTCTCCAAGACTGCCAAGATGGCCTCCAAGATGCCTCCAAGACGGCCAAGATGGCCTCCAAGACGGCAGCGATGGCCCCAAGATGCCTCCAAGACGGCCCAAGAGGCCTCCAAGAGGTCCTCGAGGAAGGCCCGAGGAGGCAAGATCATTGGTGTTCCCTAGGTTTTTTAAGGATTTTGGTATTTGCGCCTTTTCGGCTTTCCGTCGGCGCAAGACGGCCCAAGAGGCCCCCAAGGTCGCCCCAAGATCGCCCAAGAGGCCTCCAAGTTGGCCCCATGACGGTCCAAGAAGCCCCCAAAACGGTCCCAAGAGGGCCCCGAGACGGGCCAAGAGGCTTCCAAGATGGCCTCTAAGACGGCCCCGAAGCGCTCCAAGAGAGCCCCAAGTCGGCCCAGAAAGGCCCCAAAGATGGCTCCCGACGGCGTCAGACGTGCCAGGAGCCCACCAAGACGGCCGAAGATGGCCTTAAGATGGCCCAAGACGGCCCAAGAGGCCTTCAAGAGGGCCTCCAGGAAGGCCCGAAAAGGCCAAAATCATTAATTATCTCTAGGTTTTTGAAGCCCGACGGCCCGAGACGGCCCAAGTTGTCACAAAGATCGCCCACGACGGCCCCAAGAGGCCCCCAAGACGGCCCAAGAGGCCTCCAAAACGCTCAAGATGGCCTCCAAGACGGCCCAAGAGCCCTCCAAGACGTCCTCCAAAAAGGCCCGAGAAGGTCAAAATGGCCTCCAGACGGCCAAGATGACCTTCAAGATGCCCACGTGTTCCCCGAAGGCTTTCCAAACCGATTCGGGGAACACATGGTCGGATAGCTTGGCAGGTCTGGCCTCAACGTTCGGCCACATAGGCGCTTCCAAAAAGGCAGGGGGCGGCGGTGATTCGCCGTATGCGTCTTCGATGATTTTTCCTTGTCGTACCCCGAGGCCAGTTTTTAGGGCGGGCCTGTCGTTTCGCCAAAGACTTCCTCACCAGTTATATCTTGAAGCTTTAAAAGTGGTAGACATTTCTCAGATGGAGGGCGGGCGGTTTTCAAAGTGTGGCTCTCGCCTTAGCGCCGCGCGCACTCGTTTTAAACATTTGCAAGGGTTTCACGGATTGAGGGCGGGTCGTTTTCAAAATGTGGCTATCGCCTCAGCGATGCGCACATTCGTTTCCAAAAATTGCAAGGGTTTCACGGATTGAGGGCGGGTCGTTTTCAACATGTGGCTCTCGCCTTAGCGCCGAGCACCTTCGTTTTACTCATTTGCAAGAGATTCACGGATTGAAGGCGCGTCGTTTTAAGAATGTGGCTTTCGCCTCAACGATGCGCACATTCGTTTCAAACATTTGCAAGGGTTTCACGGATTGAGGGCGAGGAGGAGGAGGAGGAGGAGGAGGAGGAGGAGGAGGAGGAGGAGGAGGAGGAGGAGGAGGAGGAGGAGGAGGAGGAGGACGACCTTCCGCCGCGGCCGCCTGCGCGGGCCGCCCGCGCAGGCCGCGCCACCTCGGGAGACCGGGAGGGCGCTGACGCGCGACCTGTGCGCTGCAGACTTCTGCGCGAAGGTCGGCACAAACGACCCCGTTCGCGTCCGTCGCCTGGCACCAATCCCATTACACGCGGCTCACAGGAGGAGGAGGAGGAGGAGGGGGAGGAGGAGGAGGAGGAGGAGGAGGAGGGGGAGGAGGAGGAGGAGGAGGGAGGAGGAGGAGGAGGGGGAGGAGGAGGAGGAAGAGGACCACCAATCCCATTCGAAGAGGCCCCCGAGGCCCCCAAGAGGAGCCCTCGAGGCCTCCCACGGGGGCCCAAGAGGGCGCCACGAGGCCCTCACTGAGGGGCCCCTGGGAAAGGAGCTCGACGGAGATCTTGAAACCCTCCACGCCGAAGATGGCCCCCGAGACCACCCCCAGGCTCCAAGAGGGCCCCGGAGACCCCGACGATGTCCCCAGGACGCCTCTGAATGGCCCCAAAGAGGACTCCAAGATGCCCAAAGAGCCCTTTCAATAGACCCCAATATTCTCTTGTCCACAACCCTGGGCACGGAAGCGGGATGGGCCGAAGGCTACTAGATTTGAATCAGCGGGACATGTGCAATTGGATGGCAGAAGTCGTTGCTGCTGTGCCATGCGATGCGCGAACGATCCCCGCCGACGTCAGTGCGCCATCGACGAGAGCCCATGACGACGGGTGGGACGACCGAAAGGGTCCGAGGAGCGCCGCGACGACGTCCACCGCACGAGCGCGACCCTCAGGCCCATACCTGCTGTACTGGCTGCTGCATGGAAAACTGGAATACCGGCGGTCATGGTACATCCCTGCAGACCCACCGGGCGACGCGACGGGCCAGCACTTTTCCTCGACGCGAGGGGCGAGCATGCTGGGCAGTCCCCGAGGCCAGCCAGGCAGGCGGTCCAGAAGGCAACCAGATCTACGACTTCCTAGAAAGCGACCGCGAAGCGACCACTGTTTTTGTCGGTTTGCCTTCCCCGCACCTCGCACGGACTGGTACTACTGCACGCCGCCCTCACTAGCAGGCTGAAGGCACTACCCTTGCAAATGCACCTGGAGTCTGCATCAGTGGCAAAGGTGACAACACGCTCGAGCAGGGAGGAAAGAAGGGGGAAACAACGTCGGCTTGCACTCGAGCGCTCGCGCTGGAGCTCACGGCTCCTTCGCCAAGGATTGCATCCCCCCGTCAAGCACACCGCTCATTCGCGCTGGGCGCACTCGGACCCGGCGCACGCACTGCAAGGTCACTTCGTCGCGCACGTCCGGAATGCGGTTACACCCAGAGTCTCCGCGAGGCAACATCCTTGACGTCGATGCCGAGCAGCCGCCGCTCTCAAGCGCGCGTTCGCTTCATGGCCGATATGCGAGGGTGTTGGTGCCGTATACGTTGACGCAGCAGCACGACTCGTAGCCGTGCTCGTTCAGGTGTTCGGAGACTTCCTGGTAGCAACCTTCATAGAGGACGACCTTTGGCAAGAAATCGTTCTTTCCAAAAGGCAGGGCCAGCATAATGTCTTTGTCCATACCCTCCACATCTATCTGCACATACTTGATGTCGCCTGCGCTCAAGTCCCCTCTCGCAGACACCTCCGCAATTATATCTGCCGGGCTGGCCGCTGGTACGTGGTGGAGCCGTACAAATTTGTCCACCTCATTCAGCACGCGCTTTATATCTGCAGGTGTCATCTTTCTGCGCGCAAGCGGGCGCAAGATGTTCGCGCGGTCCAGCAGCTGCTGTTTCTCCGTGGAGCACAGGGCGTTCCAATACGCCTCCGGCTTCCTGACCTCTTCCGGGAGCGTGGTCCGCCCGTTGAGCACCCAATCATCGACCATGGCGGTGTCAAAGCAGTAGAGGTCCAAGGAATCTGAAGAGCCAGCGGTCTTCACCGCCTTGTTTATGAGTACTGGCGCCGTGGTCAGATTGGCGAGGTTCTTTGAGAGCTTGGCGAACAAAGAGGGCACGGGCTCCACCAGCACGCGGGTGTGGTGGGGCACCCTCTTCCAGTAGCCGATGTAAACGGCGGGCTCGAACTGCACCCCATCGTTGGCCCCGAACACGACGTCGACGCCCGGCTCCCTGGCCATCCCGATCATGACCTGCCTGTACCGGTCCATGCACGCGCGATTGCGCAGCCTGTGCTCATCGTCGACCCCATTGCTGCACCTGGCGGCTGCCCGTGCACGCGCGGCCTCGCCCGCGGCACCCTCCGCTGGCGCCGCTGCCTCCGCGGCCGCGCCGCCGGCCGCCTCCCGCTGCCCCGCGCCCCCTGTGGGGCGCGCGGCTCCTCCCGCGCCGCCCGCGCCGGCCTCTGGAGGAGGAGGAGGAGGAAGAGGAGGAGGAGGAGGAGGAGGAGGAGGAGGAGGAGGAGGAGGAGGAGGAGAGGAGGAGGATGAGGAGGAGGGAGGAGGAGGAGGAGGGGAGGAGGGAGGAGGAGGGGGGGGAGGCCGCCGCGGCGCGCGCGGCCCCGTCGGCCGCTCTCGGGCGCGCGCGCCCTCCCGCGCCCGCGCCCAGCGAGGCAGCGCGCCCCGCCGCCGCGGCTTCGCCCTCCGCGGCGGCGCCCCCCGGGCTGCCCCAGGCTCCGCGGCCGGCGGCGGCTGTGGCCGGCAGGCTCCGCGTGCTCCTCGAGAGCCGGGGCACGTCCGCCGTCAGCAGGTCGCCCCCGGACATGCACACGCAGAGCGTGGCGACGACGTGGCCGACCATGCACAGCGCCAGCAGCCCGACGGCCTGGCCGGACCCCGCGCCATCCCAGCCCTGCGCCACTGGCAGGGCCATGGGCCAGCGGCGGGCGGGCTCGCGCCGAGGACCGCAGGAGGCTGGCGGCGGCTGCACGGAGCCGCGCGACGGCTTGGACCAGATGCTCGAGCCAAGATGGCCACGGCGCGGAACGGCCAGCGGCTTGGCCGCTGACTTCCCCCATGATCAAGTGGTTGGGGCAGTCCAAGCGTCGACCGACTACACGATCTCCCACCACGGTCTGGAGACGGAGCCAGCCTGCAGACCATCTCTGGCGAGGGGCAGGCGTTGGGAGAGAGGCCCAGGGAAACCTGCCCCGCCGACAGACCGGGCTTCCCTGCATATCAACAAACACATCGCCGAACACTCGGCCACTGCTGGCAGACCTGGGCCGATGCCCACAACGATGGGCATCCCAAACGCTACGCGACCGACCAACAACATCACTCTCCGCCACCTTGGGCGGTAACTCCAATCGCCCAGCCGCTAGCTCGCTCGAATCGTGCGTGGGAAGGGGGAGTGGTCGCCGCTGGCAGCACGCTCCCTGTGACTCGGAGCTCAACCTCAAGAGAGCACGCAGTACTCTCAGACGCGGAGCTCTCCACCCGCTCCCACGTCGAGGTGCATTCTTAGCTTGGCGGGGGCGCTGGGGTGGTTTCGTTTGAAGACAGTCGAGAGGCCAATGGACAATCCAACGGGTGGGACTCCCAGACATCCGACGTCTCGATTTTCTCGAGACGCGGGCCCCCGACCTCCCGACCGCTTCCCCAGGCCCGGTTTTTCATCCCGAGTGGTTTTTTTGACGGTCCCGAGGCCCCGCGAGGGCCCCGAAGGGGCCGGAAACTGCGACAACATCTCCGCCTCGACTTTCTTCGAGGCGCCCGAGGTCTGGGCGGGCGGACGGCGAACAACCTCCGCCTCGACTCTCTCGAGACGCCCGAGGTCTGGGCCCGGCGGGCACAGACCGACGACGTCGTGCCTCGCCCCCCCGGGAGCGGCCCTGCCTCCCTGGCCGGCAGGGGGCCCTCTGGAGGCCCCCCCCCCAACAAGTGGCCACAGCCGTCCCTCGGGAGTCGCCCACAGCGGGAGGAAGTGGGGGGAGACGATCCTCCTCCTCCTCCTCCTCCTCAACTTCCTCTTCCTCCTCTTCCTCCTCCTCCTCCTCAACTTCCTCCTCCTCCTCTTCCTCCTCCTCCTCCTCCTCCTCCTCCTCCTCTTCCTCCTCTTCTTCCTCCTCCTCCTCCTCCTCCTCCTCCTCCTCCGCCGCCGCCGCCGCCGCCGCCGCCGCCGCCGCTGGACAGTCCGTGTTGGATCGCTTCGACGCCACTGCCCCGGAAATCCGTCATGAAGCGCTCAGCAGTGATGAGCCGGAAAACTGCATTCGGAGGCCAAGAGTGCCCCAAGAGAAGGACAGGAGGCGCCAAGGATATGCCCAAGAGGCCCTCAAGAGGCATCCCAGGAGGCCCCAGTTGGCGTCCAGGAGGGCTCTGGCCGACAATCCACGCACGGTGGCGAGATGGGCTGATGGCCATTCGATCCGCCGCACCCTGTTCCCAGACATCCGACGTCTCGATTTTTTCGAGACGCGGGCCCCCGACCTCCCGACCGCTTCCCTGGGACCGGTTTCTCATCCCGAGTCGTTTTTTGACGGTCCCGGGGCCCGGCGAGGGCCCCGAGAGGCCAAAAACTACTCCGCCTCGATTTTTTCGAGACGCCCGATGTCTGGGAATCCAGGCACGGTGGCGAGATGGGCTGATGGCCATTCGATCCGCCGCACCCCGTCGGCTCGCCAAGCAGGTGCGCGGCGTGCCAGACGTTAGGCTGTTATAGGTAGTTGCCTGGCCTTTTCAGACACTCTCAGTGGGCCCTCGGCCGATCCGGCCGGGCACCTGGGAGGACCCACGAGGCTGCCGAAAATGCGTATCCCACCGCCCAAATCGCCTCGAAGACGGCCAAGATGGCTGCAAGACGGCCTAAAAACCGCCCAACCCAAACCCCCTCGAAATATGAAAAAATCATGACGGGAAGTGTTTGCTAATTTTCAGCCTCCGGGGGCCCTCACCGGGCCTAATCAAAAAACGATTCAGGATGCAAAGCCGGTCATGGGGAAAGGGTCGGGACCTCTGGGGGTCGACGTAATGAAAAAATCATTACGTCGGGGGTCTGGGAAGATGGCCGCAATATGTTTCCGAGACGGCCCAACATGCACCCGACACGGCCTCAGATTGCCCAAGATGGTCTACGTCGGCCCCAGAGGCTTCCACGAGACTCTCAAGACGGCCTCCGAGAGGATCTCCAGGACGGCCCCAATGATCATAATCGCCCCCGCGTCCGCGGTTCCGTTTGTCCGCTTGGTCTGGTCCGGTTGGTCCGGTGGGTCCGGGTGGTCCGGGTGGTCCGGGTGGTCTGGTTAATCCCGTTGGTCCGGTTGGTCAGGTTGGTCCGATTAGTTCGGGTGGTCCTGTTGGTCCAAATGGTCCGGGTGGTCTGGTTGGTCCGGTTGGTCGGGTTGGTTGAACTGGTCGGGTTGGTCGGGTTGGTCGGGTTGGTCGGGTTGGTCCGGTTTGTCCCGTTAGTCCGTTCCAGTTGGTCTGGACTGGTTGGTCCGGACCGGTTGGTCCGGCTGGCCCGAGAGCTGGTTGGTTCGGTTTGTCCGGTTAGTCCATGTGCAAATGGTTCGGTTGGTCCGGTTGGTCTGGTTGCTCCCGCTGGTACGTTGGTCCAAAAAATCAGTTCGGTCGGGGTGGTCCGGTTAATCTGGCTGGTCTGGGTGGTCCGGTTGGTCCAAAAGGTCTGGGTGCCGGGGGGTCGTCCGGGTGTTCTGGCGGGTGATCCGGGAGGTCTGGTTGGTCCAGGTGGTCCAATTGGTTTTGTTGGTCCGGCTGGTTCGGTTGGTCCAGGTGGTCCGGTTGGTCTGGGTGGTCTGGTTGGTCGGGGTGGTCTGGGTGGTCTGGTTGGTCTGGTTGGTCCGGTTGGTCGGGGTGGTCTGGGTGGTCTGGTTGGTCTGGTACTGGGTTGGTCCCGGTGGTCCGGTTGGTCCGGTTGGTCAAGTTGGTCCGGCTGATCTGGTTGGACTGGTCCGGTTGGTCCAACTGGTCCGTCCGGTCCGGCTGGTCCGCGCGGTCCGGTTGGTCCGGTCTGTCCAACTGGTCCGGTTGGTCCGGCTGGTCCGGTTAACCCGGGTGGTCAGGATGGTCCAATTGCTGGGTTGTCTGGCGGATGATCCGGGAAGTCCCGTTGGTCTAGTTGGTCCGGGTGGTCTGGTTGGTCTGGTGGGTCCAGTGGGTCATGGGGGGTCCATTTGGTCCGGTTGGTCCATTGGTCCGGTTGGTCTGGTTCCTCTGGCTGGTCGGGTTGGTCTGGTTGGTTCGGGTGGTCCGGGTGGTCTGGTTGGTCCAGGGTGTGGTCTGGGTGGTCAGGCAGGTGATCGGGTTGGTCCAGTTGGTCTGGTTGTTCTGGTCGGTCTGGTTGGCCGCTTTGGTCTGGCTGGTCTGGTTGGTCCAAACGGACCGTTTGGTCCGGGGGGTTCGGTTAATTTGGTTGGGCCGGCTGGTCTGGTTGGTCTGGTTAGGTTGGTTGGTCCGGTTGGTCCGGTTGGTCCAATTGGTCCGTCTGGTCTGGCTGCTCCAATTGCGGGTGGTCTGGGTACCTTGTCTCGTGGGTGATCCGGAAGTCCGGTTGGTCTGGTTGGTCTGGTTGGTACGGTAAGTTGGTCCGGTTGGTCCGGCTGGTCCGGTTGGTTCGGATGGTGCGTTCTGCCCTGAGATCCTCCTGGCATTGCAATTTTTTCACAACGGGCGTTTTCGCTCAATTTTAGGGCCCCAGGAGATCCGGCTCCAAAAATGATGCAAAAAGATTGGCTCCAGGGCTCTGGGCGAGACATTTTTTTTTTTGTTTCGATGTTGTATTTTTTTGCAACGTCGGATCTCAAGGGATCCAGCTGGTCCCGTTGGTCTGGTTTGTCCGATTGGTCCTGGTGGTCTGGTTGGTCTGGTTGGTCCGGTTGGTTTGGTTGGTTTGGTTGGTCCGGTTGGTCCTGTTGGTCTGGTTGGTTGGTCCGGGTGGTCTGGTGGGTCTGGCTGGTCCCGGAGGTCCGATTGGTCTAGTCGATCCGGATTGTCTTGGTGGTCCAAGTGATCTCGGTGGTCTGGGTGGTCCGGGTGCGATTGGTTAGTCTGGGTGGGGATCCCGTTGAGTAGGACTGCCACTCTGACGAGCAGGTCAAATCGGGCGGGCGAGGGGACGAGCGGACGTCGTTTAGCGCGTCTCCTGTTCCAGACTCCTTCCTCCCCCTATAGTCGGGAAGGTTTACCTCCTCCCTCTCCTTGGGTCTGGACGGGGGCGGCCGCGAGGTGTCCGAGCGTTCAAGATAGCCCAAGATGGCCTCGTATATAGCTGAAGACAAACGAATATTGTTCAAGGTAACCTCCAGCGTACCTCCAAGCGGGTCCGAGACGCTCCCCGAGGCGGCTCAACGTGCCCTCTCCCCCAACCCAAGGCCCTCCGAAGAAACCAAAGCCAAACCAACATCTAAAAGGACATCTATATGCTTTGACCTCTCGGCTTTCGCTTGCGATGGGCCGCTCGGACCTCAAGAAGACCCCAAGGTGGCCCAACAGAAGAGCCCCAAGGTATGTCCTCCTCCTCCTTCTGAAGATGGTCCTATCCCTCCTCCTCTCCTCCTCCTCTCTCTCCCCTCCTCTCCTCCTCCTCCTCCTCCCTCCTCTCCTCCCTCTCCTCCTCCTCCTCCTCTCTCCCTCTCCTCCTCCTCCTCCTCCTCCTCCTCCTCCTCCTCCTCCTCCTCCTCCTCCTCCTCCTCCAGGACGGTCCGAAGAGCGCCCAAGAGCGCCACGAGGGGGGAGAACAACATCTGCGCATCCGTGCAAGATCGCCCCACGGGGGCCCAAAGACTCCGCGATGGGGAGACCCGCGAGGTCCCCAACATATTCCGAGGTCAGCCACGAGAGAACTGCCAACACGGCCCCAAGAGGTCTCAAAGAGGTTCGCGGAGCGGAATCTCCGCGAAGGCTTGGCAGGCTTGCTCATGCTGTCGCCGACACACTGTCCTACTGCAGGTTCGCCCACTTTCCTGATCAAGGCAGCTCGCCTGGGCATCGTTGCTGGATTGGCTGGTGGGGATGCGCGCAGCGTCATAAAGACAAGCAGGAGGCAGGAAAACGAAGATGAGAGGGATGAGGATGCGCAGGGGAAACAAGTCGAGTGGGGCGAAAGAAAATAAGAGGATGGGGGTCAGGCGAAGAAATGGCCGGGTGGTCCCTGGCCCCCAAAACAGGCGAGTGCTCGCGGGCGCGACGGCTATTCAAGGTCGGCACACGCACCAGTGCCGTTTGCGAGCACGCTCAGGACGCGATGGAAGACCGAAAGTGTGGGGGGGAAGGGAAAGGCAAAGAAGAATGCGATGGTAGAGTCTGTTCGTTCATTTTCCATTTCATTTTCCGGGATAGCGGGCCGTCACGGGCCCTGCCCCGGTCCCCCCCCAAATGGTGTCACGTTCCGCGCCGGCAACGTCCGGAAATGCCTAAGGATAACCGAAGCCAAGTAGAAGCAGCATGCAAGTGGCGATCTGCACCACAGCGCCTGTGTACACCACACAGATCGCGTGCAGCACAGCGCGCGTGTACACCACTGCGCCTGTGTACATCGCGACAGCCGTGTGCAACGCAGCGTCTATGTACACCACAGTGCTTGCGTGCACCACAGCTCCTGTATACATCACAGCGACTGCGTACACCGCAGCAGCTATGTGCAACACAACGTCTATGCACACCACGACGCTTGCGTGCACCGCCGCGCCGTTGCACACCCCGCCGCCTGTGTACACCAGAAGACCCGCGTGCAACGCAACGCTGGTGTACCTCACAATGCGTGCGTGCACAGGGCACGCAAAAGGAATATTTCGGTGAGGATCTGCTGTGGACAGCTAAGCACCATGCAAAGGAAATGCTGATAATAGAATGCGATGGTCTTCCCTCCGCCTTCCTCTTCCTCCTCTTGCTCCTCCTCCTCCTCCTCCTCTACCCGTTCCTTCTCCTTCACCCTTCCCCCCGTCCTGCGGATTGGCGCTACACTGCACGTGCGCATCTATGTGAGAATGGTCTATTGAATCAGCCCGCTGGATTCTCGTATTGCCAATTCGACGGGAGCCGTTTGGACGGGCATGCGGGGAATTGAGATAATGCAGGAGGACTCGGGAGAACTCGTAGATCCCAGCGGCGCTCCTATTTCTCATGGATCCTCTTCCGACTCCATTTTGTCGTAAGGATTCCTTATCACTTTCTATTTGCAGCAGCGGTGCATTTGTTGCGCGCGGTTGTTGTGATGCACGCAGGCGCCGCGGTGTACGCAAGCGCTGTGGTGCACGCGGGCTCTGTGGTGTACACTGGTGCTGCGTTGCAGCGCGGCTGCTGTGGTGCACGCAAGCACTGTGGTGCACACTGGCGCTGTGTTGCACGCGGCTGCTGTGGTGTACATAAGCGGCGCGGTTTGCACAGGCGCTGCGGTGCAGATCGCCACCTACACGCCGCTGCTACCCGTCCTCGGTCATTCGTAAGCATTCCCAAACGCCGCTGGCGCGAAACGTGGCGTCGTCGGCCCCCGCCACCCCCCCCCAAAACGATGGCCGTCATCGCCCCAGAATTAAGAAATAGGCCCGAAGATAAGAGGAACGGGCCTAAGGAAGGCAGTGCGCGGCACGGAAAACGGCACGGGAAGACGAAATAACAGGAACAAGTTGTGTTTTGTTCGATGCCCTCGGGGGCGCCAAAGTCGAAGCGCAAAACTGCCCGCGAAGCCGCCGCGTCTGGGATGGCTTGCAAATCGCTGGGGGGGCAGCGCGTCCCCCGCGCCAGAAACCCGAAGCCAAGACGCACTGCATGACACGCAAGCCGACGCGACTGCAACGCGAAGTGACGTGGCGTCGGCGACGCGGACCCTGTAACGCTTGGTCAACCAGGTTTCATTGCGTTTTTCTGTCTCTTCGTTCAGAAACATGGCGGAAGTCAAGCGGTCCATCCACCGGACGGCGAACTTATGTCGGCCCAGGCGGCTAAATGTCTGCTCGCAAATGGACGTGTTCCCTCGAGAAGGGCCTGGTTGCACGGGGCGTGAGCCACGCAGTTCTCGAGGCACCAGGGATCGACGTGCTCGCGAGAGTGGAGATGGTCGATCACGTATTTGATCTGTGGGAGAGCCAACCGTTTGGTAGCAGCGCTCGCGTTCGAGTAAGCGTCGCACAACTTCCGCAAGTGGCGCGAGTCGTCACGTGTTACGAGGCTCACGTGGGGCGTCATGCGAAGGAGTTCGGCCGAGAAGAAATACCTCTGGGATAGGCTCTCAGCGCCGATGTACTCCTTGAGGTGCAGGATGCAGCCGCCTGGCGTGCAAGGGTAGAGCCAGCCACCTCTGCGCGAAGTCTTCTCTGGCCCCGCGTTGCTCTCCTTGTGGGTGCGGCGCTGCGTGCTCGCCAGCTGCTGCGCGGTAGAGAAAGTCGGCACGAAGCCGGCGCTGTCCATGCTCGCCCAGTACTCCTGGAGCTGGCGCGGCGCCGCCTAGCTCGCCGGGGCCCGCCTCTTCGGCGCCCGAAGGTCGCCCCGCCTTGTTTTGTCCACCAGACAAACTTCGCAGGTTTCCGCCCCGTGCGTTTCTTGCAGGAGCAGATGCCGACGACGAACGACGATGACCTCCGAGTTCCAGCAAGGTTAACGTCGGCCTCTTGCGGGCGCGGCGTCGTGGAATCGTGCTGGCAGGTGAGCACAACGAGAGTTCTTGATATTGATGTCAGCCCTGTTCGGAATGCGCCCTTCGGCGCTGGCGCGAATGGCCGCCGCGCGATGCACCTCTTCCTCAGAGCTGACAGCTGCGCATTGCCAGGCCATCCGTTGCATGCGTTGCCGCAGCCACGCAATTGTGACCCCCCAGCCGTTGCGCGTGGGGAAATAATCGAGCTCGTGCGCCGGGGGCCACTTCCAACGGTGAGTCGCCCGATCCACTGCCGCGTAGTTGTACCGCGCCCGGCGACGGGCGTGGCGCCAGCGGTGGCTGGCGAGCAGGTGGCGGCCGCGGGCCCTCCTCGGGCAGGGGGCCTGGGGCCTGTCCCGGGAACGTGCGCGCAGCGGGCTGGCGGCACCGCGACTGCGCCAGGTGCAGGGCAGCGAGGCCCGGGCCCGCTGCCGCCGCGAGCCGCAGGCGAGGCCACGCGCAGCGCCGCAGTGCCGGGCGCGGGCGGGTTTCGGCCGAGATGCGGCGTGCAGACCGCCCTCCAAGCGTGCGCCAACTGGAATCGAGAGAACAGAGCACGCGCCGCTGGAATTCGCAGGAGAAGCGTCCGTCTCCGGCACGAGGAGGCTCCCGTCGTGGCAAGGCGCGAATGAGCCACGAACTGATCCTGGAAGGGTTCCCCACGCTGATCCTGGAATGGTTCCCCACGCAAGCTTCGCCAAAATCGTTCGAGGCTTGCGCCGGCCAGCGTTGCTCGTCGGGGCCCTTCGGTACCGTATCCCTACGGTGTACCTGTTCGGGGTTCCCTCATTTCGTTTTCCACTGCGGCATTCCCAGGAATTCCTGGTGCTCGGTTCCTGTGTGCCACGGTTCCTTGGTCTCGGTCCCTCGGCGTCGGCTGCTCGGTCAAGCGGTCTGGCCTCATTGCTGCCTGGCCGCGAAATGTGGCACGCTTCCCCCTAGTTAGAGTCGCGCCAGGACCATTTGAGCTCAAGTTTCTTGAAAGCACATAACGCACGTTATCTGGTTGGGTGGGTGGGTGGATTCGCTGGCGCATAACATAACGCAATCGTGCCCGGCCGCTCGAATCCTTTTTTCCGAAAGTGTTGCCCCTGTTGTTCTTGTTGGTGCTGCTAGCAGCTGCGATTGCCGCAAGGCGCGTTGACACTGGAATGCCCGCTCTCACCACACATGCTGATGCAGCAACCTACGCATGCACCACATCGCATGTGCACATCACAATGCATGAGTGCATGGCAGTGCCACTGTGCACCGCAGAGCCTGTGTGCACAACTGCGAGCGCGTACGCCACAACGCCTTCCCAGACATCCGACGTCTCGATTTTTTCGAGGCGCGGGCCCCCGACCTCCCGACCACTTCCCTGGGACCGGTTTTTCATCCCGAGCCGTTTTTTTGACGGTCCCGGGGCCCGGCGAGGGCCCCGAGAGGCCAAAAACTACGAAAAACCTCCGTCTCGATTTTTTCGGGCGCCCGATGTTCTGGGTTTGCCGACACAGCTGCGCGACGTGCACGTTCCGCGTGCACCGCAACATGTGTTTAACAGGATCCGCGTGCACACCACGGCAGCAGCGCGCAGGGCGGCGCCTGGCGCCCGTGTGCACACGTGTATATGTACACACAGCGGAGGAGGAGGAGGAGGAGGAGGAGGAGGAGGAGGAGGAGGAGGAGGAGGAGGAGGCAGGAGGAGGAGGAGGAGGAGGAGGTGGGGAGGGGGGGGGGGGAGGGGGAGGAAGTCCACCTTGCCATGGAGCCCGCATACAACTCGAAGGCGGCCGACGAGGCCCACAAACCGAGACTCGTGCTCCTCGTGTGGGTGGGGGGGGCGCGAACGTATCAAGCGAAGCATGCAAGACGTTTTTTCGAGCTGCGTGCGGCCGCGGCGACGAAGACTCCTCCAGAGGGGGAAGGCCCTTGGCGCCTCGAACTCAGTTGCGGCGCGGTTTCGTCCGAGAAAGCCCTGGGCCAAGAGGCTCCCAAAAGGGTGCCGACGCGGCTCAAAACGGCCCCGAGACGGCCGAAGAAACGCCCAAGACTGCCCAAGGGGCTCCCGAGATGGGGAACGCCAACCGACAGTTCGGGCCTTCCGCCCAAAGACGCCCCAGAGAGACCCCATAAGGCGCCCAAGAATCCCCTTCAGAGGTCCAAGATAAACCCAAGAACGTGCCCAAGAAACCCCAAGAGGTTCAAATCCATTCTTTTCCCTCATTAGCCTCCGCATTTGCCTGTCGTCCCCATCGTCCTCCTCGTCCTCGTCTTCGTCCTCGCCCTCGTCGTCCTCCTCCTCCTGTTCCTCCTCTTCCTCCTCCTCTTCCTCCTCCTCCCCTTCCTCCTCTTCCTCCTCCTCCTCCTCTCCTCCTCCTTTTCCTCCTCCTCCTCCTCCTCCTATTATTTTTTCTCCTCTTCCTCCTAATACTTATCCTCCTCCTCCTCCTCCTCCTGCTCCACTAATTTATCTGGTTGGTACTTTACGGGTGGTCTGGGTGGTCCGGGTGGTCGGGGTGGTCCGGCAAGTCCGGGGAGTCCGGTTGGTCCGGGTGGTCCGGGTGGTCTCGGTGGTTCGGCTGGTCCGGTTGGCCCAGAGGTGGTCCGGGTGACCTAGCAGGTGGTCCGGGTGGTCGTGGTTGGTCCGTTTGGTCTGGTTGGTCCGGTGGGTCCGGGTTGATTCGGTTGGTCCGGGTGGTCCGGGTGGTCTGGGTGGTCTGGGTGGTCAGGTGCGTTCGGGGGGTGGTCCGGGTAGTCCGGCGGGTGATCCAGGTGGTCTGGTTGGTGTGGTTGGTCTGTCTGGTCCGGTTGGCGTTTGGTCAATTTTAGTCCGGTTGGTCCGGTTGGTCCGCGTGGTCCGGCGGGTGGTCCGGGGACGTGGGGCTGACTGTAATGGCTTAAGAGGCCGAACTCATTGATTCTCCTGCTCCCTTTCAGCTATCCGACTGCCCAAGACGACCCCAGAGGGCCCCAACAGCGTCCAAGAGGCGTCCGAGATGGCCCCCTGACGGCCCCACCCCGCAGGGTTTCCACAACGGTTTGGGGGACACTTGGTCCCATGGCTTGGCCGAGCTCTGGCCGCAACATTTGGCGACACAGGCGCCTCCAAAAGGCAGAGGGCGGCGGTGATTCGCCGTGGGCGGCTTCGATCATGTGGGCAAGACTTGCACTCACACATGCTCGAACTTTCCAAAGGCCACCCCCCAAATCCCAGACATCCGACGTCTCGATTTTTTCGAGACGCGGGCCCCCGACCTCCCGACCGCTTTCCTGGGACCGGTTTTTCATCCCGAGTCGTTTTTTGACGGTCCCGGGGCCCAGCGAGGGCCCCGGGAGGCCAAAAACTACGAAAAACCTCCGTCTCGATTTTTTCGAGGCCAAAAACTATGAAAAACCTCTGTCTCGATTTTTTCGAGGCGCCCGATGTCTGGGATAGACATCGGAGGGCCCTGCGACCGCTGTGCGAGATGGCCCCGTGGCTTCTCCCACGGGGGGCTCCCCACGAGGTCCTCGCAGCCGTGCTGAGGCCCCTGCGCCCAGTCTGGAATGCCGCCGCCGCCGCCGTCGGTCCCCGCCATCGTCCTCGTCCTCGTCCTCGTCCTCGTCGTCGTCCTCGTCGTCGTCCTCGTCGTCGTCGTCGTCGTCGTCGTCGTCGTCGTGGGGGTTCACTGCCCCCATCGAGCACGCCCGTCGCGAGTTCAGTGCGCTGGCAGGCTCCCGCGGCACCGCGGTGCCGAACACCCGACGAGGACTTGGCGGCCCCCGGGCGCACCCCCGGGGCAGGCGGCATGCTCGGCGGAGTGCCGCAGGCGCGGGTCTGTGCTCACGTCTCCCTCGCTTGCCTGCTGGCCTCTCGGCATGTGATGACTTCGCTTGCTTTGCCCTCCCGGCTTCGGAGAAAAACAAGAGCTCCTTCCCGTGCGCGTGGTGCTCTCGGCGCGGCGGCACGTGCACGGGAATCTGGATGCCCTGATCATGGACACGCGTACTTCGGCAGGAGCTGAGGCGCCGCTCGGGCCAGCGTGTCCACCGCCCCGCCGTCAGCAGCACGGGGGACACCACGCTGCCGTCG